>CM023482.1:130553221-130978488 GCA_013339685.2 Hyalomma asiaticum | reverse complement strand
AGGTCTCCGTACTCAATCAGAGCACCGCTTTCGAGTTTGCTTTAAGGGGACGTGCTGGTGGGAAATTACCATTTCGAGCGCATTCGCGGTGTACCGTTGCTTCGTTTGGGCAAACGAAGCGTACATATGCATGCGTATAAACAAGCGGATCGATCGAGTGGATTGAACCCGGAGAAAAGTTTTGCATTCCACAACTGACGCTTTCAACACGTGGTCAAATTTATATGGAGAAGCCAGCCGGTTCTCTCGGCCTCCTATGAGTGCGACTAATAGAAATATCGTTCCTCTTCCTTAATACTTACTACAAGCGATAAATGTGTATCACGCATATATTGCCAAGCGCCAGGCTTTTAGAAAGCTTACATCAGAATACCATCTGTTTGTACAGCTGACGTAAGCAGTTTTCCTACTCCACTTAATGACGTTAATTTTCTACATAATATTTTTAAAAGAGTTACTTGATGATGATGATGATGATGATGATGATCGTTGTTGTTCGCTTAGGAAAGGATGCTAATTTCTGCAGCCCATGTAGGGAGCACGGCGTGGAGGAAGGGGAAAGGGACTAAAAGAGATAGGAAGGAAGATAGGTAACATCTCCCGCTAAAGGGGACCATGAGGCGATGCGAAGCAGCACTGGGGGTGCACACCGCGTTTGCATCGGTTAGACTAGGTGTCGCGTTTGCATCGATTTGACGCTAGCAGACGCTACCTGCGTCAGCGTTGTCTCTTGCGGGCGAGGGCGCGTTCTCGTTCCTTGCGAGCTGGTAAAGCGTTAATCGAAGAAAGAGCGTTTCCGTAGTGAACGCGCGCCGTTCGGAGAGGAGGTGTGTGGAGAGGGTTTGCGCATGCGCAGTAAGGGTGGTCGCGCCGCGCACCACCTCCACCGGATTGAACACCGCCATCGGCTGCTTCGCATCTAAAAGCCGTAGTGGAGGGCTCCGGGAATTTTGACCACCTGGGGTTCTATTAACGTGCACTGGCAACGCACAGCACACGGGCCTCTAGCATTTTCGCCTCCATCGAAAATGCGATCGCCGAGGCCGGGATCGTCACTTGAAGCGCCAGCTGTCTCGGTAACGCAACCGAAACACAGGCGAGTCACTGCACCGCAGCAACCCAACTTTACAAACCATAATGAATTCCCACAAAACCGATAAAAAATTGTTGAAAATGAACTCGATCGAGCTATATTAAGAATGCCTAAGATAAACCAGGTTAGCATAATACAATAAAGGTTGCACGGTAAAGGTAAATAATCGCATCATGAGATTAATTCAAGCCCGATTAATTAGAAATTGTGGACAACAAACACAACATAAACGCAAGGGAAATGGGTGAATCACTGCTCTACACTTCGTACAGCCTTCACTGCAGTGGAACTGGCTTTTGTGAGCCCTTTCGCCGTGTTCGCTGCTGTCTGTGCAGGGAATGGTGTAGCAACTAAATAAGGCTTTTTCTAAAGAGTAACTCGGTACCTGACTTTTAAACCCAATAGCCATTTCACGTGTGGAACGGCTGCGAAGCTCTCCCCTGCTGTTGCCCTAAATCGTTTACATCTGTTCTCAACACGCAGGACCGAAATTGTCTGTTTCTCAGCACACGAAGGAGGCAGCTCGACGGACCTCTCCCACAGTAGAAGAGTACGATGTACTCTGGATCGGCGACCATTTATTCTAAACACAACACATGTGTGTGGAATAAATGGTCGCCAACTCGTTCATTTTACGGCAAATTTCATTTATAGGACAGCTCGAACAGGCTCTCCATAGTAGGATGCTACTGGCCTAGAGCTTGCTCTAAACATACCAACTGGCTCTCTGAGGGACAAAGCGCGACAAGCGACGAGGAAAGACAGTGTACGATTGCACTGAGAACAGCGCCAGAATGGCATGTGACCATCTTTGTCTGTGCACAAAAAAAAAATTAAAAGAAAATTTTCTTCCTCCTCTCGGTGTATACGGGGTAGATCTTTCTTTAAGACGCAGTACGTACGTATTTCAGAATAACTTTAGAAAAACGGAAGCTTCATTTTATTATTCCGGTTCTTTCTTTGCGGAAGTTGTTGTCTTTTTTTTTTTTTTTTTTTCAGCGGTGGGGACGGTGCTTGAATATCAACCTTACGGAGCGTATGCGGAACTAGGGAAACGGGTGAGGGCAAAGCGAAGAAGAGAGAGAGAGAGAGTGCGGAAGGTGGACAGCAGGTGCAGATGGAGAAAGAACAAAAGACCGACAGGGTTTTTTATATATATATATGTTAAAGATAACAAAATAAATCTTCTTGGCGAAGTCGAATAATTCGAACGTGGGTGCCCACGGTCCGAAGGCGAAGGTGGGCGTCGTACAGCTACGCTTGCACGCCATGCATCTATGGGAACCCATATGATTGCGTTGTTCAGACCAATGAAACAACTTTCTATGGTCGAGAGAAATGGAAGATGCGAGGGAGATATAAAGAAGAAAAACAGAGGGAGGAAGGATGGCAGAGAAAGGAACACATAATGAGAGAAAGACATAGAAACACAGAGAAAGGCAAAAAAAAAGACAAATAATTTTGAAGAAGTCTGTTGAATGCAGAAGACGACCTAGCATGGAGATAGTATCATCATTTTTCAAAAAAAAAAGAAGAATAAAGAAGAAGAACATCGAGGGCAGCCACGGCGTCCGTCTCCTTCCGTAACAAAGTGGGGTGAAGGCGAAGGGGACTGTGGAAACGAGGCAGCTGAAGAAGTGGAATGCATATTTAATAAGCAATGTTAAAACCTAAAATGCTGCATCTTCATGAGGTGATTCGAGTGATAAAATTTAAAGCTAAGAGAAACCAAGTTAAGCTAAGGCAAGTCACACCTTCGCTGTTTCATCAGTCTTCGCCCCAATAGTGCATAGCTGCCCCATTTTTGTTTCTTTTTTCAGTCTACCATTCTCTACTTAAAACTCGTAGAAGACAGCTGCACCATAAAGAACGCATTGAAGGAGGTATACTTCTTTCTTTGATCTTTGTTCAATGGCTCTGAATCTTGTTTATTACCATGAAGTCATTGCATTTCATCATTTTCCACGGGATACTACACCGAGCAACGCCGAAGTGAGGGAGTCTATTTTTGAACTTCAACCACCGGTGGCTGTTCAACGAACGAGAATGTTTAATCATACTTGTTTTTCTTTTTTTTTATCCGCACTCAGTTTTACGTCGCTCCGGTTGCCGCATATAGAAGTCGTGCCTTTTGAGCCCATTGACCGCAGAATCCGCTTGCCAAACACGGAAAACTCCGGGTCGCAACGACTTGGTCATCGGAGCCCGTTTTTCGCGTGACAGCTAAGTTAATGCGCTCACGCTACCGTAATTTCAGGTTGCGACTTATTTAGTCCCGCACCACGCAATGTAAACGAATAATACCCCCGGGAGATTCCCTAAATGCAGAGAACGAAGCTGCTCTTACCTCCTAGCAAGGAGCGCCAACACATGTGGCCGAGCTCACTTGACATACGAAGCTTCTACGAAACTCGTTTCATTTCAAACAGAAACTGCAATTCTTTCCCTTTCGGTGGTTGAAGCGTGTCCTGTTTGAGAGGGTTCTCCTCAATAATTCCGGCAATCTGGCCTTCCTCCGCATTGAGCTGCATGAAGATGGAAAGTGCAAACGCCCAGGTCCCATTTGTCGATGCGAAAATGCAGAGTTTAAGAGAGAAATTTACCTCGTGTGCCCTCGGGTATCTTCAACAGCTGGGCTGTGTAAGGTCGAGGATGCGCCATGCCGAATGTGCCCTGTTAACTCCGGAGCTTTCACTCAAAGGGAAAAGGTTCTTGGCCATGACTCATGACCCGCTCTCCATACTGCTGAATATTTTCTATTGATTACACGAGGGACAATATCGAAAGCGATAAAAAGAAATGTTATTGATCCCTCTGTAATAGGAATCGGTATAGCACGAAAGTAAAACTTGTCCTCGCACATAAGCGGCAATCTGGCGAATCGAGGGGCGGGAGATGGGTTGGGTACCCTGCACTCCCTTTGCGTGTACACATCAGCGACGCCTCGACACTGTACAGGGATCTTCGACAGTTGCACGCAAGCGAAATTTCTCGAACGACACATTTCTACGGAGACAATGCATTGAACGCGCCAGCGCACTGCGCGAGCCTGGCATAAACCAGGAGCGTCCGCAAACGGTGAAACCTCGCAAGCGTAACTGAACTGTGGGCCGGCGGATCGTTTTGTGAAAGCGCACATCGCTGTGCGAAAGGCGCATCATAATTGTCGACGGCCGTCTTTGCGTTTCTGGAGTAAAGCGCTATCATTGGCGCATCATATCGTCACACGGGACTAATTGTGTAGAGTCCGTGGCTGAAGCAACGCGCCGGCAGGACGCCGGAGCCTAGGCGGCCATAGAGTTTTTTACCATGTTATTGTAAGGAACTATGTGCGCGGCGATAGAGGCGTCGAAGCTACTGAAACGCTAACTGCCGGCGCGCGTAATAACGCGACAATTTACGACTTCTCTCCATCGTTCCTAGGTGGCGGTGCCACCGCGGAAAACCAAGAGAGCAGTGAAAGGGAGGTGATGGTAATTTAAGAGAAATTTTGCTTGCTAAATACGTTTGCTTTAACCGAACATCAATTAGATACAAATTGTAAAGCAGTATAGTAAATATATAAGGTTCGTCTTTTCCTGCGTACTGCAAGTCACTCGGTGGCGTGGTCGGTAGTGGTTCCAGCTCCTACCAACGCACCCTAGCGGACTGAGGGTTCGAATCCCAGCGGATGGTACTTTTTCAATCTGAAATGCGTGTTTACTTTTCAGACATCTACTTCCGTTACGGAAGTATGTCACAGATTTCTTGGTGGACCCCGACAGAAAACACTTTCGTGTTAAAATAGAAAGTAATTGAAGCAACAAAGAAAAGTCTCGGGTTGCAGAGGAGGGAAAGAGCGAACCTGCACTTGCTCTCGAATTTGAGCTGCATGAAGATGGAAAGTGCAAACGCCCAGGTCCCATTTGTCGATGCGAAAATGCAGAGTTTAAGAGAGAAATTTACCTCGTGTGCCCTCGGGTATCTTCAACAGCTGGGCTGTTTAAGGTCGAGGATGCGCCATGCCGAATGTGCCCTGTTAACTCCGGAGCTTTCACTCAAAGGGAAAAGGTTCTTGGCCATGACTCATGACCCGCTCTCCATACTGCTGAATAATCTATTGATTATGTGAGGGACAATATCGAAAGCGATAAAAAGAAATGTTATTGATCCCTCTGTAATAGGAATCGGTATAGCACGAAAGTAAAACTTGTCCTCGCACATAAGCGGCAATCTGGCGAATCGAGGGGCGGGAGGTGGGTTGGGTACCCTGCACTCCCTTTGCGTGTACACATCAGCGACGCCTCGACACTGTACAGGGATCTTCGACAGTTGCACGCAAGCGAAATTTCTCGAACGACACATTTCTACGGAGACAATGCATTGAACGCGCCAGCGAACTGCGCAAGCCTGTCATAAAACAGGAGCGTCCGCAAATGGTGAAACCTCGCAAGCGTAACTGAACTGTTTGCCGGCGGATCGTTTTGTGAAAGCGCACATCGCTGTGCGAACGGCGCATCATAATTGTCGACGGCCGTCTTTGCGTTTCTGGAGTAAAGCGCTATCATTGGCGCATCATATCGTCACACGAGACAAATTGTGTAGAGGCCGAGGCTGAAGCAACGCGCCGGCAGGACGCCGGAGCCTAGGCGGCCATAAAGTTTCTTACCCTGTTATTGTAAGAACCTTTATGTGCGCGGCGACAGAGGAGTCGAAACTACTGAAACGCTAACTGCCGGCGCGCATATTAACGCGACAATTTACGACTTCGCTCCATCGTTCCTAGGTGGCGGTGCCACCGCGGAAAACCAAGAGAGCAGTGAAAGGGAAGTGATGGTAATTTAAGAGCAATTTTGCTTGCTAAATACGTTTGCTTTAACGGAAAATCAATTAGATGCAAATTGTAAAGCGGTATAGTAAATATATAAGGTTCGTCTTTTCCTGCGTACTGCAAGTCTCTCGGTGGCGTGGTCGGTAGTGGTTCCAGCTCCTACCAACGCACCCTAGCGGATTGAGGGTTCGAATCCCAGCGGATGGTACTTTTTCAATCTGAAATGCGTGTTTACTTTTCAGACATCTACTTCCGTTACGGAAGTATGTCACAGATTTCTTGGTGGACCCCGGCATAAAACACTTTCGTGTTAAAATAGAAAGTAATTGAAGCAACAAAGAAAAGTCTCGGGTTGCAGAGGAGGGAAAGAGCGAACCTGCACTTGCTCTCGAATTACTACCCACGTCCATGCCCTCAGCATGCTGATACATGATAGTGATATGGTGAACTTGACACCCTTGCTCAAGCTGAGTATTCGTAAACGTCGCTTGTAGTTCGCGTCTACTTCCGTTACGGAAGTAAGTCACAGATTTCTTGGTGGACCCCGGCATAAAACACTTTCGTGTTAAAATGGAAAGGAATTGAAGCAAGAAAGAAAAGTCTCGGGTTGCAGAGGAGGGAAAGAGCGAACCTGCACTTGCTCTCGAATTACTACCCACGTCCATGCCCTCAGCGTACTGATACATGATAGTGATAGTGAACTTGACACCCTTGCTCAAGCTCAGTATTCGTAAACGTCGCTTATAGTTCGCGTCAGCTCTAAAGATACATGCTTGATCCGCCCGTTTTGTGCCCTAACAGGAGCAGTTTTATATTTACACGTTTCTTTAGTGCTAAGTTACTAATTGGTAACGCTTGGGTTCAATTATTTTGCTATAAGTAAATTTTATGTGATATTCCATGAAAGCTGTGATGCCATAAACTCCGAAAGGTTGCTGAATTGAGCTCTTGCTTTTTTTTTTAAAAAAAGAAAAGGTCATGACTAACTCTATTCAAGTAAATTTCCTGATCTTGTAACGAGAGCCTCCTGCTATCGCATGTACCTAAGAACTAAAGATGACCTCCGAGGAGAAGGTTCGGCGTAATACTTTATTGTTGAAATACTAATATAAAAACAATTTAGAGGAAGAAAGTAGATGGCGAATGAAATGATTTCATTGACAGAAGTGTATTCGGAATTTACTGCATTATAAATCAATACGGACACCTTTACAGCTGCTTCTCACGGCCTAATTGACTTATTCCGCTTAAGATACTATTTTAGTTCGGGTTGTAAATATATAGAGAATAAAAGTTCTTACTGGTATAATAGCAGCCGCAGGAAAAGTATCGTGCTCGCAAAATTTCTCGCGCGATTACGGATATTCTGCTTTTATTCTACGTATATGGCTGCACAAAATCACGATAGCCTGACGCGCTAAGTGAGACGAACGTCTCCTTGTCACAGTGTCGATGCGACGCGACGAATTACTACACCACTGGGATTGCAAGAAAATTGACTAGGTTTCGTAATCATCGTAGCGATGCCAAACTTGTCTTCGTTACCGGCGTACCGATGCAGAACTATCACATCTAACAAAGAAGGATAGCCAATGAGATCTCTCTTTGAAAGAAATGCGAAAGAAAAGCAGTTGGATTAATTTTATATCAATTTTTTTTTGCTTGCGTCGTACTGGGGAGCGGAGATAGGCGTCGTAGCAGGTGGCGTTCTTCGTCAGTCTGTGTCAAAGAGAACCAAAGTCATATTCCGTTAACAGGTGCTGAGCGCCTGTACAACATTTGTAGAACAGTTGACATCGGCAGACTCATCAGCTTCGAGCACTCTATCTTCCCTTCTTATCTCAGTTATCTTTTCACCCTTTCTTCTCCTTCTGCACACCGTTTACCTATAAGTTCAAGTTTCTACCGTGTGCTACACGGTTGCGCCACGACCCCCTTTTAGACAAGATGTTATCTGAAAGCAGACGCCTTCCTCTCGTCCCTAAATTAATTGCTTTCTCTCTCACACCCACAGGAATTGCTAAGTTCAGGGCGCACAATGAAATAATGTAAAACCTGTCATGAAATTATTATCACATCAAAAGCCTACAGCTTCTATGTTGTGCACTGCATTGTTCTGGAGGCTGAACAGCAAGTGTGACGCCGACTTAGCACGCGTTCCTAACTAAATTATTGCGTAAAAGCAGACTCGTGGCTCTCACTACTTAAACTTTTCCGTATAAGTTATTCACTGCTGAGCACAGCTCATTGAGCACAGCTGACTCTTCCGCCAATAAAACAAAAATAGTGCATCATGTTAACTTTAACCTTATGAAAATGCACATCATAACCGGCATAACATTCATTTTATGTTTTTTTTTGGCGAAAAAAAAACATTTTTGCACCCGAATTTTGTCTAGGTTGCAATTTATTTGCTCGGCAACGTAAACTTCCCCAACACTTCTTACTTTTGTTGAATACTTGCAAATGAAACGACACTTATGCTAATGAGCTCGAACTGACAATTAGTAAGTTCCTCTTGCTTCCAAATTGCCTATATGATGCAAATACAACATGCTTATTGGGGTCTTCTGATCCTCTTTTTGCCTTAAGAGCAAGACCTTAAGTTAATCTCTGTATAATTATGTATGCTAAAATCAATAGCACTATTATAAGGCACGCCGCAGGTGTTTATTTCGGATTATTGTACCGCATAAGGTTCTGCACCTAAATCTTATTACACGGAAATTTTTTTGTATTTCGCATGGAGCTGAGAGAGAAAGAAAGAATAAACATGTTTTTATAAATTTACACCAGACCATCTTAGTCGGGAAGCTCTTGGAACTGCCGCATCCTCGAATCTAATCGGCACTCTCGATCAGCGAAACACCGTAACCACTAAGCAGTCACGACGGGTACAAACGCACGACAAAACTCGCTAGACATTTTGTCCGTTTCTAAAAAAACGGAGTATACGGGGACATTACGCACGTCGTTAGTGCTGCAGTTCCTAGCCCATGTATGCACGCGCTAGTGCATATTGGGAAACGTCAGGATAGCTCGGCTAAGAGTTTCTTAGCCGAGCTATCCTGGTTGGGGGGGGGGGGGGGAAGCTGAGCTATCCCCCCCCTACCCAGCAAGCAGCACGCTTCCACGCCCTGCTGCCTTTCACCCGAACCATGACCGCGTGTGACATCACCTTTATTTTTTCCCCAATCTACTATAGCGCATTTCTGTTTATGCGGCCGTTCACCCAAGCGTTTCACACAATTCGATGTCTCTTGTGTATTTGCACTGCGCCTGAAATCAATGGTCATAAATAACGCATTCGTTTTATGCGTTTCTCATTTTCAGTGACACATGCGATTTTATTCGCTCCAGCGCCCCTTTCTGCTTGTATTTTATGCGATGACTGCGCTGTTCGGAGTCCCTGCGGCTTCGCCGTCTCCTACGACACGTTCTGATCTTACCCTTTTCGTTCTAGTACGCTTGAAATGTTGAATACTGATGACAAAAAATAAAGCACGTTTTCACATGTCATAGATAAATTCTGCTGTGTCATAGAGAAATTCTGCTGCTGTGTCGTGACGCAATGATAATAAAGTTGAGATCTGACGACAAGGAACGCAACATTTGCCATGCTAAATGAGGGCACCTTACCGAATCCCAAATTTTGGATTGTATGTATGTATGTATGTATGTATGTATGTATGTATGTATGTATGTATGTATGTATGTATGTATGTATGTATGTATGTATGTATGTATGTATGTATGTATGTATGTATGTATGTATGTATGTATGTATGTATGTATGTATGTATGTATGTATGTATGTATGGAGGCAGTGGGTCTGAATTAGTTCTTAACGGGTCTTCATTACAGAAGGAGACAGACTGACAAAGCATTACATACAAGTAGAAAATCTCAACTGTACAATTTGCTGCATTCAAGATTTCTACGATCACAAGCGACGTGACGATGATATATGGTGTTTCATGATGCAACATCCCATTGTAGGAATAAAAGTGCCTATGAATTACATATTGTATTAGAAATCACGTGGCCAACTACATGCGATGAGTATCTGTAGCATGGATTCGGAGTGCCCTAAAGGAATATCGCTGTAAAATCTTAAAATAACGACCATAGTTAGTGCAATGCGTTGTGAACGTAGGAGATGCAGTACGAAGAGACAGTGTAGTAAAACGCTGAAGAGCCACCAGCTCTGCTGCTTTATCAGGACGCCAGAAGCAATCGGTTCCTGGTGACTTCACGCGATGAAAGTTTCCAACCAACATTAGCACTAATCAGCGAAGGATGACATGACCAGCAACTGCTGCGGTTGTACATTCCAAAACCACAATATCACAATGAGGCACGCCGCATATGGAGGGCTCTAGAAATTTCGGCCGCGCAGGGTTCTTTAACGTGCGCTGACATCACATAGTGCATGGACACTATGTCACTTCGCCTTCATCATTTCAGATAGACATTTCGCCTCCATCGAAATGCTACCGTCGCCACAGCGATCTAAACCCAAGTCGTGAGAGCCAACAGCCAATCACCGTTACATATGTACACTGCGGCGACGTAAATGATGACACAGGTTGTCTGGCAATGTAGACAAAGCGATTGCGCGCGGTAATTATTTCCGCACAAATGACAGGGACTGGAAATGACAGGACCTAGAAATATGTCTGTCTGTGTGTTGACAATTAACTGCTTTTGCGGCTTTGGCATAGTGATTATACCGGGAGCACCAATACAACGTAGAAATGTACAAAGCGGCCACTTCTAGAGAACGATTTTTCTTCAGCTTATTTATTTATTTATTTATTTATTTATTTATTTATTTATTTATTTATTTATTTATTTATTTATTTATAGTACCCTCAGGGTATAAATACATTACAGAGGGGGTGGCGGTGTGCATAGTAAACAAGAGCATGAACAATAACAGCAAAAAAGTAAAACTGGCTACCTACATGGTGCTGAAGCATTTTACTTCTGCTTTCGCACTCGATTATTCTTCGATAATTTTCGAAATGTCCCTAACTATACTTCCGTGCAAGATGGCATGCATTCCTTAAACCGGCGCTTACATCAGGAAATTTCTCCGGTGCAGTCTTTTTTACAGATAATCACACCGTGCTAGCGAAAATTGGAGTTCATGTGGTGGTGACGTTCGTTCGATAAGGTGGGACCTCCTCGAAAACACAACGAACCTGTCGAGTGGAGCTGCGGGGGTGCCGTTACTCAGTTGCACAATGACAGGCGATGTAACGGACGGTGTAATGCTCGTTACAGCGCGCCGCCCGTTTGCTCTCGCAATGCCTGCGTAACATGAGCTCGCCTAAGTTGCACGTTGCAAGTGAACAAAAGTTGCAAACTTTGACAGTTGTCTAGAGGATATATTACATTGTAGAGAGCATCGTCTATCCAAGCGACGTGCAGCCGTTAGCTTGCGAAATCTTAGTCGGTCGTTCCAGCTTTGATACGTTGCTGAAGCTCTTCGCGATAGGCCACAAGAAAGAAATTAAAAAAAAAAGGGGGGGGGGGGGCTGCAGGATTTAGTTTTTGTTGACTGTAAGCTCGGGAAATATAGAGCTTCCTTCTTTACAGCGAGCAGCCGTTGCAAACTCCCATGGTGCAAAGTGCACGATTGTCAATAGCAAGCGCGATCGGCTCTACCTCAGGTTGGGACGTGACGCCATACAATTATCAAGTTGGGGAATTTCTGAGACCTGCACAATGTCACAATCCTAAGTATAAAATACTTATGCTTCAATATCATGCTCCCTGGCCAGAGGCAAGAAACTGCGCTGCAACAATTTAATTTTTCCTGCGCTGGCACGACTGATTCTGTCGTGTCCTTAATATCTTACAAAATTAGCTACCCAAACTTTTTTCACGCTCGTATGGAACAACCATGTCGTATGTCATCACGCAAAATATAAGTGATAGCATAATATCTGTATGGTGCGTGATAACTGCTTCGAACCACCACAGCAGCCTTAGGACACATGCCCGATGGATGGATGGATGCTATGAGCGTCCACTTTGAAAAGGGGCGGTGACATGAGCGCCACCAGGCTCGAAAAAAAAATTAAGAACTTTTCCTCTTTTTTTTTTGCCCTCTCTAAGTTGTTCTCATGCCTTTTAAATCTACTTCAATTAAATCGATCATACTACAGCTAAAACGTAAATTCATAGCCCAGTTCTCTGCCCATTATGGCAGAAAGTCCTTACTTTCCCCTATAATTATTTTTTCCCGTTCTCTGGTTTTTTGCCACCAGTATTCCAACCGTCTTCTGCCCTCTCGCTCACAGGGGTGCCTCTAGCGGCAGTTCCTATCCCTTTATGAAACGGCGGGAGCAGTTTCGAGACCAGAAAAGCAGTGGAGGACTCTGGTGTCACTGAACACGTCGCAAGCGTTCATATTTCAGGAACTTCGCAACATACTGCAGTATTATACTTCAGCTCTCGCTCTCTTGGTTCTAAAACACCCGCGAGCATTTTTTTTGTTACTTACATACATTGAATGTCACCTTAAGCTACTGTCAGAAGTAATTAGTATGCTTGTGCGTCGCCTATTCTAGTATTTTGTCTAAACCTGGCAGCGAATTCAGCCATGAAATATGTAAAATTTACGCAGTGCAACGAAGATAATTATTATAACAAGAAAAGCACTCCTGCCACTGAATTCATGCTGGCGACAATAATGCGAACGAAGCTGAGACGTGAAAAATTACTCCTTGCATACTCTAGACTGCACAGATAGGCGGTGCTCACGCAATCTCTGCCTAACACGCGCACGATTAGTGCCCACATTAGATAGAACAGCGCACTTAGGCACCGCTCACTGCAGACGCGCAGTGCGGGCTACTGCCCTGTACCTTTCGTGCATGACAACAAACGCAGTGCAGCTTCGTAGCTCGGAGCCCTGTTCTCTCCACCTCCACCTTTCGTGCCGTTGTGAGATTTCGTGCTGTTGCGCCTACAACGCTGCAATCCGGGCGTGGGTGCTAATTAGTTTGTCGCACCTTGCGAAACGATTAACAAACGCTCAAGCCTGCCTACCTTGCGCTGGATTGATAACACTGGCCTGGACTTTTGTTTGTTGGTGTGACTTGCATTATTTTGCGAGCAGACTTAATTTTTTTGCATGTACGTAACAATGTAACAGCCGGTTGCCACCAGAGGATTTCCTCTTTTATGGAGTGGATGGTGACGAGACTTAGAAGCGTTTTGGTACTGCTTTAGGCAACACCCACAGGCGCAGTAACTTTGCTGGCGGAAGTTCTCCAAGTAAATACTAAGCTATATCGGTTTTTTTTTTATTTAGAAGCGTATGGGTTAGCGGGACATCATCATCATCATCATCAGCAGCAGCAGCATGTTTAGGTCCACTGCAGGACGAAGGCCTCTCCCAACGATTTCCACTCCGCCCTATCCTGAGCGAGTTGGTTCCACTTTATGCCCGCAAACTTTTTAATTTCATCGCTCCATCTAACCTTTTGCCTGCCTCTGTTGCGTTTTCCCTCTCTAGCGGGACAACCAAGTTCAAAACTGCAATGTAGTTTTTTTAATATAAGGTGCAACGTCCTTGTTTAGCTCTAGTTCTTGATACTTGTCCTGGTCAATATCGGTCTGTGTACTCGGTAGACGAGCGTGTTTTCTCTGTTCATACCAAATCTCATGCGAATGTGTAGGCTCACACACCCGTCGAAATGTCCCTTACGCGTGTATGATGTTCTTTATGCGCCATGAGCACAATGGTTTACCGGCCCTGTTCGCTCCTGCTGCCATCATTCGAGTTGTTAATTTGCTCCTGAATCGTGATCATTATTCGAAAATACTTCAGTCGCCTACCCACCACATCACACTGCTAAAATAGGATTCTACGGGTTTTTCTTGCTAGCACTTATGTCCCTCTTTGTTTCTGCACCTCTGAGCACTTGTTGTTGTTGTTGTTGTTGTTGTTGTTGTTGTTGTTGTTGTTGTTGTTGTTGTTGTTGTTGTTGTGTGGTCATGTGTGACGTATACTAAACCGTATTTATTTCTGAACAGTTGCGTACTGTGTAGCTTGAAACCTTTACCGACAGAACGATCACATTCTAATCCACTGCCTATCTGAGTACGCTAAGAGACGTCCGTACCTTCGAAGGTATAATGGGCGACTCGGATGAGAGACTTATCTCATTGACCTTGGACTTTGGTCTATACTCGTTCTTGCCGTACAAAAGTTTGCAATGGAAAGAAACACCGTTGTTGTTCTGAACAACGACATCTTACAAATGTTTGTGAAATCCTATCAGCTATTAGCCCGTCGTGTTTCTCCGTATCGTTTTTCGTTCCATTTTCTTTTGTTGTTGAGCACTTCATCTTTTCGCCGTCTGTGATTGTGTTCTTTGGGAAGCTCCTTGGCGTTCCCTCCTCTTTCGTTCCCTTTTCCTCCCCTTCCCTCTAACTGGGCATCAGCCCAGGTTATCTCTCCGCTCCTTTTTTTTTTATCCTCTTGCTTTCTTTCTTCCTTTGTTCTCTTTATCAACCCGTAACCAGAAACACAGTAACGAGACCTGAAATACAGCCAAACACAAGGGCATGCCTCTTTTTTTTTTTCCGTTCCCCCGGGGAAAATAAAAATTGCATTCGTTGTTTCGTTGAGCCGGTGCGAAAAGAAAGGAGACTACGAGGAGTTATCTAGTGCCTAACAATTCATCCCAATTTTCCCAGTCGATAATAACGATCATCATTATCAAAAACGACAACAATAACAATAACAGAAGCATGCTACGGTTGTTTAGAAAAGCCTTTCGGATCGAAGTGAGAAAAACAATGCGGTCGAAAGTAAGCGTAACATCTGCACGCTCTTTAGGCGGAAGGTCGCAAGGCCCGGCGACCCCAGAAAAGGGGAGACCCATCATAGCGCGGTTGAAGTCAGTCCCAGTCAATCGGGGTCACAGCAAATGCGCTCGTTCGCATAGATGACGCACCGCGAGAGCCGGCGTCGTTAGCCCCGCATTCGCTCAGACACAAAAGAAAAAATAAATAAATGGTTTGCCCGGGAGCACGGTCTCGCCAGCATTATCGGCGTTGTCACCGCCTCCTTAGCTATTGTGAGCTCCCGAAATTGATGCCATTGCCTTACCGTCGGTTATCTCGACTTCCGCTTTAGCGCTATTAACGGTTTTATTTGCTTTGCTGCTTCCTGTTAGAAAACAACTCCTGCCTATATACACCACGTCGTGCTACGACAGGCATCGTTTTTTATTTTTTTTTACCGATGAGGCGATCAATTGGGTTCTAACGACATCTGTATGCCGATAGGCGTGCATGGGGTGTGTTCGGTATGACGATGGCGATCGTTAGAAGACTAGCGCAATTTTTTTTTTCATTGATACCGTAGCGTAAGCTTGTCTGTACGTATAACAGTGTGCTTCTAAGTGCGTTGTTTGTGAGTGATCAAAAACACGAAACCACCGCGCTGTGATGGCGCGTTCGTTATGCGATCGCAGCTCGGTAATGTGGTTGGGTTATGCGCCTTAATGTTTTACTTAAACTATGCGGGAACACTGAAGCAAAAGCAGCGGTGACTCGCAGATTTAAGGAAGAGACGTTTTGTTGTCAGAGGACACATTGGGCGCTTTATCAGCGGCTGACTCGATCATCGGCTGACTAATTGAGGCACATTCCAGAAGACCATTGTGCAGCGCTTCCAAAGAGGGACAGTAGTTGGAAAGTATACAAATTTAGTCAAGATTGTTATTGGAAACTGGCTATCGCAGTTCAGCTGGGCGAATCCTGAGTGACCCCCCCCCCCCTCCCTTTTCCCCCTTTTCTTCGGTCCCCCTTTCAACAGCGTAAGGAACGTATCGGAGGATGCTGAAAAATTGAAAGATGCTTTTCCTACTTTCACTGTTGTTTTAATACCGCTGAAACGTTGTTTATAACACCTATATTGGGTAAATTGTTAACCTTGCTTCCGTTAAGATATACCGGTGTCGTTTAGATTTTTCCAGATCTAAGAGTTTGTAGATGCTGTAGGTTTTTAAAACCACGAAACATGGGTTCACCTGCTGTACTCCACGATCCGACCGTGAATAACACACGTGCTGATAGACTCCAGTTTGCCACCGAGCACCTACGGGTTCTCTGAGATGTAGGTGAAGCACAAGCGTGGTTTTTGCTGTTTTTCTTTGCATTCAGTCCTCGTCGAAATTATATTGCCATGACTGGGAGCACGCTGCTCTATATCGTGAGCTGAGTGGCCCCACATCGTAACCCGGGGCCTACATTGAAGTGCAGGTTTCGGAAGGCGTATCCCTCAAACGTGAAAACAATGCAGGATGCATAAAGAAAATACTCTAATTCATTGACTGAACTTTAAAAGAAATGTTGCTCTTCTGTGGGTCAATAGACCAGTCAGTGATAATTGCGAGACTTTACGCGGTTGGCATCTTTATATGTCATTGAACTTTATAAGCAGACAACACTGCCATTGAACTTTTGCAGACAGCACTGCCAAAACTTAACAATTTCTGTTTGTTTTTGGACAGCCGTCCAGTAAAAACACATTTCCGAAACGTTATCATTTATTTGTCGCAACTGAGGGTAACATCGTCAGGAAGTCTAAATGCGATCTGAAACCGCTACTGTTGCCTTCGGTTAGCACATAGCGGCCTTTCTCTGGTGTAGCTTAAATTGGTACGCCTAATCAGTCATCGCCCACAGAGCGCAAAGCTCCCCTGCCAAGGCAAGCTTGCCATCTCTGTTTCACGCATCTGCGCGGCAAGTGATGAAAACCTGAACCCTCGCTGGAGGTGCTTCGGTGAAGCCCGTCCTAGCCTTTAACGAGCTGTGCGCCACCACCCACGAGGCGCTATAACTGAAATACGACTGATTAAGGCTCACAATTCCCCGGGAGAATTCGGGTAATTTGTCAAAGTCAAGCACCAAGCTTTCGGGAGATTTGCGAGCTCCCGCATCCTCGAAATTGGGCTCTCATGATGCCGGTTGCTTTCAATCAACCTCCCGGCTCGTCGGCGTACGCATAGCTTGAAATGAAGGAGCTAGTCTTTTGAGCAATACCTTTATCCGTACTGTTTTCGCGTTATCCATTATTAGTATTGCCAAGTTCTTTTGGCTTACTTTTCATGGCTCTCAAAAGCAGCAGCAGACTTGCGTTTCGGCATGCATCACTTAGGTGCGCAGCGAGCAAATAATAAGAAATTTGACGATCACTTACGACGTAGCACTTCCCTACTGAAACGACCCGTTCCATACTCCAATAATTACATATGCTTTCATAAGAACTGCATACATGTTTTACATATATGTCATATATTTGTCATATATTTCAGTATCGATCTTACGGAAACATGTGGAATTATGCGAACGGCCATGAATCTATCCGTGGACCATGCGGTCTACGGATGGGTCCATGGCCGTTCCAATAATGTTCGATTAGGATAGGTCCATGGACCCATCCAAATCACGCATGGACCCATCCCTCTCGCGGCCCGAGAATCCTGCCGTGAGGAAGCCTCCGAGGCTCGCGTTTCGCTGGCGACGACGCGCCGAAGCGTTTTTCCGCTAGTGTGGCTGGGCCTTTCTACTGAACATTTACTCGCCTATGACATACTGAGCTCGATCGCTGTAAAATGTCTAAGTATCCTCTCACATACTTATACTCGGCGCGTAGGCATCCTGTGGATACGCATTTTCATTACACCAGCAGGCACACTCACTTTAAGCTAAGCGAGCGTCAAGTTCCAATACTGAGACTTCGTGTAAAGCGATAAATGACGTCGTTTCAAGTGACACGCACAAGTTGCAATGGCCCCCTGCCAGAAACAGCTCGCACGTCCAGCATGTGCAAGGCGCAAGTAACAACCTTGGTAGGAGGGCCGGAAAGAAAAAGTAGCACTCAAGGCGTCATCCGGTACCGATGCACGTAACATTATCGCTTGTACTAAGAAGCTAGAAGATTTGCGCCCACGCGTCGTCTAGAAGTTGCACTCAGCAACGAGCCTCACATGCTCGCGTCGCAGCATTTTGTCCATACGCATGCACTGTGCTTGCGAACGTGCTACGTAGTACCGCGCGAAATGCCGACGTAAGCACTGTCCATTCTGACGGGTGCTTAGGGAAGGAAGGAACTCTTCACGAGCCTGTAGCAAATGCGCCCACGCGAAGCATAACGGCACATGAGTGCGTCCGTTCGAATTACGGGAGCGCATTGCCCAAACCGGTCACAAAGGCTTTCATCAACGGCCGTCTCGGTCTCGCTATGCCTTTTTCGGTGCATTATGCAATAGTCGCTTGGCGGCATTCTCCCTTTTGTTTATTTCGCTCGCCGGAAAACTGTTATGCGCGTGGCTAAGCAGAATAGCCTGCACAAAATACTGCTCGAGATTGGCAGTGCTGCGGATGGCTGCACGTGTCTTTGTATTTGCGCTTTCGCACATGTGCACGCGTGTCTTTGTCTCCGCGTGGTGGTGACAATATCTTTATTTCATGGTCACGGAGGGTGGTCCTCAGGGTGGCCCATCTTGGGGGCGACTACCTCGGCCCAAGTGATCAGTTTAACTTGGTCCCCCAGATCGATGGCTGCCCTTAGTAGAGCCATGGGGCTGCTACGCACATTACAAAATGTTGCTTATAGTGATAGCTAACCAAAACTAAAGATGTTGACTGGCCCCCTCAGCTTTGTATGTTAACCGCCCTCTCTAGAAAGTGGGAGGCCGTGTTGGCCTGCTCGGACCCGCCCGTCCAGACTAGGGTCGTGGAGTGGGCCCCCCATGTCGCCGTCAGCCATGGGCTGATGACCATCTAGCACGGAACCGCGCACGCGTGCTTTTCTTGACGAAATAAAGCTTTCCTGTTCCTCCTCCTAACTATTTGTTCATTGAGAAATTGATTGATTTGTGGGGCTTAACGTCCCAAAACCAGCTCTGATTATGAGAGACGCCGTAGTGGAGGTCTCCGGAAATTTCGACCACCTGGGGTTCTTTACCGTGCACTGACACCGCACAGCACACGGGCCTCAACATTTCGCCTCCGTCAAAATGCAGCCGCAGCGGCCGGGATTCGATTCCGCGACCTTCGGATCAGCAGTCGAGTGCCATGACCACTAGACCATCGTGGCGGGGCAATCGAGAAATTAAACGTCGAGAATGCTTATTGTCTAGTTCACTTGGCGATCGATCGCCTGTGCTTTCAGTTAATATATACTCACAGTTCATCTCAACCAACTTTCACACATCGCGCGCAACACTAATGGTCGAGATTTACCTTGAAGTTACTGCACCCACGGAAATGTTCTTAAAATATCTTGCCCTTCATTACACTGACATGTCAACAAATCAATGGATAAAGTAAGGTCCGGTTAGCGTTTACGTTTCTTGGTTGCCAAGAGTTCCGACATCGGACAATACAGCTCTAGGTGGCTCGAGCATGCGACCTGACGACGAATGGCCGGCCCGTATGGTAAATTACCAGCGGAGGGGAAAACGAATACGAGATTTTCTGTACGTGCACACAACTATTTCTAAAAATGGCTGTATGTGAATAGAAAATTTTTGGTGACTATTCCACGTGGTAACCTTCAATTGGTGATTAGACAAAAAGCCCTGTGAAAGCTGTGCGTAACCTTATGTGGCTCTGATCATGTCTTCCTTGTCGCACGTTATGATCTCAGCCATGCTATATAGACAGTCGAACGCAGTGACATGCTCTTGCGAGAAAACTTAGCATGTCAGCTGTCTAGCTGACTAGCATGGCAGCTGTCATCGCTAGTCATCCTTCTTTACAAAGAGAAGGACACTGATCTTTCTTTTTGTTTTACTTTTTGGCAAATAAAGCACGTCGCCTCCAGAGAAACACGGCGTTGGCGTAGAACTATGATGGGGCAAAAGTCATTTCATGGTGACATTCACCTTTCCAGAGGACGTTGGAGGCGTATTTTATTGTATGTGTAATTCAAATACACACAACCTTCCCCTACATGTGGGAGACGAGGCAGTTGCGACATGTCTAAAAGCGACAAGATTTACAGGTAGCCACTTCATAATTCAAGGACCGCGAAACGGCCTATTTTGTCGATTGTTTGAACGTTTGTGTCACAAGGATGCCTGGATCGCCGGATTTACGAGTCTTTTCCAGAGCCCCGTCGGATGCCACTGACCCTGAGATCAATTTTACTGCGTAAAAGTGCAGTGACACTCGTAGTCGCATTATAACGTATTACAGTATGTTTTCGAAAGCGGCGTAAATATGGTCAGCATGTTAGAACTATAGTTATTCATTGCCCATCACACATACGTGCTTGCACAATAAGTCGTCATATACGAGTTTGAATATTCTCATTGGCATCGAGTTATCTGTATTGAAGTGTCGTATTAGATTTCCAAGTGTCGCGTTCGTCTGCAGATTTGTCGGCTTTGTGTACTTGCACAAAGAAAGAAGAGTATATAGTTAAAGGTACCATAAACTGCTCTGTTGCTGGGTCCTGGGGTCCTGCATGTATCTAAATAACCGGCCAATATGCGAACACTAAAGGACACAAACTGATTGATTGATTGATTGAGTGATTGATTGATTGATTGATTGATTGATTGATTGATTGATTGATTGATTGATTGATTGATTGATTGATTGATTTAACGAGAGACGTAGACGTAGCACGGGTATGCACCAAAAGTACGTGACTCAAATAATGCTGAATCGCACTGACAAAGAACAAAAACGTCCTCTGTGACTGAAGCGAGGTGACCCGTTAACATAATACAAACATAACATCGCTTCTTTTCACCTAGCAACAACGAGATACTGTTTAGATGTAGCAAAGGACCGTTTTCTTTTTAACCTGCGGAATGACGCAAAAACGGTGGCTCAGTTAATCACAAGAAGCACAAGTACCACTTGCCTCTTATATCCCTGTTTCCCAGTCATAAACTATTCCAATTCAATGGCCAACAAGTCATGTCTTTTCATCTTGCCAATAGCTTTTGTACATTCGCAATAGTAATTTCACAAAGAGTTTAAAGCCCTGCCTTTGGGCGCAGAAGAGCAACAGGCGCTCATCTTTGGACACATTTTATGCTCTGGCGTTTGCATTTCATTTCTTCCTATTCTTCACTTGTAGGGTGTATTTGTTGACCAAATATCTATTCCCCTGGTGTGGTTTACTTTTTGCCGGTTGAGAGCTGCAGCTAGATAGATTTTCGATGGTATCACGAGCA
This sequence comes from Hyalomma asiaticum, assembly GCA_013339685.2. Lineage (NCBI taxonomy): Eukaryota > Metazoa > Arthropoda > Arachnida > Ixodida > Ixodidae > Hyalomma > Hyalomma asiaticum. The sequence goes on along the minus strand of CM023482.1, from coordinate 130,957,358 downwards.
GCATTGCTAGATGGTGGCGCTAATCTTTCGTAAAATCGCAACCACGGGCGCAGGTTGCAACGCAGAAAACCGTTTTCGATATACTGTTTTGCGCGTGTGTGTGGTACGCTACAAAAGTATCCGCGGGTGTTTCTATTGGCTTCAGGTTTACGAAAGGGAGCCAGTTTGGAAATGTCATGGTACCAGGTGGAAATGTCAGATATCTATTAAATGATAGCGCATTGCAGTTTTGTGTAAGTCTAGCACATTTGTCTAGGGTGTGTCCTGTCATTCATTATTGTTTTATTGTGGGCATTCATGTTTTCCTTCCTTTTATTGATATAATTTTTAAAAAATGTTGGTGCTTTTACTAGCGCTTGATACTCTTATTTTCATGACAATTTAAAAGCGTAAGAGAGATTAGAAACACATAAACGGATCAAGGACGCTCTGTTCTATTGAAGCAAACTGAAAATTGCGTCAGGGACAGCGATATAAAAATGTCGCCGTTGTCTTTCACCGGGACACACGTGAAACAGACTCGATTGTGAAGGCACGACTGTCGCTAAGGGAGCCCTTGATATGGAAATGACACGAGATGTGCGCGTTACGTATGTCAAGGTAACTCTCTGGATCTGCCGTCACGACGAATATCCCTCCATTTGCTTTGGGTAACCTGTCGCGCATATACCGCTTGTCAAGTAATTTACGCTGATAGTGAACGTACAAGCGCTTAGTTTGGTGGTCAAGTTCGAAAACTTGCGCGGAAAGTGCAGGTATACCGTAGGCAGGAGTCAGGCTTCGTGTGATGATTAATTATACTACTATTACTACCCTAGTGTACTGTGCTATGTCAGAGCACGTTAAAGAACCCCAGGTGGCCAAAATTTCCGAAGCCCTCCACTACGACGTTTCTCGCTATCAGAGCGTGGTTTAAGACGTAATACCCCAGAAATCCGTGTACTACCTAGTAACTATTACTACTACCTACTACTACTACTACTACTACTACTTATACCACTGCTGCCACCGCCGCTGCTACTGCTGCATTTATTCATAGTAGTATTGCTAGAAAGAGCGATTCGAGTCCAACCGACACCATTACGTCGGTGACTTTGGTATGAGCTCAATAAGAGACACACTTCGCAGTTTACCAAATGCGCCATTAGAAATATTTGGCAGTTCACATCAGATATGGGCACATCTGTACCTTATTTAGGAACCTGCAGTGGCTCCCGCACGTGTATTTGTAGAACAGAACGAACATTTGAGGATCCTGTGTGTCTGTTTCATTGCTTTCTCCTCGCTGTCAAAGGCTTGAAGCATTTGGCTCGACGAGTTCAGTGTTAGGCTAAGAATAGCACACATGCCTGTGCACTGTTTTCGCTCAGGTTCAGCTTCTTTACGCATGATACTTATAGCACGTGCTTGGTTTATTTAGTTTAGCTACCTCATACACTCTGATCCCACAGTACGTCTGTTTCAAATATATGTTGCATACCTAGCGCCGGCTACTGAACATGTGCTCGTTGAGCTCATCAATCCCTTATTTGTGACACGCATAAACATTATCTTGATGCGTGTTTTGTTGTTTATTTCGCAGTTCTTGCCGTACTTGGACGTCGAAAAGCGCGAAGGAGAGACAGTTCTCACTGGCATCACGGGGGGCCTGATAATGCTCATCATCGAAGCACTGAAGCTCAAGTATATCAGCCTTTTTTTTTTTATCTTTGCACTGAAGATTTCATACTCTATAAGTGTGGCGCATGCACCTATCAAAACATATTTCTTGTGTATTAGTATCAGGAAAGAATAGTAGAGCACATCCGCACGACCATGGTTGCAAGCAAAAAATAATGAAAATAGTAATGGCTGCAAGCCTCATATGCCTCGTGTCATTTGGTTGATGTGGTAAGTGTGAAGTGGCGTGTCCTTAAAAGCATTTAGTTCATACTGCAGCGCTATGCTCAAGCAGAACCTCTCGCGTTATCTTATACCATATTGGCCCACGAGATGTGCTAGAATGCAGGCCTGCAAAATAAGGTTTGGTAATAATTACTAAAATATTTTAGAATCTGTGGTATTTCTATCCATTTATCATACTTAGAAATTTAGGTGGCTATGCATAATACCTGGCAGTTCAAAATAATCCCCGGATTCATATTTCCTCTGGTTATATCCCCCCCCCCCCTGTTTCCGCCCCCTTCCGCCCCCCTTCTAACAGTGCAACGTTCGTAGAGCCAGCGGACGGCGTGTTCGGTGTCGAGCTGCCCAACGGGAGCTGGTCCGGAAAAATGGGAATGCTCATTAGGAACGTGAGTATGCTGCATTACTGCAGGGCGCATTATTTTCGCTATCTGTACATCTTAGAGTATCCAAACAAGCGGGTCATGAACACTTGTCTCGTCCGCATCCAGGAAGAGGTTAGGCTTGCACGAGAGTAACGACACGGTCTGCGGGAAAAGACTCGGCACGGTAACGCAAGACAGATTGTTCACATGGAAACTTGCTTTGTTCATGCTCATCCGACGCGAAATTTCCAGGGAAATAAGTTTCGATAAAAAAAAGAAAACAAACCGATATATTTTTTGAAAAATTGTAGCGCAAAAGAACACACGGACAGACAAAGAACACTGTCCATATGTTCCTTTGCGCTACAATTTTTCTAGAAGTCATGCATGGACCAACTAGCCCAAGAAAACGTTTTGCTAAACGGATATAAACGTAGACGTGGTGCTTTATATTTTTGCTAGTTCCCCCGCCTATATACGTTACTCTCGCATGTCTGACGAATATAATAACCATAAAAAAGAAACTCTCAGGGTCCATTATCGCATGCTAAGACGACATAACAGCGAAAGGCATTGAGCATTCTCATAAAGGTTACTCCTGGCTACTACTCACTACGCCGGTTACCCTTGACTAATCCCTGTCTATTGACGTGCTCGTAATTACTCCTAATTACTCCTATTTATGAGTGCCTTTAATAACCGTAATTGCTGTTTGAGTCGCCGATTGCTAGAAATTAACATGTAGCCTGGTTCAGTCGCCGTTTTTTTCTCGTGTTGTTAGACGTTATCTATCCCTATGGCGAGATATTTTTGGTAAACAATTCGCGTTGTCACCCATGATCACTCTTGGCGTTTGATCAGTCATAAAAGGATTTCGCCTTAATAAGGGCAACGGCAATGGAAACCAATGGCCTAGTTGCTGCCCCCATAAATCCTATACGGCGCAGGTGACATTTTTTCCGCGATAAGTGTCCGCAAACAATTGTTTCATCAAAGAAATAAATATTGTTATGTTGTTATATGGGGTTTAACGTCCCAAAACCAGTTCTGATTATGAGAGACGCCGTAGTGGAGGGCTCCGGAAATTTCGACCACCTGGGGTTCTTTAACGTGCACTGACATCGCACAGCACACGGGCCTCAACATTTCGCCTCCATCGAAATGCAGCCGCCGCGGCCAGGATTCGATCCCGCGACCCTCGGATCAGCAGCCGAGTACCTTAGCCACTAGACCACCGTGGCGGGGCAAGAAATAAATAGACAAGGGAAATGCAAGAATGTTTACCAGGCTGAGCCCGGGTTTTTACTCTACATTGGAAAAAAAGAAAGCGAGAGGAGGAGAACAGGAGATAATTTCTAATGAATGCACACAAAGTGTTCTATTTATCTTTTTTTTTTTTTTTTCATCGCCCAGCCCGTCCCGAATGTTCGTATGGATAGCAAATCCGAGACTATGTGGTTAACCTTCTCGCATTTCCTCTTCATCTCTCTCTCTCTCTCTCTCTCTCTCGTACAGGTCGGTGCGCCTTAGGAATAGCAGCAACGTTGTCTCCTTAGCCTGTATCACCGCAGGTGCACTAGGCCATGGTTCCGAATTTTCCTCTTCTGCTCAGGGCCTGTCATCTAAGTATGACACGGCCTGAAGTGCGGGTCTCCTATAAATCGCGTGCTTAAGAATCGCACTCTAGATATTCTATTTTTCATTTTACGTCAAGTTGTTGCAGTTGGCAGTGTTGCCTCATTCAAATTACGACTATGTAGGCGTTCGTATAAATGCAACTTGTAGCCAGACGTGGCATGGCACTGTTTGGTAGCGCCCCTATAAAGCTGGGTAGCGGTCGCAGTTCAGTTGGGCGTCTGCGAGAGATGCGTGCAAGTCCGGTAATTTTAGCGTTTTCGGTCGTCTTAGTATTACCGTATGTGCAATACCGCTGAAGATACCATGCCGCATCGGTATTGGACAAAAGATTTGAGGTGTTTTTCATTATGCACTTCACAGCACACCCGCCATGTTATAGCTTAGCGGGTAAGGTGCTGGCTTGCGAAGCTCGAGGTGGCGGGATCGAATCCCGACCGTGGCGGTTGCATTTATATGGGGGCAAAATGCAACAAACACTCATGTGCGCTAGACTTAGGTGCACATTAGAGAACATCCAGTGGTCAAGATTACTCCGCAGCCCTCCCACTACGGGACGTATCAAATAATAATAGCTGGTTTTTCGCACTTAAAGCTCACATCAATCCTTAATATAACAGTACATTGCATTTGGTCCACTCGTTGACAACGAGTAGATTTCGGTGGTCCGCGTTCTCTTTCTCTGCTGTGTTCGACCAACCATACGTCGACAGCACTCTGGAGCTGAAGTTCCACGCATATGCTTACGTGCTTTTTTTCGTGCGCGTGCACGCCTTGCCTTCGCATATTCTTATTCACTCGTAACATCTTGTATTGCTGAATCGCAATCGCTGTAGGAGGCCGACTTCGCGGCAGGGCCCCTTGTCATCACCACGTCCCGCGCGAAGGTCGCCGAACCATCCTTCCCTGTATCCTACATCGACGTGGTCATCTTCGCCGGTCGCCCATTCCGCTTCTCCGAAGAAGTGTTTGTGTTTCTTCGCGCCTTCACTTGGACAGTCTGGCTTGGCACCGCTCTGGCACTCCTGATCATATGGGCGGTGTACGTGGGAATCTCCGCGGCTTCGGCTGCACTGCGGTGCCCGCGCTCTGACGCTAACAAGCTGTGGTACTTCCGGAGACACGGCAGTGTCCTGGAGTCTCTTGACATGTTCGCAAGCGCCCTTCTGTCACAAGGTAAGCCTGCGAGAGCAGCAAACTAACTTCGGGGCTAGAAACACAGAATTAGCGTGCCTTGCTTGTGGTTTACTAAGGAGATTGCATTTCTTAAACAAAGGACGTAGCCGTTGCTTGTATCTTTTTGGTTTGGGGAAACGGCAAGACACAATGTTTTCATTGCGGGTGACGATGCGTATCAGTAAAGCACTTCTTTGGGCTAGTTGTTGCAATATTCAGCATAGTATATCCATCGGTTGGTAAACTTCGCGCTGCATAGCGCCTATGCCGCGCGAAGTTTACCAACCGATGGATATATGCTGAACACTTAGGGAGTACTTGAAGGAGCAAGAAGGCACAACGCGAAATGGCATTCACATTGTGTCTTCTTGCCGCCTACAAGTGTTTGATACCGCCTATACAGCGTGCACGTTTCCCAGCCTATGGTCACGGTGCATTAAAAAGAAAAAAAAAAACAAAGTACGCGAGCCCTACTTTTTTACTTATTGTCTGAATACTCAATATGTGACAAGGAGTGAATAGTGGCAAGGCGACGTTTTGTTAGGCGGCGTTATATTAGACTGATACATCTGTTGCTGCCTACCTCGCACGCAGTAGCATGTCATCCAAATTCAGCTTTGCCCAAGCGAACAGAATTGTCCTAAGGATCACGCGCAGGTGCAATTGCCTAAAAGGCGTTTTATCTGCGCCTTATGCGAAATCGACCACTTCGGTTAGTCGTACCTCGTTCCAGGTTCTTTTAGACAACATTGGTGTCCTGGAGGTATCTCTTCTGGGCTACACCTCTCACGCTAGAATACACACGTTAGCAGAACTCCTTCTTTGTGATATTTCATTGAGTAATAATATTATCTCGCATATATCTTTCTTTCGCTACACCCCGTCTCACTCGTTTATATAAAGCCCAAGGCAGAGCCTTTAGGAATAATCAGTGATGATGACGACGACGACAACGATGATGATGATAACAATATTACCTGTGATAGAATGCATAATTTTTGTCATTATCATATAAATGACGGGCTTAAACTTTTTTACGTCGTCCTATTATGCTTCTGCTCTCTTCACCTGCAATGCCATAAATCTCGGTTATACTCCATGCATGCACACGTGCTGTCTACATGGCCATATATTCCCTAACTAGCATATAAGTGTCTTAGATGTCACAAAAATTTAAATTGAGATTTATAATTGAGATTTACACCAAGAAATGGAAGTAATACCCAGATGCAAATAAAAAAAGGTGGGGTGAGTGCCTAAGAACCGATGGCAGCACCTCCTGCGCAAGAATACGTGAGCAAAAAGTTGGTGTATAAACAAAAACGATGCAAAGCATACAATATAAGTGTGTACAACAAAACATCAACAAAATAATAGTTCACAGCGTTCTCAAGTAGGTGGCATTAACTGTAATTTGACAACTGAAAATATTTCCGGTTTCTTTTAAATATTTGTGGATTGGCTACCTGATCCTCGAAATGATTGATTTTCGGAGTTTTACGTCTAGGAACGACTATACGAAAATAATGCTAAATAAGACAATGTTGGTCCACCTTATTTTGTACGTGTGCTAGGCAGTAACCAATTACGTATGAAAGAGTCCGAATGAGAGTCTGAATGAGAGAACACGCGTTGAGGGAGTTAGAACACGGCTGTACACTTAAATTAATTGTGCCAACTGTGCTAAAAACGGAGGGTATAGAAAGCAAAGAAAATGCTCATTACGATAAACAAAACAGGGGAAAACTAAAGGCAAGCATGAAGTCTACTTAATAATTAGGACGGTTTTTCTGTGAAGTTTAATCAATGGAGAGAGGTGAACGGAGTAGGGGTGACGCCAAAATATGTGCAGTAGTTTACATTCCATTTCTTGCATGGCTGTCTGGAATTCACTTCCGAACTTCGCAGCTTCAACCCACGTGCCGAGTAGGATGTCGCAGAGGAACCTCGTAGCTGTGTGGCTCCTCTGCCTCATCGTGCTGCGCACGAGCTTTATCGGTCAGACGAAGGCCTCGCTGGTTGTGCGGACCGACGTTAGAAGCATCGAGGGCATTGAGGACTTGGCCAATGATCCCAAAGTCACCCCTCTAGTTGTCCTCGACTCGGCATTCCTGTGGCTTCTTGAGGTAAATACCCTAACATGGATCAGCGGAGAAATGAGTGGCGTTCGCAAATTATGCATGCTCACTAATAATAAGCTTACATAAATAAATAATTACCTTTACGTTACAAATAATTTGGACTTCATGCGTTTGCGTCCATACGAGCCAGTGGTCATCAGCGATCGCTCTCATTGGGCAACAACGCCAAGCTAAATATGTGGATCATCATTTTGCTTTTAACGTATTTACGTTAGTCTCTGCGCAGGCTCGTTTTAAGTGCGAAGCGTTTTAGGAGCCCGGTCTGTGAACGTCTAAACGCTCATACTGTGTCACGTCGCGCCCGCAAAACACAAGCTTACATACGCCCATGAATTCCCTTAAAATCGACCAATAATGGTTAAAAATAAACCAAATGAATCCAGAGAAGAATCCAGATGAAGATGGAGAACCAAAATTCGTATAATAAAGTATAACATACACATTAGGTGTAATTAATCGCTTAATTATGCGATTTATCAAATTAAGCGAAAGTAATTCGGAAGCGCCGACGATAAACACGAGGGAAACACAGGAGAATCACTGCTACGTACTTCGTACAGCTTTCACTGCAGTGGAACTGGCTTAGTTTTAATGAGGTTTAAAGTGAACTCAACGCCACGTCTCTGTTGTAACAGACATCCTTCAAGTAACAACTTTGCAAAGGAACTTTAAAAAAAAAATGGAGTTTTCCTTTCAAGCTTCCTTGCACTGCTTTCAGGTTCCCTTACATTGCACTATTTGCAGGTAACGAAAACCGATGTGTTCAACAAAGTCCTCGACAAGATAAGAAGACGAAAATCTGCTTTAAGACGGCACGAGTTGTTCAGCGTACCACTTCTCAAGCGAATATTAAGGGCAAGTCCTTTGCTTTAATTACTATTTAGTCAGGAATTTCGAGACGGTATATATAAATCAGCCCTTTTTCCGATGAAATACCTCCTGCTCCTTTCACGAAGAGGCACGCGGAGTCTCAGTAACATTGTCTGTATCTTCGAGTAAAATACGACTGACGCAATGGCCACATCATTCTTGCAGGGAGAGGCAGCCATGATCTTCACTCAACAACCGATTGCGGGAGAGATGAAGGAACGCTGCAGCAAACTAGGTGACATGGACGGCGAGTTCTACTACGCACCTAAGTTGGTGGCACAGCTGCCAATCACCTTGTTCACGCGGAAGGAACTGGACAAGCGACTACGCACAAGCATCGGAGAGAAGTATGTCGTATACAAACATGCGGCGTTAAAGCGCACATCTGATTAGTATCTCATTAATATTGTTTATATTTCCGTGAAATTCTTAAATGATTCATGAAAAGCTGAGCGTGACCGTCCGGTGTTAATGGTACCAAAACTTGGTGGCACAAAAACCGTGAACTCCCGTCTGGTTTGATCGGTATGTACCGAGATTGGCGTGGAAGGGTACGAATGTCATACTAACATGACTTATACCTCATGACATCGGTAACTTGACATGCTTGATGTTTAAGCGGCGATTAACGATGATAAAATCATGTGTTCCTCACACACGCGGTTCTCAGCCTGCTATTGCGGTAATGAGGTACTTGTAATTGAACCCTTACAGTTCATATTAATCAAGGAACAGCCAGACCAGATGTCCTAAGCAGAATGCCACGACAAATATAAGCAGCAGCCGCAAAATAATAGCAAAAGAAAACGTGAGAAAATTTTATGAGATTGCGACATTGCGAAACGACTTTCACCGTCACGCAGTATCAGCATGTGATAAGCGACCGGTGAATTTTGAACCCATGTTTAAAACAACGCCTCTTACTGGAACGTGAGTTCGATTTCACTAAGAACATCGGCGACTCTACGTGCCTAAGGCAGTAAGGGAGTCCTTATATGTTGCGCGAAACTTCCTCGTGCGGCTTAAGAGACTAGGGAAAATTGTTTTCTTTGTGTGTTGAGATGTCCAAGCAGTCATCTGATATCACGAAAAAAGGCTACTTGTTCGCACTTAAGCAGCATTGCTACCGCCTGAAATGTAGATGGTAAACAAAGCGAAAGTATAGCACTTCATGAGACTACGCCGACGCAGTTTCACTTTACTCGATTGGCAACGAACATGAAGTGTTCTTATGCGTTTCGCATTGAAGTGTCGACAACAGCGACACGCAATGTACGCTGTAATGATTCTGTACGACATTAGAGTTCAAGCATTATATGCTTCAGCAACCCGCTCCAGCATGCCGATGAGAACTCTTGGTCGTGTCGCGAACTCCACAGCTGGAAAATTTGTCCGTGACAAAAACGTAAAAGAATTGCGGTAGCAATAAAATTATCTAAAGCAATTTGCAAGAAACGAGCATCTTCATTGTTCTAATTATGCAATACGCGATGCGAGCTACGCTTATGTGGTGAAATATACGAGGATGTGACTAGAGAAGATATGCGCAACTCTTTCCGCTCCATCACACAACAAAACTACTGCTAGGCGTAATAAGTGATCGCCATTCATAACTGTTTCTATCTTATGGTTGTGTTGTAAGTTGCCTTAATTGATGAAGGAACGCATGAGTTCGAGGTATACCGATGGCGTCCATTTAAGTCTACTGCGTAACAATGCCTACTACATAGAAAAAAAACTCAAAAAAGGCTACACTAATAATGTTGTTCAGGACAAATTGACGGCTACGTCCGCTGGCTCCAACTGCCGTAGCTTAAAGATCACTGCTAAGCTCGTACGCGGGTTCGCGGTTACCGGACACGGCGGGCACATTTAAATGGGGCCGAAATGCAAGAACACCTGCGTAATGCAAGAACTTCGGTTGCGCGCTCCAGAACACCAGTTGGTCAAATTAAGTCGCATCTGCACACTACAGCGTAATTCGTTGTCTTGTCGCGGTTTTGGCCAGTAAAGTTTATTTTATTTTGTGCCCACCCGATCGCAGGATCGAGCTGTTCATCGAGCGTGGCCTGGTTCACAAGCTCTTCCGCGACAGCGGCCAGGAGAAGACTCCTTGCCTCCGAGAGTCGGCGCTGAGCCAGCGGCAAGCCAACATCGACAGAAGCCAGATGGACGGCCTGCGAGGAATATTCTTCACGTGGCTCACTGGACTCGCTCTCGCCGCATTCGTACTCGTTACCGAGCGATTGCACCACAACTTTCGCTTGGCGACTGGCCCGTCGCGCCCCAGGGCACTTCGTGGAAGACCACTGCGTCTGCGTAGGCGTAGACTTCGCCAAGCCTTGCTACTCTTTCGCACAACGCCGTCCCGACTTCCCAAGCATAGCAAGTAACGTGTAACCTCGATAAGAATAAATATTTTCGACGGGCCTTCATGTGGCAAATTTGGTATGTACGATTGTTTTGTACGGCAAATCCTTTAGAAAACGTATATGACAGGAAGTTTAAGTAGGCAAAGATAGCAAATGATATCGCTGTGAGAGAGAAATAAGGAAGGGAAGGCAGGGATGTTAACCAGTCATGAGTCCGGTTTGCTACCCTACACTGGGGGATGGGAAAAGGGGAATAAAAGTAAAGAGAAGGAGAGAGGGGGAATGCCTACAGGGCAGTCCTATACAATATCATAGGCGCTCAGCTAGGCCAGATGCTTTTAGAAAGGCCAAAAGCGCTTTCATTGCTTTCTGAGCCGTTGGACCGTGAGGACGGTATTCTAAGATTGTCTGTTCACAAAGTGGACGATCGTCGAGCTTTGTGAAGGACTCGGTCATAGGCAGTCGATGTTCCTCAAATTGTGGGCAGTGGCACAACAAGTGATCTATGGTCTCTGCGCATCCGCAGACAGCACACGCAGGACTATCAGCCATTCCAATCAGCGCAGAGTAAGCGTTCGTAAAGGCCACTCCCAACCACAATCGGCAAAGAAGCGAAGCCTCACGTCGGTGCAAACCAGCCGGAGGTCCGAGTTGCAGCGATGGGTTTAGCCGGTGCAGTCTGGTGCGCCTCGTGTATGGGGTATTCCACTCAGTTAAGGACATGGTTCGCGCAAGAGTGCGAAGTTGTCTTGCAGCGTCGGTCCTTGAGAGCGGAATGGGAACACAGCGGTCTTCATCGCCTGATGTCCGAGCTGCCTTATCTGCGGAGTCATTTCCACTGATACCGCAATGGCCTGGTATCCATTGAAAATATATCTCATGTCCTTTTTCTTGTAAATTTTGCACAAGTACCGCGATTTCGTATGTAAGGTGGTTTTGCTCCACGTGTCGAAGAAACGACTGTATACTTAGTAGAGCTGATCTTGAATCACAGAAGATTGCCCACTTTGCAGGACTCTCAGCGTGTATAATATGAAGCGCTCCGCGGAGAGCCGCGAGCTCTGCAGCTGTAGATGTGGTGACGTGGGAAGTTTTGAAGTGCTGGGTGACTCCCATTCTTGGGATAACTATAGCACCACCGGAACTGGTTGATGTGGTTGAGCCATCGGTATAAACTTCTGTGCAGCCCCTGTACTTCGCATACATGTGTAACATGCTTAGTTGTTTGAGTGCACATGGTGGTAAGTCCGACTTTCTCAGAATACCAGGGATGTTGAGGCAAACTTGAGGATGGTTCACACACCATGGAGGAATTGAAGCCTTTGTTGTAGGTGCATACCCTGACGAAAGAGAGGCACGGTGGGCGAGGACCTTTGAACTGAACGTTGTGCGGGGTCGTTCCACTGGAAGACCTGCGAGGTGGTGATTAGGGGTCCGGGCACAGTGTCTTATGTGCACACGCATTGTTTCAATGGTTACATGCGTTCTGATATTGTGATCGCGAGCGATTGCTATAACGTCTGTCGACGACGCGCTCTTTGGCAGACCAAGGCATATTTTCAGGGCTTGGGCTTGGATGCCTTGGAGTGTATTCAAGTTAGTTTTGCAGGTGTTCGCGATCACTGGTAGGCTGTACCGCAGGAATCCAATGAAAAGGACTCGGTACAGCTGTAGCATAGATGTAATTGACACTCCCCAGGTCTTTCCTGCTAGGAATCTAAACATGTGACAGATTCCTGTCAACCGTTTCCTCACATAGTTCACATGGGGTGTCCAGGACAGATTTCTGTCAACAATCACTCCCAAAAATCGGTGACTTTTGCTATAGGGGATCACCTGCCCGTCGAGGGTTATGACGTATGGCGACATTAGTTTCCTCGTAAATGCCACTACAGCACACTTTTCACAGGCTAGCTGCAGACCTTGCTCACGGAGGTAGGATGATGTCAAGGAACCTGCCTTCTGAAGCCGCGCACGAAGCTGAAGTCGTGTCACAGCCGATGCCCATATGCAAATGTCGTCGGCATAGATGGAGAGCCGAACGGTGCCAGGAAGGATGCCGGCGAGTCCAATGAGCGTTAGATTGAAGAGAGTTGGGCTCAGTACTCCGCCCTGGGGAACTCCACGGCTACGGTAATGTTGAGAGGTTGGGCCATCCTCTGTAAGTATGTAAAATGATCGCTGCTCTAGGTAGCTACTGATCCACAAATAGGTCTTGCCACCAAGTCCGACTGCTTCTAACGTGCTCAAAATTGCTTCGTGTGTTACGCTGTCGTATGCTCCCTTAACATCTAGAAACATGGCAGCAGATAATCGTTTGCGGGACTTCTCGTGCTCGACATATGTCACCAGGTCAATCACGTTGTCTATGGAGGAGCGACCACGCCTGAACCCGGACATCGCGTCTGGGTATATCTGGTAGTGTTCAAGGTACCATTCCAGCCGTGCTAGAATCATTCTCTCCATTAGTTTTCCAACGCAGCTTGCAAGTGCAATTGGTCGATATGATGCAATGTCTAAAGGCGACTTCCCAGGCTTAAGCAATGGAATTATGCGACTCGTCTTCCATTCCTTGGGAACCATGCCCGTCTCCCACGAGCTGTTGTATAAGAGGAGCAGCACCTTCCGAGCCTCTTCCCCTAGGTTACGTAAGGCACGGTAGGTTATATCGTCTGGTCCTGGCGATGACGAACGCTTGCACAAAGCAAGTGCAGCTTCGAGTTCACCCATAGTAAAAGGGCAGTCCATGCGGGGGTCGCGTGATGTGGGTAGGTGGTCGGGCATCAAAGTCCCAGCGGAGCTTGTAAAGGTTCCAGCGATCCCCCTGCAGAAACTGTCTGCGATGTCTATCTCGCTGCACTGTTGGTGAAGGGACAAAGACCTGAAAGGGTGACGCTGCTGAGGGGTCCCACGGAGGCCGCGAACAGTTCTCCATATCAGAGACAGAGGTTTTCTTGGGTCCAAAGATTCGCAAAAAGATCTCCACCTTTGCGATGCGAGTTTGTCTAAACGACGATGAATTTTCTTTTGAGTCCTTCTGGCCAACCTCAAGTCATGTACAGACTTTGTACGCCTGTACCTACGCTCTGCGCGGCGACGAATTGCACGGAGCTTTTCCAGCTCGATGTCATATTGAGCGCGTGTAGGTGTTTTTGAAAGGGAGTGTGTAGCAGCCTGCAAGGCTCCCTTTATAGTGTCCTCAAGACTAGAGGTCAAGCCGTCACGGCACTTGTCTTCCATAATTGATTTGAAGGTCGGCCAGTCCATATGGTGAGAGCTGCTAGCAGGCTTGAAGTCCATTAGCCCTTCAATCCTAAGATAAGTGGGGAGATGGTCACTTCCCCGCGTTTCAATGTCTGAGAACCACCTAACTTTTCTCATGAAGGAGCGTGAAACAAAGGTGAGATCCAAGCAGCTACTATATGAAGTTCCACGCAGAAAGGTGGGGCTGCCGTCATTCAACAAACATAATTCTTGTTCGGAAGCAAATGTCACTAATCTTCGGCCCCGCAAATTTGTGTTAGAGCTTCCCCAGAGATGGTGGTGAGCATTAAAATCTCCGGTCATCACCCATGGCTGAGGAGTCGCTGTCAGGATTCGGCGTAACCGCTCGCAGTCTAGTCGGCTGGAGGGCGATATGTAGGCTCCGACAACTGTGAAAGTGAGCTTGCGTCTCTTCACTGTTACACACACATATTCGTTTCCATAGTCGGGTGGCACCGGATGATGAACATACGTAAGGTCACGACGCATGAAAACGATGACCTTGCTGCATTCTCCATGCGTGGCGGATACGAAACACTCATACCCTGACAGCCTGATATGAGTTGTCAGGGGCTCGCAGATGACGATAATGGGGAAGTGATTCGTAAAAACAAACTGTCTAAAGTCCGACATACGCGACTTTAGACCTCTGGCGTTCCACTGAAATATCGACGCGTTCCGGACATCGTCACGGAACGACGACGCCTGGCGAGCCATGATTTCAACGAAGAGCTGCAAGTACTGGGCTCAGTGTGTCCAGTACCTGTAGCGCGCTTTGCGCAGACGAAGATTTCATGTTGCTCAGAATAATACGAATGGCACTCATAAGGGATCGTAAAATGTTGATGACCTGGGCATCATTAGTCAACGCCTCTTCATTAGTTGCCGACGTCTTCGAGGTTGGTGAGCTTTGAGGTACTTCTGTAGCGCGTTGTACCCTCGGTGGCTGAGACAGTCTGTCCGGACGGGCAACTCGGTCCACTTTGCTCGTTGTCTCTGTATCTTTCTTGGCGGTGCTATGCGTTGATCTGGCAACCTTTTTGACCAACGATGTCGCGTCACTATCTACTTCTGCGGTTTTCTGTGAGCGTTTTCGGTGGCGACGCCGACGTCGCCGAAGAGTGGCAGCAGCCTCTCGATGTGTTGAGTTGTCTCGCACCATTTGTTTGAGAATGGCAGCTTCCTTGCGCATCTTCGGGCAATCCTTTGATGAGGCCTTGTGAGTACCACTGCAGTTGGGGCACTTGAAAACATCAGCGCTGCAGGCGTCTTCTGAGTGGGACTCTGAACACCGCGGGCACACGGTGTTGTTCACACAGACACCCTTCACATGGCCAATCTTGCAACACTTGAAGCACTGGAGGGGCTTGGGCACGAATGGTCGTACCGGGTGGCGAACATGTCCTACTTTGACGTGGGAAGGAAGGCTATCTCCTTCAAAGACAACCTTCACACAGCGTGAGCTCCCCAATCTGGTGACCTTCGTAATAAAGGTGCCTTCTGAAATTGGTTTGATCAGTATTGGCAAGTCGTCATTTGAGATGGCAACGTCGACGTCGTAGATGACGCCCGCAGCACTGTCACCGCCTAGAGGGATGACTGACTGCACCTTTATATTGTCGATCTCGGTTATACTGCGAAGGTCTTTTATAGCGCTCCGGTGTAGCACGTCAACTGCGAGGACATTCTTCCGTGAATTTATTCTTACATCTTTAATCTCATCTGCTGCGATTTTCTCAAGCAACAGAGAGAGGACCTGCCTGTTTAGGAGCCGCAGATTGGCCGTTGGATCAAGAGGTTTGAAGAGCACTGTGTGCGGCCAACGCTGCGGAGCACTCTTCACGGTAGCAGCGCTCGCCGGCGAAGATGCTTGCAGTAGTCTTCTTTTCGCTGCTTTGCTCAGCACGACTTGGAAGTCGTCGTCCGAGGAGTCGTAGCTCTCGGAGCACATCTCCGTGGCATCACTGTCGGTGTCACTTGACGTACTTCCACGCTTCCTGGACGTCATCCGGCTGGACGGATATCGCTGTCTTCTTAAAATTGGTTATAATCCACATGCAGAGCAATTTCATGGCAACGAGGAATGTAGCCTTCGAACCAATTAGCTTCAGCGCTGTCTTCGTCGCATCGGCATATATATGTGCGAATGGCCGGGTACGCCAGCGGCAGCGTTCTACAGTACTGAGCACTTAGCAGATTAAAGTAATCTTAGCAAGTGCGCTGCATATACGAAATTCCTCACCACAGTACTGTACGCTGCGCAGTCTCACGCACAATATACCATCGAAATGTGCCAGGTTATGGACGGCCGTGCGTTGAAAATACAGCAGTACCCCAGGAAAGTAGGTTAGAAACGTGTTGTCTTCATAATCTCCAATGGCGTGAACTATAGCGCGTGCGGCAGAGCTGCAGTGTTATAGATCACAGGCGTGTGTGACGAAGCTGTAATAGAAATATGTTTCAATACTGACTGTTCCCGAAAAGGTATTCGCTGAGGTATTGCAGAATCTTTGGACTAACCTAACCATTAGCCCGTATTTGAATATACACCCTTCCGACGTTTATCATCAACAGCACTATTTACGCCATTTGCATAACCGACGAGGAAGCACAGCTCAACCGCTGAGTTCGCGTGTTTTAGGTGAAAGAGAATGTAGTTCGTTGATGGCTCACCAAGTGACCGCGAAACAAAAAAAAAAGAGAGAGATCTGAATCGGTGTACTATCCTTCCAAGAGTCAATTGCAGCTGAAGCTATAAAGCTGAACGTCGCGAGATGCTAAGTAAGAAGAAAGAAAATGAAATAGTAATCCGAGATCTTCAAGTACTCTATACCTTGTTACCAACGAAGATGGGAATCTGCTCAGAAGGCGTGGGCTCAAGGGGAGGGAAATTGAAACACACAGTTATTTTGTCTTGTCATTTTGTCCTTGTTTGTTCAGATTCTTAAGCGCATTCTCCTTTTCGTCATGCTAAACCAACTTGCCTTGGTAGACGCATAACTGTCGCGAATGCGGGCCAGGCAGAAAGGGGCAGCCCGTGGAAAAACAAGCGGTGCAAACCTTTGGCACATGGCACGCTCTGTATATGAATGAGAAGGACACGGGGGCCGAATAACTTTTAAAAAAAATTTTGTCACAGGCGTATGCAGCCAACAAGAAATGAAGTCAAAGAAAACACCGGGGAACTATGCTGGCTTTGATTGAACTGTGGAAGTTACAAGCTAAGTGGAAGTGGACTGTACAAGACAACTGTGTAACTTTAACGTAATGGCAGTAAACAAAAAAATTACAGCATATCCACGGAGTGAATTATGGTGAGTGGGCGAAGCTCGGGAGGTTCATCGTAGATCGTGCCGAGTTCTGGATTAATTTAGTTAACGCGCACGCTACGAATCCTCATGGTTCAACTATGCACAAGTGCAATCTCCCACCGGCATTTCATTGCAAGTCAAGATCCAGTGCCTATATATATACATATATATGGGTTGCCGGTGAACGCTTCTCCAACGCGAGCAGTCGGTATTTCTCAATCAAGAAACTCGCTAGGAGACGCTGCCTGCGCCAACGTTGTCTCTCGCGGGTGAAGGCGCGTTCTCCTTTCTCCTTCTTTGCGAGCTGGTACAGCGTTCCTCTAAGAAAGAGCGTTTCCATAGCCAACGCGCACCTTTCGCTCTCTCTCTGTCTCTCTCTCTCTCTCTCACACAAGACAGCAGAGGCACGCGCCGGGAGGCAGCGCCGGGAGAGAGACAGAGAGAGAGGCACGCGGGTTACGCCTGACGACTGACGACTGACGCCTGACGCGTGACAAGGTTAGACTAAGAGGAGCTTCGCCCCTAATAAAGCGGATACCATAAACACATTATAGCATCAGCGTGAGTATGAATGCATCTTCGAAAAGTGGCACAAACAATCTTGCGATGCTTCCGTTCGTCACTCAGTGCCAGTAAAAGAATGATATCTTGCGTTTACACAAATACGAAAACATTTCACTCTTTACCTTTAAAAAGCAAGTAGCACTTGCGACCACTTTCTGCGCCATTTGTATTCCATTTAAAACATATATTGTTTGCTCTTGGAGACCGTCACATCAGCGCTAGGGTAAACAACGGTGATAGGCACATACCTAATTTTTTGGCGTAGAATCTTGTGCGGTTAACTTGGTTTCTTTAGTTAGCTGGTAAATATGAAGCCCTGTCATATCGAAGTAGCACCGCTTGCCGCACATGAAACTACAGATTCCAGTCTAACTGTATGCTCCTCAACAATTCCCGCCAAGATAGTGCGCCCCGACACCGCCCGTCTTCTCGCGGGGGAAAAGGGAACTGCAGTCGGCAGCACGCTACAACCTCGCGTTAGAGGGCGCGACATGTGATGTTATTGGGGCAGGACCGCTCCAGAAAGAACAAGCCAGCACGCCAGTGCACAAACACACGTCCAACTTCTATTCTACCTTTCACGCATGGACAACACACACATTACGGGAACTCATAACAAAACCTCGCGGCCTAAACTAAATGATTAAATAGAACGTCCGGCCTACAGTTCAGGTCGTCGGGGTAGTCGCCTGGGCCGTCGTTGGTGTCCCGTCGGCACCTTGCAGTGGAGAAGTGGACGTTGTAGCGCCGTCAGCTACCGTGACGAAGTTGGAAGACGCAGGGTCGCCGCGTGGAACTCCAGTGGCTCTGCGACGAGCTGGAGCTGACGAAACACGTGTTCTGGTGGCAGGGAGTTGTGCCCTTGAGCACCAGCCGTCCGCCTCGGAAACCCACGCCAGCCCTCCTGGAACAGCGGGGCAAGGGCGGATTCAGCAACCCGGCGCCAGCTCTCCACGATCAGCGGGACCAGGACAGGTTCAGGAACCCGGCGCCAGCTCTCCTAGACCGGTCGTCTAGCGGAGGCTGAGCTGTCCACCCAGCTGGTAGGAGTGTCGCGACGTGGCCGGGGTCGTACCTATGGGCCAGACGCCCAGCGAGGTAGTCCTGCCTCGAACGACGAACCTCGCGCACTGCCGAAGGCACGGGCCACGCACCGTCGAGGCCGCGCCTCACGAGCTGCCGTTGTCTTCCTCGTCGGCACCGCACGGCACATACGCGCACACATCACATCCTCTTCGCCACCGCACGGCACACAATCGTCGTTTTTTGGTTTCAGTTTCGGTTTCGCAGCACATATTATGACATCACCCCCTTTTCCGAGAAAGTTGTTTACAACTATTCTAGTACAATGGTGCGGGGCGAAACGAATGGTCACTGCACTGCACGTTAGCCTCAGGGGTCGCATGTACATAGTAGCAGAATGTTCACAGAAGACTGCGTACAGTTCTACTGGACAACTATCGTACAAGTAGGCTTGCTATGTCGCAACTAGGAGTCAACCAGTTCACGATTGAGGGTTAGTATAGTATTGAACAACGTTGCTACCTGAACGGCAGTTATGCGCGACTCAAGTAGTCGGCTCCAACATTGTCACAACCCTTTATGTAATGAACTGTGAATGAGTACTCCTGCATAAGGAGACTCCACCTCAATACTCTGTTGTTCACGTGCTTAGCGGAATTTAAATACTGTAATGGCTGGTGGTCTGACTGAATGACAAAAGGTTTGCCATAGAGGTAAATATGAAATTTTTGCACTGCCCAAACAAGTGCAAGGCATTCCCGCTCGATTGTCGAATAACGGGTTTCTCGGGGCAATAAATTACGACTTGCGTAAGCAACTGGGTGCAGCACGTGGTCCTTTGCCATCTGGAGCAATACTGCGCCCAGGCTTGTATTGGAGGCATCCGTGCGAAGAACGAACTCCTTCGAGAGGTCGGGAGCAAGGAGGATGGGAGCCTCACCGAGCTTCTTCTTGAGTGTCGTAAATGCTTCCTCTTGAATTGCGCCCCATGGAACAGTGTGGCTTTGTCCCTTTCTTGTAAGGTCCGTCAGCGGCTTGGTCAGTTCGGCGTAGTTAGGTATAAATTTCCTGTAATAGCCGGTCAAGCCAAGAAACGACTGCACTGCTTTCTTGGTTGTAGGTCGTTTTGCGGCAAGAATCTTGTCGAGCGTTTTGAGAAGCGGTTCAACCGTAGTCTCCCCGATTCGATGTCCCAAGAATGATATGCTCCGCTCTCCTATTTCGCATTTACTTGGTTTTATGGTGAGGTTAGCTCGGTTAATTCGGTCAAAGACTTTTCTGAGGGTGTCGATGTGCTCTTGCCAAGTATCGGTCGCAATTATGACATCGTCGAAGTAATGGTGAACGTTGTCGACACCACCCAGTACTGATCTCATAAGGCGCGCGAATACTGCTGGCGCCGTTTTAATGCCAAAAGGCATGTAGAGGAAGTGATAAAGTCCAGACATACTGGAGAAAGCCGTTTTTTCACGACTCTGGGGATCCATCGGGACTTGCCAGTACCCTTTCGTGAAATCAAATTTGGAGAAAAACTGCTTTTGTCCAACAAGTGCAAGAACTACATCGATGCGTGGTATTGGTTCGCAGTCGGGGATCAGAATCTTGTTCAACTCCCTGAAGTCTATGCATAACCGAATCGTGTTGTCCGGTTTCTTGACCACGACAATGGGAGCGTGATACGGTGACTGAGACCGCTCAATAATACCTAGTTTCAGCATCTCTTGCACTTCTTTTTCTACGCTTTCTTGCAAGGCGAGGGGAATGGGGTACTGCGGAACATGCACAGGTTTATTGGAGGTCAGACGTAGCGAACATTCCACGAGTGCAGTTTTCCCTGGTAAGTCAGAAAAAATGTCCGCATACTCTTGAAAAAGTGCCTGCACATTCTGAACTTGTTCAGCAGTGAGGTGTGAGGAGAGCTTGACATCCGTGCTAAACTGCGTGCGATACAAGCTCAACATGGGCATTTGTTTAACTTCATCTTCTTCGGAGAGATTTTCGCGGAGCTCTGCAACAACTGACACCTGTTGCGGTTCCGTAGACTCGCGCTCTTCGTATTTTTTGAGCATGTTTATATGGAAAATCTTGTTTCTCCCACACACATCGATGACGTAATCAACATCATTTTTCCGTTCGATGACCTGGAACGGCCCTTTCCACTGCATTAACAGCTTGTTGGAGTCCGTCGGCAGCAGAATTAAAACCTTGTTGCCTGGACATAATTTTCTAGGGCGACTTTTCCTGTCACAGTAGGTCTTTTGCTTCGCACGAGCCTTCTCCAGCTGTTCATGGGCTATCTTGCAAGTCTCCTCTAGGCGATTGCGCAAATCAAAGACGTAGGTGTAAGTCGTCCGCGTTTCTGCGTCTAGCCCCTCATTTGTCCACAGTTCTCTCAGTACGGTTAGCGGCCCTCGGACGTGGCGACCGTAAATGAGTTGAAACGGAGAGAACCCGAGGCTTGCCTGGGGAACTTCCCTATACGCAAAGAGCAGTGGTGCAAGGTACCTGTCCCAAGATCGAGGCCTCTCTTGGCACATTCTCTTTAGCATTGTCTTGAGTGTGCCATTGAACTTCTCCACGAGACCGTTCGCCATCGCATGATATGGGGTCGTCTTCAGCATCTTCACGGAGAGAAGCCTGCTAACCTCTTTCATTAATTCTGAGGTAAAACTTGCCCCTTGGTCGGTGACGATTTCCTTTGGCAAGCCGATGCGGGAAAAAATCTCGATGAGTGCTTCCGCAACGTGAACTGCATCTATTGCGGGCAATGCTACAGCGTCAGGGTAGCGAGTCGCAAAATCGATTAATGTCAGCACATATCGGTTCCCACGGTCCGATCTTGGTGAAAATGGGCCGATTAAATCAACCGCGACCCTTTCAAAAGGTGTCCGGATAAGAGGCATGTTGCCTAGTGGTGCGACTCCAACTTTTCCTTTAGGGGTAGTCCTCTGGCACTTGTCGCAAGACTTGACAAAGCGCTTTACGTCTCCGTTCAGGTCAGGCCAATAAAATTCTTCTAGGACACGATCAGTAGTTTTTTTGATGCCTTGGTGTCCCGCCATGATACTTCCATGAGCAATGTCCAGTATGCCTGCCCGGAACACTTTCGGAGTGACCAGCTGTTTAAACGTCCTGCCAGTGGCAAGGCGGTAGCGTCGATAGAGCAATCCTTTATCTTCGATGAAATGGTAACAGTGGCCCTTTCCCGATTTGAACTCTTTATTCACCTTAGCAAAGACAGCTTTGAGTGTCGGGTCATTTCGCTGTTCCTCGACGAGTTGTGCTCTGGTAACGTCAGGTAAGAGCGTTGTTGACACGTACAAAGGCCTAATCTTTTCTTGACCTTGTTGATTGGCTTTGGTTTTTGCCACGCTTGAAGAAGCAGATGTTGAGGTGACAGGTGACTTGGTCGGGTGTGCTTGCGCCGGTAACTCATCCACCTGGGTACGAGCCGCCTGCTTCGCCTGCTTCCAGTCAGAATCTGGATCGTACGGTCCTCTGACGCCTGGAAGATTTCCCAGCACAAGGTCATAGAGGGGTTGATTCATACAAGCCACTTTCAGCATCCCTGTGAAGTACGGCGTGTTGACTTGTACAATAGCTTCCGGGAGATGGCTAGTTGACCTGTCTAGGAGAACGACGCTGATTTTCTTGCCTGTTAGGCACACATCAGGGACGAGCTCCCGTCGGGCGATTGCCATGTTGCATCCCGTATCGCGTAATACTCGAACCTCTCTTCCTAGCAGTAGACCTTCGACCACTGGCATCCCGTCGACCAGGAAACGTGTTGTACTATTCAAGTTCTCGTCGTCGTGGTGACGTGAGCAAGGAATCTTCCCTCCTGGACGTTTGGATGCTTTTCTAGCACCCGCCCGGGCAGAGTCAGACTCGCTAAATGCGCACGAAGAACTCGGTTTGTTGTCCCCATGCTTGTTTCGGCAAGTTTCTGTTACATGTCCCGTTTTACCGCACAACTTGCACTTTAGCATCTGCTTAGGTGGATTGCGGCAGTCAGGAGCCAAATGTCCGAAACGATGACACAGGATACATTTGAGTTGCGGTTTCCGCGACGCTTCGGTAGGCTTTCCACCGTACTCTTTCGCGGGGTCAGGACCTTTTCCTATATTAGACAAATTCTGTGCCTCGAGGAAGCGATCCGTCAAATTAGCGAGTTCCTCTAGTGACTTGCACTCTCGCTCTTTTAAGAAAACAACCAGCTTTGGATGGCAACAACGCAAGAATTGCTCAGAGATTGCGTGGTCCCTTAGATCTTCGTAGGTTTTGGATATGTTTGCCATGTCTATCCAATGGTCGAAATAACTGGTAATTCTTGCTGCTAACTGTCTTCCAGTTTCACCATCTACTGCTCGTGCTTTCCTAAACTTTTCTTGGTAGCCTTGAGCCGTGAACTGAAATCTCTGCAGTAGAGCTTTCTTTACTTTTTGGTAGTCCAGCGAATCAGCGGCAGTCATTCGGCCTATCACGGTTAACGCGTCACCCGTTAGGCACATGCTAACAGCGAGACCCCAATTTTCTTGCGGCCAATCCTGTCCTGTGGCTACGCGCTCGAATCGCTGCAGATACGCGTGCAAATCATCGCGTTTCTCGTCAAATAAAGGCAGTAACTTCTGCGGATTGAGGGGCGAGGAGGTGCTGGGCGTAGTCAAAGTGTCATTCCCTGCTACGGGCATATTCTGAGCTCCTTCCTGAAGCTTTAGCTTTAGCTGCAGAATTGCACGCTGCCTCTCGTCAGCTTCTTTGGCTGCCTCTCGTTCTGCTGCTCTCTCATCCCTTAGCTTAGCCTGTTGGGCCTCCATCCACTTGTGAAGCTCTGCACCCGAGAACCCTAGCTGGAGCCCTATAGCGGTGAGTTTTTCCAAGTCCATGTTGCAGTCTGAACGTGTGTCTGCCTCGAGCGAAACTGCCTTCTTTCACTGGTTTAACGAGCGGATCCTGGCAGGCTCGCCAGTTTGTGATGTTATTGGGGCAGGACCGCTCCAGAAAGAACAAGCCAGCACGCCAGTGCACAAACACACGTCCAACTTCTATTCTACCTTTCACGCATGGACAACACACACATTACGGGAACTCATAACAAAACCTCGCGGCCTAAACTAAATGATTAAATAGAACGTCCGGCCTACAGTTCAGGTCGTCGGGGTAGTCGCCTGGGCCGTCGTTGGTGTCCCGTCGGCACCTTGCAGTGGAGAAGTGGACGTTGTAGCGCCGTCAGCTACCGTGACGAAGTTGGAAGACGCAGGGTCGCCGCGTGGAACTCCAGTGGCTCTGCGACGAGCTGGAGCTGACGAAACACGTGTTCTGGTGGCAGGGAGTTGTGCCCTTGAGCACCAGCCGTCCGCCTCGGAAACCCACGCCAGCCCTCCTGGAACAGCGGGGCAAGGGCGGATTCAGCAACCCGGCGCCAGCTCTCCACGATCAGCGGGACCAGGACAGGTTCAGGAACCCGGCGCCAGCTCTCCTAGACCGGTCGTCTAGCGGAGGCTGAGCTGTCCACCCAGCTGGTAGGAGTGTCGCGACGTGGCCGGGGTCGTACCTATGGGCCAGACGCCCAGCGAGGTAGTCCTGCCTCGAACGACGAACCTCGCGCACTGCCGAAGGCACGGGCCACGCACCGTCGAGGCCGCGCCTCACGAGCTGCCGTTGTCTTCCTCGTCGGCACCGCACGGCACATACGCGCACACATCACATCCTCTTCGCCACCGCACGGCACACAATCGTCGTTTTTTGGTTTCAGTTTCGGTTTCGCAGCACATATTATGACACGACAATTCCAACTCGTGCCCCGCGTTCCCATAGCGCTGCTTTGTCACTTTATTTTCTTGCTAGTGTCTATGAATTTTCTAACTATACCAGACTACTGTTAACGTAGCCGCATACAGGTCTATTAACGAAGAAAGCTGGGCTGGTTGGTGCATATTGGAATGGGGCATAACTAGCGCAAAAAACACACGGACAAAAGGCTGCTCGTGTTGTCTCCTGTCTCTTTCCCTTGTGTGTGTGTGTGTGTGCGTGTGCGTGTGTGTGTGTGTGTGGTGTGTGTGTGTGCGTGTGTGTGTGTGTGTGTGTGTGTGTGTGTGTGTGTGTGCGTGTGTGTGTGTGTGTGTGTGTGTGTGTGTGTTTGTTCGCGCGCGTGTGTGTGTGTGTGTGTGTGTGTGTGTGTGTGTGTGTGTGTGTGCGTGCGTGTGTGTGTGTGTGTTGATTTTTTTTTGCTAATTATGTTCGTATATGCAGGTCACTTACATTCTTCGAGAAACCAGTTTGTAGAGATGTGGAGCATAGATTTCCGATCGCGAGACAGAGTTTCCTTCCTAGGTTCATTTTTGTAATGAATTCCGCTGGGAAACACATTTACCTACGCGACAGGTTCAACTTAGGCAATCGAATTCCCACACAGTGCAACAAACTCGGATAAAATTTTTCCAAGATGAAATGCAGGAAGAAATTGATAGATCGGCAGCTAGGAAACGAAAGAAATACGCTAAATTTGATGACAGGCCGCGACAAGTGTCATGTAAGTGACGCCGTTCAACACCTCCTAGTTAAAAGCGCGAATATACGAGTTAATCAGGATGTGCGGTTAACGTCTTTTGGGGAGTGCCAGCATGCCTTCACGTGACAAACACACGGAGTCTTTCTTCCTGGCTGTTGCTGTTCCTTAGTGTGCATACAGAGAGAAGATGTGATCACTTAAAGAACTCTACGTAAGGAATGCAGGCGTGGATATCGGGCTCAGCTATTCCCAACTTACGAGGCAGAATGTTTAAAAATAAGGGTTAGTAGGAAGATATGAATAAGCAGCCTCTTCCGTACGCGACCACTGAAACGCCGGAGGTGCCCTTTCTACAGGCCGAGAACCTCTTTAGCTTCTATGGCTCACTCAACACACGCCACATAGAACTACCAAATAAAAGTGAGGTTTATCGATAATCTCAGTGCTGGGATGTGTGGACTGGTCGTCTCCCCTTAAGTAAGCTGATAGAAGTGCTTCTTATATATATATATATATATATATATATATATATATATATATATATATATATATATATATATATATATATATATATATATATATATATATAAGAAAGTAAACACGTGCTGGAGCATTAGAGGGGCGTCAACACTCTACTCGTATCTGTATTCACCGGGAACATACAGCCTGTTTAATGTAGCTCTTTTATTGCTAGCATGCCAACGCAAACAAGGGTAAGTGCATCGGATCAATAAATAAACCGTCTCCTACCACATTATGCGTCTTGAATGGGAGCGCCAATCCTTTGGAGGGAATGTGACACTCCCAATTTATGGCCTCATGTGAAAATGGAATCGGGTCTTCAGCCACGAAATAGTTCATTTGCCTGTCTCCGATAAACGATAAAGCAACCATGGCGACAAGAGCAGGAAACTGTAGAATACATTTTTTCTCCATTAGTGGCTATAGGAGCACAATATGTTTAACTGACAATGTATAGCATTCTGGATGAAAAAAAAATAGAAAACTGAATAATTTGTGGCTCGTATGCGAAAGGTCGCGGATAAGTTGTATATTTATCTACAAAACAACATATCGGCTTCGTTTTAGCTGCGCACATTGAACCACATGAACAAAACAATCTCAAGTATAATTTTCCACGAAACTTAATAGGTTTTTATATGCTCCATGCGGTCTCAATGCAGTCTGCAGGCCTGTTGGCTACGTCCTAGCATAGTTGATTACCAGCAAATAATTCTGCTGAATTACGATCCTATACGACGCTGGCTTATTCAGAAATGGAGTAAGTTCCTTTTATTTGCAAGCACCATCAATCTTACATCATCGGCAAGCTCCAGTCAGTAAATAAGCCATCCGGCTTCATTACGAAAAATGTATCTCGAATGTCTAGCATCAGAAGCCTTAAATCATGCCTATATCTGTCCTCCCTAGAAAGTGTAACAACAATCAAACTTCTTTTCCAATTTTTCCCGAGCTTTGGTGCCGCATATGGCCTTCCAGCGCATGCCACTGTAGGCCTCCTTGTACAATCTTCATAACCCCGTGCCTGGATTATGAAAGCGCAGTCCGTCCTTGCAGGCATTTCAGCCACCCGCCACTCTTCGCCGCTATTTCTCACTGCTGTACGCTGCCAAACGAAGTCGTATCTGCTCTAGATTTATAGCTAAAATAAAGCGCAAATAAAGCGTGCACTGAAAGACTTTGGATCAATTCGACAACCAACGTTCGATAAGCTTATTAGATGCACAGATATATGCACAGATATAGATGCACAGATTAGATGCACAGATGCACAGATATAGATGCACAGAAGATTATTAGATATACAGTAGCCAATTCGCTTCTGTATGAACAACTATAAATGTCCACCGTCCCATCGCTTTGCGCTGCTGTGGAGAAATTAATTTTTTCCTTGCAACATCGAAATTGTGGCAGCTTCTGTCCCACACATTAGTAATTCAGTATTTAAAGAAGAGATTTTCATGCTGCTCGTCCGAGAAATGATGGGTTCCGAGAGACTGCAAGCTAGCAGCACATACGCACATTATAGATGTTATCGACTTATTTTCACGCCATTCTACAGAAGGTAAGGCTGTTGTTCAGCCTTTCTTCGGCTACTTAGAGTCACTTAGCAGAGAGAACTGTACAAAAACGCGGGAGACGTACTTCTTCGTATCCATATGTAGTCAATAGTTCCACGAAAGTTCGTCCGGTCAGGTGAAATGGTACGAAAGAAGATACGGTCACTGACCGAGTCAAGGTGAAAGCACGGTGACGTTTTAGGAACTGTGTTTTTACCTTGCATTGGTCAGTGAGCGCACCTCCTTGCTCTTCTTATCCAGTGTCTCCTTCCGGACAGCAGAACAGTTGTATCACTGTTCGATTTTTTCCTTTGCCTACTTATATAGTAGCTATATTGCGAAGGGGCTAATTCGCGTTTTTGTGCGCTTTTGTACGTACTGAAACGGCGGGAGAACCGAAGTAGCCGGGTTAGTATTGGTAGTCTATCGACAGTAGTACGTGGTTCATCTTCGACGATCGCTAGTCGTCACGTTTTGAAAATTTCCGCCATAATAACGGGAGCCAACGCTGCCTCCCGTCAGGCAGAAGAAACGGGGTCTACCCGCAGTGCTCTTCCATGTTCCCAGAGGGCGCAGCAAGCAGCGTCTCGAGCTACTCGACCAACCCGCGATGAAACAACATTTCTTTCCCCAGTGTGGCACTTAATTTAGATGTGCCATTTAAAAAAAAATTCAGACGAAGCTTCTTGCGACATTCGTGATCAATAGTAAGAAAAAAATTACTGGCCTAGTATCAGTTTATTGTTTAGTTGAGCCATAAAGTGCGGATAGATACAAATCCTAAATACATGCAAATTTGCATGAAACACCGTTGAGCGACCATTATGGTTCCTTGCTGCAACGTGCAGCTAAAGTAAAAGCCAGACATGGTGCTGTCACGTCCTTCCCAACGCGTTACTTGAGACAGCCACCCGTATGACATGAATAGGCAAAATGGAATGATTATAATAAGTTCGCTTAAGCTAATAATCAGCGAATTATGTTGCTTCCTTCTCACTTGTTCTTTTTTTTTTTTTGCAAAGAGTTTGTTACAGCTAATCTGCGCGTATGTTACAACTACCGCCAAAAGGAGCAGCAGTCCCCAATGTATGTGTCGAAATCATAACGTTTTATTTTCATTTTAATAGATCACAACGGTGACAACATGGTGAACCACGGCTTTCGCGTGTGGAGAGCTGCAAGAGTACCAACACACCAGGTGCCTAACGGAAACATATACCTTTGCTGCGAAAAATATTGTTACAAATAATATCAATTACCCCTCCATCCGTCAAAATTAGTGAATTTTAGAATGCAGGAAACTAAGCCCCGTTAAGCTTCCCCTTAACAATGAGACACTGGCTTTCCATACATGTTTCGTTGATGACAGTGTTACTGTAAGAAATTAAAAAAAAAAGTCATTCATTTTACAAAGTCAAATACACCCAAAACGAACCTCATGTTTAAAAAATAGTGCTACCTAAATAAATCCACGGGTTTTAACCAACCTGCAATAAACCGTCGACCTGCAATAATATTAAGACATAACACAATTGATTTCAGAGAATCAGTTACGCACACATATTAAGAAATGGCCCAGTACCTACTTATTAGGGCGTTCAAATCAGTCCCACAATCATGAAAACGAAATATTTTACGATCCGCACAAGGAAGCTTTTGTAGTAATTTTTTTTTCGAACGCTAAGGAGTTTAATACTACTGTGAAAATCGCGTATCTGTAAACTTGCCATAATTTGTATCTATCTAAAGGGAAAAAAGTATGATTCCTAGAAGCGACCGGTTAGAAGTGTTGTTAGTAAATGTGTTTAAATTAATAAATTTGTTAAACCAATCCCGTCTGATACGGAAATTATGTCAGGGAATTAGGACGTTTCTCGCCTTGCCGATAATCAATATGACGGTTCCTCGAATGAAACTTCACGGATTCTTCTCGAATAGGATATGGACATATAAAAGAGATTGCCAAGCAAAGCTTACTTTGCTATGTGACCACGAAAAATGTATATGATGGCGGAGTAAAGAAATCTAAATTGACTTGAACCCAAAATATTGCGAGTACCAATGTTTCTGCAGTTTACCGCCTGCGGGGATGTTCTTGGAGAATGGGAAAACCCCGAAAACACTTCGTTCAAGGAGTTATCAGGACGTATGTTTAGTCATTATCACTCTTTTCGGCATAACCGCACCCTATAGCAAACAAACGCATTCGTTCCCTATCGTGGGGGCGAGTCCAAAGGCTTCGCTCAGTGATACTCCTTGAGCTGCTTTTGGAACACACGATAAAGATGTTAGTCGCTGGCCCTTTAAACGAGCCATGTCTGGTCGAGGCTCTTGCCTCACCTAGCTTACATGCTTCTCCGCCGTTCGCTTCAGTTCGACGCAGACAATTGGTACAGCGCTGGACCTTAACACTCAAGAGTTCTTTGATACGAGCCACTGAGAAAACACGGGAGGTCGTTTCACTCCCCTCTCCGGTCAGCGCGGTGGCGTTAGGAATTAGGCCATGAGTAGAGAGAGAACTGCACTACAGCAAGACTAAGGATAGAGAGGGGAGAGAGAGCGGGAAACGGGGCGAAGGAAAGTGAGCGGTGTCGCAGCTGCCAGAACGCGTGGCCTCAAGGACTCCGCTTGTACGACGCAGCTCCCGAGCTGCGTGCTACATGTTATGACTGAAGACAGCGTGCGTTTCGGGCCTTTCACGTGGCCTTCAGTTCGCTCAATGGACACAGCGGGCTTCGTGTAACGGCATCCAACTAGAGTGAGTATACGTTGAATCTCACAGCATGTGTTGTTTCTTCTAGAAATCAGAAGAGCCTTGCGGAGGTGAGTACTCCGATAGCACGATACCCTATCGGCTCAGCGCTAGTAGGAGTGAACGGTATCTTGTATTCGAGATTGCTTCTCGAGTTTATAAAGGTGCGAGTGGGAATCAATTTTGTCTTTCAGAGTTCAGACATAGTCCATTATACGTCGTATTCATTTGTTCTGATCTCTTTGCTCTATGTAAGCAAGATGCGCGTGTTAGGTCAGTAAGCAATGGTAAGGAGAAGCGCCACCGAAACAACTGACTGCTTCTGATCATGCCTGTGAAATGCCCATGAATATGCTTGTTATGACCATGCGCAGTGTGTTTTCGTTGTCATGATGAAAATTCGCGTGCCTGGACCTCGTGTTTCATCAAAATGTGATTATCACTAAAAAACAACCTTCGCGCTAATTTTCGTCGCGCTGACGCATTCATGATATTGTAGGGGCATTTGGTACTTGACCTGGACGCTACATTCAGAAAACAGAACAAAGAGAGTTGTTAACCAGGCTTTGACTTCGTTGAATATGATCGGAACAGACCTTACTTGAACTGCAACCCTTGAACTGCAGCTGGAGCTCCCTGAAACAATAATCAAACGTGCGATTGGTGTAATAACAAATAATAACTGCTAAGCTTTTGCGTCTCAAAACGACAATATGTGGGTCAGGGATGTCGTAGTGGAGGGCTCCGGAAATTTCGACCAGCTGGGGTTCTTTAACGTGCACTGACATCGCACAGCACATGACCCCGACATTTTGCTCCGATCGAAATGCAGCAGCCGCGGGTGTAATACCAGGTGACGCATTATCTCAAATGAGTTCTAATAGAACAAGAATTAACTGGATTGTGCGCTGCCACGGTTCTCTAGTGGCTATGACACTCGCCTGCTGATCCGAAGGTAGCGGGATCGAATCCTGGCTCGGCGGATGCATTTCGATGGAGGCGAAGTGATGAGGCCCGTGTACTGTGCAATGTCATTGCACGTTAAAGAAACCGAGGTGGGTGAAATTTCCGGACCTCTAAACTGCGGCGTCTCTCCTAATCATATTGTGGTTTTGAGACGTGAAACCCCAGAAACCAATAAATCAATAAATTAAATGAACTTCCCAGTATTCATTAGCTGCTTTAACAATCGCAAGACAACATCGGTGACCCGTGAGTTAAGATTTATTATGTTGGAAACCATGAAACGATTCTCGCTAATGTCTTAGTGTTCCGTTGGTACTCTTGAGTGCCCGGTTCACAGGGGCCTCATTCGAATTAAATGCAACGTAATAACACAAGTTCAGACATGATTTCTTATAAACGCAGCAACACTTCTACAAAAGCTACGGTTGCTCTAATTGACTTGCATGCAACCACCACAACTTTTTATGCCAATAACATATTATTACCAGGTGCTAGCCACTGAGGGTGGAGTGAGCTCACGTGACATCAACTTTGGTGCGTATTGCATTAGCTCCCCTATCCCCCGGACTTATTGGAAACGCACATTACAACACGTCGTACTTTTTAAAGGTGAAGTTATTTCTTTCCTTATATTTTTTTGTTGTTGTTGTTGTTCTGCTACGCCTCACTGGTGTAACATGCTTTTAATTAAGCGCTCACTAAACAAGCTTCCTACAGACTGCGACAGAGCATTCCAACAACTGCCTTGTCGTCCACACAATGCAATCAGTCACCAATGGTTCTGGGAAAGACTCGTCCAAGTCTGTCCCAGATCTCTGCTTGCGCAGATAAGCCTGAAGGAAAAATTGCACGTGCCTAGCATGTGACACCCACAGATATGTATTGGGAGCGTCCTGCATGAGCGCGTCCATCTTTATTCCTTGTACCACGGATGCTACTGCCGCCACGTGTTGGTTACATGTTGCTCTCACGAAAGGAAACGTTCCAGAGGAGTGCGGTAAAGTCGGCCCTCCACGGGGAGTGAATGTGGTATATCGTATCAATCCGATGTATTGGCCAAGCCACGGACGTTTAAATTGTTTTTCTGAACCATATTACAGACGCAAATGCGATTCTCATAGATCCCGAATAAGTTCTACCACTCAATGTATCTGTTATGAAAAGAAAGAATTGTGTATGCGCCCCATTAAGTTTACCGGGTTTCGTTAAGTTTCCTGCGTCTAAAGTACTCATGGCTCAATCCTCTTCAGCGGGAATAATCCATGATACGAAAGTTAAATTGTCTTTATAGAACGAGTTACAGGTTACTTGGACACTAAAGAATGCACTTTGCCCACTCTGTATGGCTGTTGAACTGGCGTGCACTCTTTCGACACGGATGTGCGCAAGCTGACACCCCTTGCGATACCTCAGCCGGTCATATTAGTCCCTTGCCTTAGCGGCTTTTGCTAGCCACACAAAGGCGTAGCCAGAGAGTGGTTAAGGGAGGAAGGGGGGATTTTTTTAAATCTGTACGCACACATATACGCATGCACATACACAAAGGGGACTCGGAACTCACCACACGTGAAATTCTGGCTATGTCCCTGCCTTGGCAGAACAATCTTTCTATTTATTCAGTTTTTATTTATTTATTTAAATGTGAGAACATAGGCAGGTAGCATGCATTAAAGCCGGCTACGCCAACTGTATGATAATGGTATTTAAAAAAAAAGCACACATGGATAAAAACCGCAAGAAAGAATATAAGCACAAAAAAAGTCAGGCACATGTCACGACCACTTATTCAGCGGCGTCGAGGCACTCAGTTTAATGAATGCGAGAGGAATAGCTATACGGCTCATGCAGATATGCGACAGTTGAAGTCGCATGACTGAGGTGTTGTCGAATTCATAAGCACACTCGAGTCGCAGATCAATCGGCCTGAAAACGCCGCTTCTCGGGTCAACAGCTGTTTTGACTGGCAGCTAAGATTATTACCCGGCCAACTTCAAGGTGGACTGATCCAAAACTGTCGGCTTTCGACCAAAAGCAACCATTTGACACTTCTTTGGAGTGGTTCCTCAGAGAATTCCGTGTGCTGGAATATATACCACTCGATCGGTCGCTCGACATCAAGAGTGCCTGTGCAAATAGTGAGCGCCTCGAACGCGGGAAAGCGTCATGTTCCCTGCTGGCACGTCTCATGATGATCAAGGTATAGTGTTTAGAAGAAGTTTATATTCTAGGCAATATATAACCCAGCGCTGTTAGTGGCGCATTCACGACACCCAGCGCTGCGCTGACACGCTCTTGCAGCACTTCGGCGCTGCGCTTTGCTGCACTGCTCGCAGATGGCGACGCTATTCATTAGAGGGCCAATAACCAAATACAACGCGTTAGGACCACCGAGCCCGCGTTTACGTTCATGGCGTAGTGGTCAGCACGTCTGGCTCTTCGACTCAAAGCCAATTACCCGGAGATTAGTTTCCTATGTTGCGTAGCTCAGCCAAAGTTCTCTTTCTGAACTTCCCCGTAACCTACACGCGTGCCCCTTTAGTGGCGACATTTCCGCGACGAAAATTACGTGAGTCAATTCTTCTTTGACGCCGAAATGAAGCAGTTGGCGTTAAGTCGAAGTGTGCATTTAGGAGAATACAGGTATTGACTATGATGTGGTATGGTGGCACGTATCTGAGAAAACCCCACCATATCGTGGCCCCACATTGCTTATTTCGCAATGTGCAATCGCTATGCGCGTGACACAAAGCCCTAAGGAAGCCCAAAGACACAGTTCGGGTATTGAGAAGACCACCACACCGATAACGGCCAAAATTGTTGTTCAAGTGCGTTACTATCGCCAGCAGTGCATTTTTATCCCAATCTAGACGACAAAAATTAATTTATGTGCTCAGTACAGACATTTGTGATGGTCACGAATTGTGACAAATTACGACAATCAACAAATGAATAGTTTGAACAGTTTATTTGAACATCGAAGGAGACATTACAAAAGTCACAACATTGATGCTCTGAGGTGAAAGCAAAAATTCATTAAGGCTTGACGAAGGCTTCCACCTTTCACCAATAGCTATTGAAACCAGTAACTGTTCCTCAGTGATAATATTTATGTACAATGGATACCTTAGATTTTTTTTTTCATGGTAAGAAATGAGAAATCATGCTCCCGGTTCTACCACTGCGTTTGCATTTGAGGATTTAGCCTAAATAAAGGATATAGGAGCAGTATTCCAAAAATGGCTCTCAAAGTGCCGGATTGGCCAAAGGGAGCCGATACATGATGTAATGTGAAAGCACTGACTCGATAAACTATATTAATTAGGGCGAGGTCCCGGTTCAAGGCTGCGCTCGTCCTGTTTTTACGCCTTTATTGTCCGTTGTCTTTCACGCTATTCAGCTATGCTGACGTAAGGTGGCTGCGTAGATGTCTAGACATGTACGTCCTAGAGGCGCGTAAAATTAATCTCAGGTAATTAAATCATAATAATAAGAGCATTTAAGTACGTAGCGCCAAAATTAGGTACAGTTCAGTCAGTTCTGCGTAACATGCACATGATGAGCCGAGTGCGCCTGACTGCGGCGCATTGAAAGGTAGTACGCAAGAAAGCCATCCCCAATCCTCTTGAACTTTCCCCTGGTACCACTGTCACTGCGGAAGTAGTTAGGAAAAAAAAAGAATTCAAGTTCAAGGAAGCGTCTCCATGGTGTCTCTAGAAGAGCAGGCTCTCGTAATGACTGCTTTGCTGAACGGGGCAGTTCACTTTCCCTCTTATTTTTGTGTCCGCAGAGCCGTCAATTGCTTGACGGGAGACAGAGGAAATAGCCAACCATGAGCGCGCTTCTCGAGAAGCTCGCCCTTGCCTGGGACTGGCGATGGATCACCACAGCGCTGGTCTTCATCGTGTCCTACTTTGTCGGCCGTTTCTACCACCTGGTGTCCAAGTATCCCAGGGGGCCGTTTCCTCTCCCGCTGGTAGGAAACCTTCTCAGTAAGTGATTTACAGTGACCTTTATAAACGGCTTAGCATTTACGATCGGGATAGACGATATAAGTAATCCACTGAAAATCGATACAAGTTTCCCGTCCTTGTGAGGCTTTTTCATGATAATCGTCCATGTCTTTAGTCCTGGAACTTACTGTTTTACTCTCTGTGCTGCAAAACCACACAATGGACGATTCAGCGAAAAATGATAGGCGTTTCGTTAAGAGATAGGAAGACAGCTGAGTGGATTATGGAACAAACTTATGGTTGCAGACGGCTTAGTCGGCATTAAAGGGGAAAAAAATGGGCCTGTAGGCCATATAATCAGAAGGGCCGACAGCCTATGGTCAGTTATATAGGACGGAATCGATACTAAGAGAAGGTAAGCATGGCCTCGGGCGACAGAGAGCGAGATGGAAGGGCTAAACCGAAAAAGAAAAACTTTTCTGGTACAAAATGGAGTCAGCTCGCGCAGGATAGGTCAGACTGGAGATCGTTGGGAGGTCAGGACATCTTCGTGCAGGGGACATAAGTTAGGCTGCCGATTACGATGACCACATTGTGCAATAAAGGAAACCACATTGGTATTAGTTTGCCAGTTTCTGCTTTTGCAAGCTTGCTTATGTTATTACAAAAAGAAAACACAATTGGGAATCTCACAACCCTCGCAGCTCTTCGCAAAGTCAACCTGCCGACCAAGGCAACCGAGTGGTCCAAGGTGTACGGAGAGGTCTTCACCCTGTGGATGTCGCACAGGCCCATGGTGTTCCTCAACAGCTACGATGTGATTCGCGAGGCGTTCCTCGACCGCAGGCACGAATTCGCCGGGCGCTTTCCAACTAAGATGGGTGAGCATACATATGCGTACAGTGACGCTGCGCAGTAAAACAGGAAGGCATTGCACAAATAGCTCTCATGAATGGTTACAGAACAAAGTACTCTGATGCAAAATATGTATCATACGCGAATAAAGCCAAGAAATCTATTTCTACCAGCTGCTAGAATCAACCCGAGTAGATGCTCGGTAGTCATTTTCTATTCCTTTCACAACAGGACACTCTCCGGCTATCCTCTAAATGTTTCGGTTTTGTTCGGCACTTTACTCGTGATGCGCTGCTTGACATGGTTAAGGAAGAGAATTAACTCCGTTGAAAGGAAAGAGAAAGGCTAATCGTGGAGCTTCTATGGTCGGGGCCCTACGTCCAGGGCTTCACTGGTCTTGGCTGCCCGCAGGACTTGACCCAGGAACGCTAATTGCACCCTCAGGTCCGAGCTGGAGAGCCGTGCCTCCTACTGCTCCGTAGTAGGCATTAAAGTGCTGCCGAGATAATAGGCGAAGTCTCTATACCCGGCCATGGGTCCGTGGCGCGGTGGTAGGCCAACTCTGTACCACGTCTCGTGGGAGTGCGCGAACAGACGAAGTGACGTGGCTAAGTTTTCATAGCTCTGTGACCGCTCGTGAACTGCATGTGATGGTGTAGTGGTGGAAAGGAGAAGGAATAAGAGAGGGGTAAGGCAAGGAAGTTAACCCGTGCTGGACAACCGGTTCGCTACTCTAAGCAATAGTTGGGAAGACTGAAATTTAGAGAGAAAAGAGAAAGGAAGCACGTAGCGCAATTTCGAAGTTAGCGCATCACTGTCACATACGCTTGTGCGAGTTAGTTGTCTTTGGAAACTTCAGCACTGCTTTCATCGCCTTCAACGCTTTAACTTTTGCCGATGGCATTCGAAGTCTGTCTTCCAAAACGCATTTTAACTAAAAGAGAAGGCTAGATCTTGAAAAATCAGGGAATAAGAGTTGTGTTATTCACTCTTTTTCTATTTTTTTTTAAGCAGCATAGCTCTTTAGGCTTGAGTTCCAGCCTTGTCCGGGGACCGCTCAAAACTCGGAGGAGAGGGTGTGAAATAGATATAAAGAAAACGAGACGCTGGGAGAGATAGAAAGCAATAAGGAAATAAATAAAACAAAATAAATTGTCGTGGCGGGATTCGAAACCGGGTATCCACGGTCCGAAGGCGAGCGTGATACCCACCATAATACACACCCACCCACATTTATTTATAGGAACCGTAAAAATGCGCTGTACCGACGACTGCAACACAACTTGATGTGGGCGACACAAAGAGAGAGAGAGAGAGAGAGAGAGAGAGACAGAGAGAGAGAGAGGGGAGGTACACACTCAAAGAGAAACAGAGATAACACAACCTGCCATGGTCGTCAGAAAGAGAACCTGAAAGAGCAAAAGAAAAAGAAAAGGAAAGAGACCACCGGCTGGACCCCCGAAGAAGAAGCCGGTTCTCTAAACCTCCATAGCTGCGCTGGCCGTTGGTGTTTGCGATAGCAGAGCCACGCCTAATTTTTTTCTACGCAATCGTGCATGAGCAGTCTATACACTGTATACGCGTGAACGTGAGGTGTGCCGCGCTCGTTGTGATTTTCTTCACGTCGCGGGACAGACGGACGCAGTGGACATGACCTGAAAGATTAAAACCGTTCTCGAATACAAAAACCGGAGAACTTCACATAGTAATAGGTTTAAATAATTTTACATTAGAATAGCCTAGGCTGAAACGCCTCTTCGCTTAAGTGCAATAAAATCGGTACTCATGCCGTTGCTGTAACCGTCAATCCACCGTTTCCGTCAACCCATCGTCTTCACGCTGCTGTCCAAAGCGCACGCCCACCTCCCAAACGGAGAAGTTGCGCCACTTGACAACAGTGAGCACAAACGATGCTACATGGCCAGTCACTGGCCAAGTTCCTATGACGTCACATTCGTTTTCGTAGTTGCTTGCACTTGCGACTATACGCTGTAATCGTAGTGAACACAGCGGTTACCAGGAGGCCGGGATTGCGATACTGGTAAAGCTGTACCTTAAGCAAAATTGTATACCGCATTTCCGCCTTATTCTGCAGAATTTATTAGATGCGACAAACTACTCAATTCGGAACACATCTTCAACAAGGTCGTGTAGTGACTGCGGCGTAGTTCCGAATGTTTCCGTCGCTGATGTTCCGCAAGGTGCACAGAAAAATTGCTCTTATCTATAGCTTGCACTTCACACAAAATAATTTTCCTAAATAAGACATCACGTTTCAAACGTTCCTTCAAGGTCTTTTACTATGCACATAAATATCCCGTTCTGTGTAATTTTACTGATAGTTATTTATTTCAGGTGCCCTTCAAACCCAGGGACATCACGACATCATGTTCGAGGATTACAACCCGTGTTGGAAGGCGCTTCGAAAGGTGGCTCTGCTCGCTGTGAGGTATACAACCCTCGGCCACAACTACTACTTATTTGTTGGTTATGAGCAATAGAAGCAGCCGGGAATCACACCGCACGTGCGCGGCATAATTAAAATATCGGCGGTGCATTGGACGACGAGACCAGGTCAATGTTTAAATTTTCACCTCGTAAGGCTGACCACTTCAAAGTTAGTAATAAAATCTCCGGAAAAGTAAAAATTCCTGCTACACGCTTACTTAATCGTTAGTCATCTCGTGGTGATAACGTCCCCCGATTAGTAACTGCTTTAAAAACCAGCAAAGGTATGTATCAGGGGCGCTTTCCCAAGAAGTGTGGATGGTGCCTCTCCCGCGAGAGTAAAATATTTCGTGTTTTTTCACCGCTTCTGATTGTTGCTCAAATGTGATCGCAGGAAGTACGCCGTGAGCGAGTCGCTGGAAAAGCTGTCCACGGAGGTCGTCGACTATTACGTGGACTCCCTGAAAGAAGGCCCGCAGATTATCGAATCGAGGGAGCCTTTCCTAAAGATCCTCTTCACCCTGATAGGAGTCTCAGTCTACGGCACAACGTACGGAACATTCTGTGTCATTGCCTCTAATTTTTTTCAACATTACGCTTCTAGGCTTCTCAATTACACCATAACACAACCTTCAAGAGTGGACTTTGGTGTCATGGGCAATCGTCAAGCAGCAAAGGGAGAACGAGCGAACGCTAAAACGGCAATCTTAAACGATACCTGTGGTCGACCTTTTGTAGCTGGAAGCAAAACGTAGCCGTAAAGTAGCAGATTGCTCCAAGGACACACGAGAAAGTATTCACTTTCGTGTTCTTTGGATGTATGACTTGAAATAGCTGGGCCTTGTTGAACTGCGTTCGTAGTATCTCAAGCAGCATGTTCTTAAGAGAGAAAGACAGGTAAATGAATGAGGATTTCGGAATCGATTGACCTTAAGAGTGAGCTAACCTTAACGTGCGCTCAGTGGTAGCGAAGTACGTTCAATAAGTAGGTTACGGTAGTCACCCAGCTTAGCGTGCCACTAATTCGTGACGACGCTGTCTCGTCTGCACAGGGTGGAAGAAGCAAGAAAAGAGGTCGATCGTATAGAAGAGATCGACCGCAAGTTCTTCGAGATTGCTCCTGACGGACTGCCCAGCGACATCGCGCCCTGGCTAGGGATCTTGTACCGCCGCAGAGAGAAAGCGATCGAACGTGTCTTTCACGATTCCTTCGAGATCTTTAACGAATTGTTCAGTGCGGCCGAAGCAACTTACGAACCAGGTACGTATAGTATCGTCAGTTTTAGATGCACTTAATATGCTATTAAACTGCGGTATGTTCAAGCTGCTCAAAAAACCTTGGTTCGAAGTAAGGGGAAGTATTACGCGAAACCAACTCGGAATGTCACCTGTGCATTTGCGAGGCCGAGAACCTAATCATACGAGTGAGGTTAAATGAAGATGGTTAAGTGATGCTAAGTGTTAATTCGGCAGTCCATTACCTCATATCGTCTAACACTCATTTCGGGATCAGCTGTTGCGGAAGTTGCTACTATTCGTGAAGCACTTCTCAGTATTTCTGACAAACAAAGCAAGAAGTGGAGTGCTTTCAGACTCCAAGTCACTCCTTCAGTGTTTGGTTTCTCCATTACGACGCCGACCCTACGAGCATCTCGTTCTTGAAATCAGACTGTTGTTGCAATATCTCGTCGAGCAAGACACGACATCAAGTTGCAGTGGATTCCAAGCCTTACTGTGGCATAATGGGCAAAAAAAATGCCGATGCAGCACCTCGATTTGCGCATGAGGATTCTTGCAATATCCCACGCCACCGTCAAGAAACAGACGCAGCCATAATGATTCGTGACCTTGCAAATGCAGAAGAAAGAACTCTGTGGAACACACAGTTTGAAACACGTCTGTATCGACGTGTTTGAAACACGTCTGTATCGACACTTGGACCTCCAGCTGGACTCTCTCGACACGATACCACAGTTCCATGCCGGCTGTGGCTTTGTGCCGTATATGCTAAATCTTTCTTCTTCCAAAATCGGCATGTACGATAGCGCTGCTTGCAGTCACGACAGCGAGGAAACTATAGTACTCGCTACAGCGCGCACAGAGTGTCACTGGCGGGCGTGCTGGCCCGTCTTGACAACAGGGCACTGCCCGAACAGACTATATTAGCTTGCCGACCGGAAGTGTTGACGCAGCGGCAGTCGTTCAAAGCTTTGTTGATGTTTTTGCGTGCACTGGTCTATTAGGAAGACTATCACAACCATTCCATCCACCCTTTCCTCTTTTTATTTTTCTTTCTGCTTCAGCCATTCTATCCCTTTTCAATTTCCTTTTCCCATCCACTAATGCAGGATAGAAAAACGGGAATTTCTCGTTAACCTTCCTGCCTTTCCATATTACCTCTCTCTCTCTCGCTCTCTCTCTGCCGTAGACAAGCGATAGTCAGTCAGTGCTGGCTAGGTCTGATAGCATCATATATAGTAAATACGGTAGGCCAGGGCACCACTGCTCTGGAACCGCGGAACTTGTGCGCGCGTATAAAAAGAAGGGGCGGGGGGAATAGGGGGAGACCAGGTGGTCGAAATTTCCGAAGCCCTCCACTCCGGCTTCTTTCATAATCAGAGATGGTTTTGGGACGTTAAAGCCTACAAATCAAACAACGAATAGTAGGAAAGAGGGGGGAGGGAAGGAGGGCTCCAGCACAAATGCTAGCCCATAAGAGCCCGTCCAGAAGTTGGCAGGAAGTCGGCACCACGTTGAAAAGTGCAATTTTTTTTTATACTTCGATGCGAAACAAAAAAATCCTGTGTTAATTCCACAGGAATACTTCCTTT
This sequence comes from Hyalomma asiaticum, assembly GCA_013339685.2. Taxonomy (NCBI): domain Eukaryota; kingdom Metazoa; phylum Arthropoda; class Arachnida; order Ixodida; family Ixodidae; genus Hyalomma; species Hyalomma asiaticum. The sequence goes on along the minus strand of CM023482.1, from coordinate 130,916,338 downwards.
ACTCTTGCGCAACTGTTACGGCAGCTGCCGGGAAAGCAACAGCACAGGCTACCTGCGCAGCTGCATTGATAATCTACCCACCTTTCTGGGGGAAATTAAATTTCCCCCAGAAATGCACCTGACATAATCGGGTGACTTTGAAACAAATGCAGGAAATCAAGTAACGCGACTCTGGAACGAGATTCCGGCATACAGATCTTTCTTTGTTTAGTGAGAATGTAGTTCTACTCAGCCAATTTGGATTTCGCAGATATCAGGAAAGCCTATCAAGCCTCAGCTGTACTTAGTGGGTGAACTGGTCAAGGCCGATGCTCTGGCATTGGTACCATTGCTGATCGGCTCAGCTGTGCTTGTACGCGTTCGCTTCGGCCAGTCAGACTTGGCGTTCATGATGATGATGATGATGATTGTGGTTCGGTTAGGAAAGGACGCTAATTTCTGCACCCCATGTAGGGAGCACGGCTAAGCGTCCGTGGGGGAAAGGGAGTGAAAGAGAGGAGAGAAAGGCCGTAGTGGAGGGCTCCGGAAATTTAGACCACCTGGGGTTCTTTAACGTGCACTGACAACGCACAGTACACGGGCCTCTGGCATTTTCGCCTCCATCGAAAATGCGACCGCCGCGGCCGGGATCGAACCCGCGTATTTTGGGTGGCAGCCGAGTACAGTAACCACTACACCACCGCGGCGGACTGGCGTTCATCGTCCAATGCGGCTATAATGCCTCGATGCGCTCTCTCGCCTCCGCTCTCTCCTTTCATCAGAAAGTCCCGCGCAATTGTACGTTCTTTGTACTTCCAGGCTTACATTTGCGCCCCTGTATAACGCTCCCTGCTGTTTAAGATTCCAGCAGAGTTTGGCGTTGAGTGCGACTCTGATGTGTTATTTCGCACAACACTACGTTGCTTGTCGAAGCCAAACTGTCTCTCGTTTATTTTGCAAGTATTCCTGTGCAGAATTACGAGAAAATGAACGCTGGTCTGTCTGTTTCCAAATAGGAAAACCGTGACTACTTTATCGCCCGTGCAAGCAGTAAGACACATGTTCTCAAAAAATAAGAATAAATAATTGACGTCTCTCGACAGCTGCTTGAAGCAACAATAGCTGGAACAAACACATGCGTTTCCAAGCAACCAAGTTTCACTGCGAAAGGGTGACTCATGGAGCCGAACATCGGGCCTACGTGTGCATCGGTGCACAAGATAGAAAGGCGCTGTATGACTGCGCTTGAGCGCCCGCAAATCTTTTCGTACTCCGCCGCACCTCGCCTAATGCGGGCAGTAGAATGCTGAGAGAACACTTAAAAATATAGATGAAAATGGTAGCCTTGCTGATGAGCGGTGATGCTCGGCGTCTCCGGCCACTCGGAGGCATGGCCTTACAGTATGAGAATAAATTAATTTAATAGATCGAGCCGACGGTCGATCCGCAGCTGAATTTTTCCGTGAACAGCAAGCGTGGGCGTCCCTTTCGTGTTCTGAGCTCTACGCGCTTTTTCCTGGTACGAGATCGCCCAATAAAAAGCAACACTGTTTATATTTGGGACCTACGATGTTGACACCGCCTCGTCCATTGCCCTAACTACAATGATACAATATCCCAGCATTTGCGGGACTACGTAAAAAACAGCAATTAAAGGAGCTTCGAGCGTGAAGCAAAATGATGTAGCGTCACCTAGTAAGCCCGGTATAAAACTTGCCCATTTTTCGTCATTTCTCGTATCTTCCGCTTAGTACGTTTCCCAATTAATGAAAAGAAGTTTTATTGATGTTACAAGCTTGCCCTTCACATCAAAACAGTGTCAAAAGGTCACGTGTAACTGTTGGTTACCTTACTTCAATTAAGGGCTTTCTTTTCTTTCAGGAAAAACGGAAAACTTCACTCACGCCATGCTCTCCGCACGAGAAGATGCTATACGCGAAGAAAAGGGTGACGCTGAATACCTAACCAAGGGCAACATGGTCCAGGTTGTCGTAAACATATTTGGAGGTTTGTAGTGTCGTCTGTTGTGTGTTCTAGCTTTCTTTTCTCAATCGCCGTATGCAGTCAGAATGGTGATTGTGTTGTCAACCAGACCTGAAATATATATTGCAACGCTTGCACTGGAACAGAAATGAAGTCAAAGAACTTTTGATCAACCTTCTTTCTTCCAGTTTTTCGTCTTTCTGTCGGTTACTGGGGTGTAGCAGTGCAGCATAGTAAGATATGAGAATATCTAAAAAAAAAAAAAGACAGTCCACCGTTCTCTGGGATGTGTTTCACGTAAAACTGTTCCAATAGCGTTTCTCTCTCGCTCTCTCTCTCTCTCTCTCTTCCCCCACCCCCCCTTTTTTTCTGGGGAATTTCTTGAACAGTCGGAGATCGCGTAATATTAGTTTTTAAAATGTTTTATGAGAGATAACTCCGATATTTTTCCCGAATTTCCAGTGCTAAGGATAAACATACCGACATACAAATGAAATTCTATTGGGGGAATCTTGTGCGGTTGCATTAAGTGGTAGAGGACCCGCTATAAACACGACAGCTGCTCTAGTTCCAAACAGGATGCACGGCTATAGACTGAAGCTGAATTTCGTTGATCACGTTGTTGTACTTCTTAACACTTGAACAACTTTCCCTGCTACAGCCGGCACTGACACCTCAGCAGCAGAACTTCAGTGGCTCTTTCTGATGATGGCTAAAGAACCGTGGATCCAAGAAAAGATTCAAAAAGAAATCGACGACAACATCGGTAAGAACACTCGATATAAGCACGTCACTCATACATTTCAAAGTTGCAATGATTTAAAGGCCTCAATGAAAGTTTATCACACCACGAGGACGTTAACACCGTAGGGTGACTTCGCAAACATGGAATGTCTACAGCTACCTCTACAACTTCATTTTAGGTAATCTTACTGTATAATCCAAACACTAAATAGAGTTTGTTGCACATTACGTTTTCTTTTACCTTTTAAAACTGGAAGCACTGTAGAAATACTTGCAACTTTTATCATCATTGCGTTTTCCAACAATAATTATTCGAGAAAACTCTGTGCCTCTCGTACAATACCCACCGTAACCTTCGAATCAATGGCTGCATGAATAAATTCGTTGCTGTAGCGTTGCTTTAAAGTAGGTCTGGGAGGAGTGTTTCCCTATACGCAGGTGTGTAACCTTGGCCACTTTTACAGGAAATACACCACCTGTCTACAAAGATAGGGAGAAGTTGCCGTTCACTGTTGCCTGCTTGATGGAGACCCTTCGATTCTTCCCTGTTGCTCCATTTGGAATACCGCACAACACCACGACGAATACTAAACTTGGTGAGATGTTGCGTCGTAATATCGGTAGTATCGTAAAGAAGCACATAACGTGCGAAACATTTTATTAACAGCAAAACTTCTTGTGTGCTTGTGTCGACGCTGGTAGATGTCGTTAAAAAGGAAGTTTCTATGCTGCGGCTTGCCGTGCTATCGCCATCAAAACGTCACCTTATTATTCGTAGTGAAAGCTACGCCCTCCGACGACTGTTATCTGCCACCAGCAACAGCGATATACGCGTTCACTCTATCGTACACACGAATATAGAAACGGCGAAGCTCAAGCCTTCATCTAATACCGCAAGCTAGTGCGACGGTCTTGTTTATCTTTGCGGAGCTCACAGGCATATGCAGTGTTTCCTCTTCTTGCTTCTTGTTCATGTCGATGGATGTTACATTGAGACATAAAACAAAAATACTATGATAAAGACAAATGCTATACGAGTTTGACATTTTTGTTCGGCAAAATCCCACAATTGGACTGATCTCGAGCTTAGACGATTTGATCCGTTATAGCCTTTCTAACTGCGAAAGCTGAAATGTGCGCTAATAGTTCCAACAAGCGAGAAATCTGTAGCAAACATTTTTTTTCCCCATTAGACTCAATACGAGCTATGAATTACGCAGGGGTAGAAATAAAACAGACCTCTCATCTCGAGCATAATATGCCTAACAAGCGATTAGGTATGAGCGTATATTCAACTTCACTGTTCAATCCGGCTGCTGCTTTTTAGAGGCAAGTTTACGCACTTCATCGTGAACGTACTGCTGATGCAGGTCATTAAATACGTTGTGGGGACTCCGCAAAGTATATCCTATGCTTCCTACTCCACTGGGTGCCTCGCTAATGGTCTAGTGGGATTAAATTGAGGAATGAGCTATTAATAAAATGGAATTTTAAGAATAATATCTAAATACAGTGTTCTTGTTTTTTTCTGTAAGGGATGTTATTATCAGCGTCTGCCCGTATTTAACCTAATATTAGAAAAGAGTGGAGGAATTAGCGTACATGTATAGAGCACTGACTGTCGCGTCTCTGCTTTACGTTATCCTTCAAGCTATAACATTTCACTGCTGTTGGTACATCGACTGTCGATATGCGAGAATCCAATTTTTGTTGCGAGAACGGTAGGAACGACTCACGAGAGTAGCCACGGTATTTCGGGATATCTCTCGCAGTAATATCCAACTCGGGTGTCGACAAACAACAAGCGACAGAAACCTGAACCGAAAATGTCAGGTCATTCGAACAAACACTTCCATCAATACTGTCACCATTCATTAAGCATAGTTATTACATAGGCGATTGCATTCTGCCTCGACAAACGCCTCCTTAGGAATAAAAATTAACTTCCGCTCAGGTATCTGCGAGGCCATTTGCCGACACGGTCGTTCTTCAAGGAAGCCCACAAGGAATTAGCTCTTGAGCGTAATAGCATAATGCAAGTGCCAGTGCCAGTAGTGTACAGTGCTCTGTGAATAATGAGACGCTTTACTCGGAGCGCACGGCTGCCGATGCGTTCTGCGTCGTCGCTTCGTACTGGGACACCGAGCTGATTCGTTGTGGTGCTCAATAAAAGCAAAAGACTCAAGAAGAACGGTGATTCAGTATGGTTCTTCTGTTATCTTTGACACACACGTGCACACGCATGCACACACATCGCATACTCTACCTATGTCATGGGTATGGGCAAACAAGGTTGGGGAACCGTATTTGCTTTGCACTGCTGCTCAAGCGTGATTGCGACCGGTCACAGTGATAGCGATTAGTACACACATTATGAAAAAACTGAAACCAGTACGAACTTTCTTTTATACAATTTTCGTAGCCGCTGTAAGCACGTTACAAGATTAAGCGTATACATGTAAACATATCCGAAGAGGGCTCAACCCCGCTATCTTTTCGAGAGGCAAATTTGTATTAGTCAGCGTCCTGAAGATGCAGCTCTCAGCTCCCCCTAGAACATCAGCTCCAGGATGACGCTTTCTTTGTTCGGATACCTTAGGCAACTGCGTGCCAGCACTGGTGCTTCTTTTTTGCTTATATTTGTATTGGTTCTGCACATTCAGTGCTGCTTTCTGTTTCCTGTTGGTTACCTCAGAGTGTAATTTAAATGGAAAAGCGGAAGACTAGACTATAATTTGTGCCAAGGTGGTTTTATAGCTGGTATACTCACTAAATGTTTCAGGGAACACGAAACATACGTGGCGGCCACAAAGACGTTTGTGTCTAGTTTTAACCTTTTAACTCTCCATATATAATCATGTATGTGATTGAGTTAACTTTCGCTCACCCTATGGAGCATAGTGGTTAATCTCACACACGTGAGAGGCCAGAGAAAGGTCCATCTCTCCGGCTTTCATATGACCCGCCTTACAGTGTCTAATCTGAGTCATCTTGGGTATAAATAAATAAATAAATAAATAAATAAATAAATAAATAAATAAATAAATAAATAAATAAATAAATAAACAAATAAATACTTTTCCCGCTCCTCTTCATTGGCGCCAAAGAGCCCTCAGAAAGCAGCAGTAACTACGCGCAGCTTGAAATCTTACGCGATTTGCCTTCACTGTACGCAGGAAAACTGGATATACCAAAGGACACTGGCGTGCTATTCAACGCGTACGGCGTGAACCACGACCCTAAGCTCTGGGACGAACCGGATACGTTCCGCCCGGAACGCTTCCTGGACCCCTCCACCGGAAAGCTTCGCCGAGAACCTTTGCCCCTTGTTACTTTCGGCATGGGACCGCGGACGTGCCCCGGAGAGAAGCTGGCGCATGTGGACATGTTCTACATACTGGTGCGACTCATGCAGCGACTGAGCGTCAGCGCAGGCGACAAGCCACCCGTGGTGGACATTCGTAGCCTCTCGAACATATTCCTGATTCCTGCCGAGCAGAACATCGCGCTCACGAGGAGGAATTGAACCCTACTTTGTTTTTAGATTTTTGGTCGCGTTAAATGTGCCCACATATATATGGTTCGTCGGAAATCTGCGGTCTCCCACAAGGGCATTAGGAAGAGTCCCGCGCAAATATAGCGCGACACGTTGTACATAGGGGTGAAGGTTAGTATGGACAACCGCCTCGTCGTAGCGGGCCTCTACAGTGTTTATTGTTTTTAGGAAGGTTTTTCGCCGTAAGGTCTGCGTAGGACAAAATTGTGTGGATTTTTGGACCAGTTTGAGACATCGGATTGGATCGCAGTGCTGTAAGACACGGACAAGACGAAAAACGACGAGCGCTAAATCTCAATTTCAACTGAGTCATGGGCGGACAGTTTTCATATTCCCGGGAGAGGAAGATGCTTGGTTTAGCTCGGATGACTAAGCTACTAGTATGTGTTTCTTAATTTTTAGTAAGCAACTTGCCAATATTGTTTATTTTCCAAATTGTCCACTTCATTTCATAGTCTCATCTAAGTGTTTAGCGTTATACAGAAAATCAGTATTTTTAAAGCATTTTGGGTAAGGCCACGCAACCGTTTCGGTATTGCAATGCATGTCATGTAATTTTCTCAATTGGAGGAGTGCATGACCTAACAATAACAGCAGGTGCTTTACGTGCAAGAACAGTGATATGATTTTAAGGAAAGCGTTAGTGCGGAGCTCCGGAAATCATGAGGCCTACGTTTTTTTTTTTTTTTAACGTGCACGGAAAACGTACAGAACATGGGCCTTCATTTTCGCCGCCATCAAAAATGCAGCCGCCGCAGCCGTGAGTGAACCAGGTAACCTTATATGCGGTTATGGCTTCTTGCATAAAGACTACAGCCATTAGCATATTTCAAAAATTCGTTTGTGACATTTTTACCAGAGGTACAACTCTTGGCTCAAAAGCGTGTTTTAAAAAATCGATTTCTTCTTTTTTTTTGTCTACAATCTTCCAAGAAAATTATGTTTGTATCCTATTAAAGTAAGCAGATCTTGATAGAAGGTTAATGCACATTCACTTCGATATACGGCATGGCACAGGAAACCCAGTAGCTGTCGCAGAAAAGAATATACATATAATAGAAATAAGAGAAATAAGAAAATCTATTTGAAACGCACAAACAGCCAATTTTGTTGCGCTAAGGAAGGGGGTTAATATTCAGGTAGGCAGCTGCGCGCTCTGGCCCGCGGCGCCCAACGGCGCAGATAGCAGGGAGATAGCGCAAGCTGCTCGCGCGACCGGAGCGGACGGAGCGGCGGTGACCACGGGCGAGTGACGTGGGGGCGGCGACATCGACGTCACAGACGCTCTTTTTCCGGCCAGTTTCGGTTTCAAGGGGCCTACCAAGGGAAACTAATTGTTCGCGTAGCTCCGACATGCACTCCACTATTCAAAATTTGTTCGTTGGGATAGGTAGTGTCGAGGACGGGCTCCAAAGTACTCATTTACTGTACCCACCAATTACTGATAGCTAAAAGGTTAATTAGCGTAATTTCGCTAATTATGCGCACAAGTGCGGAAATTGTTCTGTATCTATAGGCCGCCAATCCGTACACTCGAATGGTACACAAGACACTCCCGCGATTTATGTTTTTCTAATTTAAAAAATTTGTTGAAACTAAAAAGAAACACCCTGTATATCGGTGTTTTGGGACGTAAAACCCCAGAAGTGTTCACTCTAAAAAAAGATATGGATAAATGTGATATTCAAGCAGAGGACATTGCAACCATATGTGCATCGATACAATCGTGTGATATCACGAATGCCAAATGGCACACACATTTCTTGTTATTTGATGTGTTTATGTTGTACAGTCGTTAGCCTACTCCCCGCTAGTATTACGCTCCTTTCCACCTTTCCCTCTTTTTCGTATGACAAGCGCGATATCACCGGTGCAAGAATATTCCCTGTGGATTAGAATGGCTGCACACGCTGCTAAGGACGTGCACTGTCTTTGTCCATTCTCAAGTTGAATTCGTAAGTCTGCGACAGGGTCAAACGTTCAGAGGTTAGTGCTCTTCCATATCTGTGTAATGGCATGCTTGGGAAGCATATTGAATCAACAAAGTGCAGGAACCAGCACACCGTAGATCACCTTTCTTGGTGCTGCACGATCACGTCAGAGTTTTCATAAGGCAGTTCGTATGCTCCCATGCCGTAAGACTCACGTTTCCTTTTATTTTGGCAGTCGGCATGCTCGTGAATTCACTTGTTAATGAACCAAACCTCCACTGCAATTTATTGGACGGCTAAAGCAAATGTCCTGTATGTAACTTTGTATTTGAATTCACCTTTGCAGAGAAAATGCTGCCTTCTTTACCGAACAAGTTATGTTCACTAAACTTGACTTCTGCTGGCTCTGTATATATTTCTGTTGTATATTTCCGTGTATACTTTCGTTCGTTTGTGATTAAACATAGTTCCGAGTCAGTGCTTGTCCTTTTTTATTTTCAAGCCATCCGTCACCTAAATGCGCTGTTTTCATGATTAATTCATATCAGCTTCATGAACTTTCCACTTTACCGCAGAAACCTCTACGTTGAATTACAGACCAAAACTGATTTTTTTTTTTTTAAGACGCTGATGCAGGAGGCAATATAGGGCTTTTGAACAGCGGCCGCAATATTTAGGGGCCCCAATGTGCTTCGTTTGTGCGAGCTTTGGGTAACGTAGGAAGTAGACGACTTTTCGGATTGCTGCTTGCGTCTTGCGCTTGCAACGCGAAGGTGGCCAGAACGGAAAGCTAAAAAAAAGCAAAAATTGAAGGTTAGTACATGCCTTTCATACCAGTACACTTTAAAACTATTTAAAGTGGGTAGTGACAATGAAATTGCTTCTAATCCCTATCAGTTCTGCCACTCTAAACTATTTCCCATCAAAAGCAAGGACAATCGAAATTAGAGCCACCGGCCACGTTATGCCTACCAGCTCAATTTGACAGGCGGTCCTGAAAGCGGGGTTTACTTTATGGCCAATCTCTGTTCTGTGCGTGAGATGAAAGAAATCGATAGCGTATATGCTACCGTTTATTGACTGATAACGTCATCAGTTAATGAGAAATCAGGTCCATTTTGTCCCAGGCGAGAGCCATCGCCTCGATAGGTCCCGTCATGCTTGTTTACGGTGTTCTTTGGAACAAGCTTCGGTGCTCCCGCTAAATTTCCGAAATAGCGCGCCCAACGCAAAACCCAAACGCAGTTTGCGTTTCGCGCATGCGCAGCGGTCTAGACGCTGTTTCATTGGGGCCCCGAATTCGATAACTACCTAATATGGCGAAGTTGATCGCGTGGTTCTCGGTGCTACATTTCATCAGGACGATCGGTGTTTTCCAGCGATTTAATTTCATTTTTTAAAATTAGGCTCTGCCTGAGGTGATATGCGTACATTTTCTTATATTGGCGCCAGTTTGCCCTAAGGCATAATTTAAATAAAAGAGATACAATTTTGTATCCTGGACAAAAATCGGGAAGCGCCGATACAGCGGACCGCGCTAAGTCGGGTGGCGGTCGGCCTGCATGATAGCCAAGACCACGCATGTAGCGGGCGCGTGCTCGGTGTATTCTTATTCACTAGAACACGCCAGTCATCCCCATGTCCTGTTGGTGCACATGATGACATTCTCAAATCATCTGCGAGTAAGTTGGCTTACTCCATCAGTTGTTGCATGCACTGGCTGTTCAGATGGTGCAGTGTACTAAGGTGGCCATTAAAATAAACGACGCACAGTTGAAATGTACGTGAATTGTCATTTCAATCGGGCGAATGATTTGCGGCAACCCTACGACCTGCATACAACTTATACGTGCGCCTTATATGTCTACTTTGAAACGCTATACGCGCTGTTTTGGAAACTCTTATATGTAACATAATTATTCTTAAAATATACCGAGGCTTCAACATCACACAGTAATAACAGAATAGCTTCTCTGCAATCGTTATTATTTATTTTTTTTACAAGGCGCAATAAATCTCGTGACCCCACTAGGCCACCGCAACTGTCGACCATGCGTCCCCACGCACTGCTTACGCGACCAAATTAAGCTGGTCCACATACCGCTGTATACCTGTGCGTGCACAAAAATACCATAGTTCTAAGTTAAACACTACAAGTTGGCCATGCTGAACCATTAGCCAGCCCTGTTCATATTTGCAGAAGTATAGCTGAGATACGAGCGATAGACACCAAGCACTCCCGCGCGTCATCAGTCCTATAACGAACTCGCAGGAAAACTTACCGCCCGTGCACCACGTGCCGATGGTGAACCAGCGAAGCTAAAATGTGCAGTTCCGCCGTTGATCACTGGCTTAATCCGGACGAACAGAATCTTTCTCAATTGTTGGTTACGCCTTTGTGGTTCTTAATGAGGAATTTTCCGCCGGACCGTCAGGATAGTTGTATGTGTGACAGCTTCCCGGTAAAAATATTTTTGTCGTAGTGTTTTGTAAACTCAACAAAAAAATTTTGTGCACAACGCCATCATTGCATTCGAGTAAAATGAAAATGTCGTTGTTTTAATGCACATTACTTCAGCAACCCTAGTCAATATTCTTAATAATTTCGCCACCAGTGGTCCACATTCTAGCCAACGTAAGCCAGTGCTGGTGTATGCGAGAAAGTATGGTAATCGAATTCAGTCACACATAACCATACATCGCGGCCGTTACAAAATATCGATGGAAGGGGCCAAGGAACAATTCCACAAAAACAGCACGAGAGAGCGAGAAAAATGTATACAGACAAAGAGAGAGACAGAGAGAGACTCTTTAATGAAATGCTGAAGATGTTAACATGGCTGTTTGCAGCAAATGCTACCCCAGGTGCTAAACGACGAGATTATGGTACATACACTGATAAACACATACCGCGTGCTTTCGTGGTGCGAAGCTCTGCACCAACGGATAGCTTTGGAAGATGCTGTGCACCGGACATCGCACGTGTGAAAACATTAAATGGTGGGGAGGCTAGTGATCAGGTTTGCGTGAAAGCTCAGGAAATGCCCTTCTGCCATCCTCTGTGACCAAGGTATCGAACGCTTTACTTTTTTTATCTGCAGCTCTGGTCAGAGCTGCAGATAAAACATGAGGATGGTTTTACGAACAATACGGCACAGATTAAGATCAGTTCGCGTATCCCCGCTACTACACATATGCATGGCAGAACTATCGCAGGCCTGCTGGTTGATTCCTCGCGCAGAAGGAGCTCCCGGCACCCTAGTACTTAGTGCTATGGTGAGTGAAGATACTAGACTCGGCCGTCAGTGGCGTTTCCGCGCGCATCACGCGGTGACACAAAGAAATGGTAAGCTTTGTCCAACTGAGCACGCTTATTGCAGTTTACCCCTTGTTAACAATTTTCACCAGTGGTGGGAGTAACATGTTCCTGCAGGCGATGTTAGACTTCACAGTCACTACCCTTGTAATATTAGTAGGCGATGTAGCACTAACGGTTTAGCTTGTTGCGCTTGGTATCGTGGAAAGGACGAACACCCTGACACAGTTCGGACGCAGTGGGTGAAGCCACTGACATTGTTGTGAATTCATGACTTCTGAAGAAAAACTCGTAGCGCAAATGACACGAGGACCGATATGTCCAGTCCCGTCTGCTTGACTGTCCTCGTGTCGTTTTTCGCTGCGAATTTTTCTCCAGAAGCTATTGTGAACTCTGGGATCAATGCACGAAAGGTGTCACCTTTCTCCATTTCCTTACTTTAACTGAATCGTGTAATTCCGCGCCCGTCTTGCCATCGGAACGTCGCTGGACACAGTGCTATCGCTTATATGGCGTGCCGTGAAGGCGCGTCAGCGACGACCCCCGGTGCGTTTGCGAAGAGTGCCGCAAGTATAACGCACACAGTAGGAACAGCAAAAGTACTTACGCTGCGAATGGACTCCAGGTGGCACGCTTTCCTTAGAGAGGTGAAGATCAGGTTCACTGCGGCTTTGTGGATGATGGAGCTTGTAGTGGAATCACAGGTCACCGAATACAATCATCCCTGCCGCGAGTGGCCTAGTGCGCCCAGGAGCGGTCGGGCGGTCGTGCACCGACGGGCGGGCACAGCGACTGAGTTCCAAAATGGTGGCCTGTGCGCTATGCCTTGCGGGAAATGACCGGTGGGCGTAAGTAGCGACGAATGGTCGCTTTGTGTGTGCACGCCTTTCGGCCCGCTTATTGTTGGTGGCCGCGTTATCACGGTTGAATCTGGTGGTAACTCGACGCCTGTGCTCGCTTTAGTCTACGCTGTTCATCACGCCAGCGTGGTGTTGGAATATTCACCGACGATGGCTGATTATACAGCTTCGCGAAAACAGCATCGAACTCAATAACAATGTCGTCTGCTTTACTGTCCAAACAAGATCCGGCTGAGCGGAATACTTGGATAACGCAAAGATGGGTGCCTGTTCTCAAGCAGGCGTTTTCTTGCACGCTATAGGTGTAGGCCATATAGATTTTTGCGCCGATTTGAACGCGGAAGAAGTAAAAAAAAAGCCAGATCAGTGTACCTTTCTTCAGCCTTTTCTTTGTCGACGTCAGGAGGCGTATGACGTCGCACAGACGTCGTCCAGACGCTTTCCATTACTCGAACGGCTCGGCGGTCAATCCATATGGTTAATCTGTCCTCTAAGCTCTTAGCGTAGACTATTTACGAAGCTGTCGAAAATTGGAACATAACTAAAGCAGCGGGTCACACTAACTGTAAACACATTTGCTACGGCTACCTTTACTTGACACTAAAACGAGTGAAATGTGTTCATGTCAGCAGTTGCGGGGGTGACATACTGTTCATTTAATTAGTATACGAATGTTTACTGCAATATACAGAGCAAGTAAGACTATACGAATCTAACTTCTTGTGCTTGCATTGTACACTGCTACTGCTATTAGTTACTTGCCTTCCGGGTATAAAGGTGAATAATTATAATTATTTCTCCCAGTTCCGCAGGCTACATCGACTCCTCAGTCGAAAATCTCCTCTGGCTGCTCCTTTGTATGGCCAAATATCCCGAGTGTCTAGAAGAAAAGGGTGAAGGCAATGCTGAAAATGACGATAACGAAGAAGAAAAACAAGAAGTACGGTGATGAATGACAAGATGATGATGATGAGGATGATGTGGACCAGTCAAGTGCCCATCAGCTTCGCTAGGCTTGCACCACTAGTGAAAACCGCGTGAAATTTTTACCCATCCATCCATAACCTATAACCTATAACCCATCCATAACCTATAAACATCCATTAGATTAATGGGCGTATACTACGATATGTATATGTGGGGAACCGTGAATTCGGGTAGGCAGTGGGTGTGGACCTAGCGGGTATACGACGCCCAGGATCCGACCTGGGCTACTACTATATACAGCGTATCCTAATGTAGACGCTACATAGGTCTGAGTAGCAGGTAGCACCTCTGCCGGTGGTACTGCGGGCCTGTTTCATTGTAGGGCTGCGGCTAGACACTGGAAAAGCTGTCCGTGAGAAAGCGCAAAATCTTCTCACACAAATGTTACCTTTTTTGTCAGTTCTTAAACAAACTTCCCAGATCCCGAATGACAGCCATTAGCGGGGTATTATTATTATCTTTGGATGCCCTTACTGCCTAGGATGCCCTTACTTATTCCTCATCGTGAACAAAATTGTACTTATGCGCCGTGCTTGCAAACCTGGATGCGCTTTGAAGACGGGCCAATACATGTCCACTCTCACATAGAAGAAATACAGTTCCGCTGCAGAAAACTGTACGCACTCGCCCGTGGCCACACACTGCTTACGACGTTGCGCAGCGAGCTCGAGGTGGTGGGTTCAATACGAACCGCGGTGAGTACACCTTCGTAGGAGAGCGAAGTGAGAAAGTGCTCGTGCAGTTTTACTTTAGTGCGCGCTTTCAGAAAATGTTAAAATGCTGAAGTTTCGCCTTTAAGGGTGGAACGTGTTAGCGTTATCGAGCCCGTTCGCATAGCCGTTAAAACGCACAGACATAGACGATGCGCTGGTTTCGACATCGGTTGCTTGGTATCACCTCAAGCTGCTTTAAAGACCTGTATTTCGTGTTGTTAATAAGTGATGTATATGTGAGATGAGGATGTATATGTGAGATGTATGTGAGAAAAGGTGTATGTGATATGAGGATGTATATGTGAGATGTATATGTGAGAAAAGGTGTATATGTGAGATGAGGAATCCATCAACACGCTTTGCGTCATACCAAGTGCGTTTTCTTTTTCTGTCATCGAATATTCGTTGAGTCACACTTCTCTCGACGTAACACGCGCACAAATGTAAATGGCTAAACGGGGGGAAAAAGCACAGCTCTGGCTAGCATCTTTTCACCGCACATACACATTTTGTGTGGGTGTTCCCATGATAGTTCGTTTAAAGGAGTGAGCGATATATTTCTGCGGTTTTAAAGACTGTATCAGCCTCGTCTAATCCGTGATAAACATCAACATTCCCCGCAATCTGGCTCACACAGGCAGTCACGTAGCCTACTTTCACAATGTACAGCAACGTTATGTTTGTGGCATTTTTGAGCATGCTCACATATTGTCTTTAGCGGGAAGAGTGATGGTTCGCAAAGAGTATATACACAGGAAGTACGATACGCACTTCACAGTGGTTGCAGATGTTATCTAGGGAGGAAAAGAGGCCAAAACGTTGCGTGGCTCTCCTTTGTCTCGTCTAAGGTAATGTCGGAAGATTTCACTTACAGACGACGGCTCGCAAGTCACATTTCCTCAGCAACGCGTTAGAAATCAGCCGAAATAAGAGTTAGGTCCTCTCGGAAGCCAGGTCGCAGTTGGCTGTGGTGATCGTCCGCGAATGGCGACCTGAGTAAGTCACTGTCAGCGTGGCCATCTTGTGGCTACTCTTGCATCTGGCGCGAGCAAACCAGCGGCGTAAGCAGGGCACATTTTTCAGCAACGATGCGAGCGTGGTTCGACTTCTTCCATCGTGGTCCTTCTGGAAGTACAAAAAGATGTACGGATTGATGGCGCTGTTCGACGCCGATATCACGCCAGAGAGAGCCACTACGTTGGCATTGAGAACACCCGGGTTGCCAAAGGCCAGGATCACTTCTTGCACCATGTAGGGTACGTTGGTCACGAGGAAAGCACCAAACACCACGATGGTCATCTTCAGAGTCTTGACCTGCGGGAGAGAAGTAACAAGTTATGAACATTCGTACGGAGCGCAATATCTTTTAAAAAAAGGCGGTAAGTTGTAAACCTTTGGGTAATCATCTTAGTAGGTGTTTACAGCTCATGCACAGTTACGACCATGGTTAGGCGGAGACAAAGAGTGCATGCCTACTTGCATGGATTTCATTTGACACAAAAGAAAAGTATATATTCAACTTAAAAGCGAGACTCAAACAAGGCAGAAGAACTGTACACAGGGTTAATATACACCAAGTGACGTAGGTAAAATATGTATTCAGATTTCCTATACAGCCCAGCAATGTTATCAAATTCGTGATTTGACAGTGCAATGGAGGGTGCGCTAACACATAAGATATTGAGCTTTTTCATCAGCTGAGCTTCCATAATTTCGCAGGCTAGCCGAGTCCTATAATTTTACATCCGCTAACCATTTACGCTACGCCTTCTAAACAATTTCTAAAGAAAAAAGAAGGCTAAATGAAGCGCGTACAGCGAGCATGCAATTGATGATGATTTGCTACAGTCAATGTTATCTGAGGCTGTTTCCAGCGTTCAATCATTTCTGGTGAGTCATGCCGACCATGCAACAAGAATCTTTTCAAAACTGAAACACCCAACAGCACAGTATTGTCAAAGCAGTTATCAAGTGCCTTTTTGAGCCACGTCGTGGATATTGCAGGAGACGATTCATGAACCAATGTACACCAATGTACAGTACTCACGGATTGAAATTACACTCGGAGCGCGTGGCTGCCAGTACATGCAGCGCCGCCCGTGCGCGCTCATGGAACCGAGGTGTTGCATTGTGGTATCGCGCGAGGGGGAGAACACCTACGGAACAGAATTTTTCGTTCCGCTCACGAACAAGCCGGCGTGTAGTTCACACCCCTGCCAGCGCGCCGCTGCAAGGCTCACGCACTTTTTGTGTGCCTACCGAAGTGGCTCGGCGGGGCGGTCATTACACACGAATTGGGAGGCACACATACGGTGCAAGTAAGACACTGGGTTCAACTACGAGACTGCGCCTCGCGTGCATTCTAGACGTGATAAACATTTGCGCCAAGGAATGGAAAGCCGATTTCGTGCGTTGTTTCATGCTTTTTGTCGCGACAAAAAGGAGGGAAGAAGCCTGTCGCCGTGCAACATTTAGACGAAGTCTTAGTGCTATGTTCGGTCGCCCCTACTAGCCAATACTGTGTCTACTCTGCGTGAAAATTTTCGTAAACGCTATCGACCATGGAATAACGCGCCAGGTTCTTCCATTTTTCTTGGACGGGCATTTCGATCGGCTTGCGAAGGTGCGGAAGACTTGCTGCGCCACGCTGGCAGTGTAGTGAACTACAGAGCGCCTTGTTGGCGACCGGAAGGAATAATTCTGCTCCATAGGTGTTGTCTCCCTCGCCCTATACCACAATGCAACACGTTCGTTCCATGAGCACGCGCGGGCGGCGCTGCATGTACTGGCGGCCACGCCGCCACGCGCTCCCATTGTCCTATTTCAATCCGTGAGTACTGTACACGCAAGGACGAGTACATTTTTGCACTATCGGAAAGTGACGTTCTCCCCAAAATTTGTGAAACCGATTCCGCACAGTTGCAGCGCACCGTGGTTTCAAAACCTCTCGTACTGGCCTTGAGGGACACCACACGGAAAGCTGGCGCTGCCGTCGGCGTGACGTAGTAAGAAAGATCGCACGTACGGCCGCGTCGGCTGCTTCGAAAGCACCGGGGTGAACTGCAAAGAAAAGTTTTGTCCCCGCGTGTGCCGGGCGGTTCTGATTAAGTGGCGAGGCTTTCTTGCTTCGGGTGTCTGCTCGGAAACACTGGAAGGCACTAGCATAGCTAGTGGCTGCAGTTGATGGCGTCGAACATGCTAGGCTAATACTCGGTGCCGAAGTGCCGGGCGTACGCCAGATGCCTTGCGGCGTACCCGCAGTACAAGAAGTTGCATGAAGCTTGGATCGAGTACCTCAGTGGAAACAACAAGTGGCCATCGGATGCAAACCCAAGAATGCGACATGCACTTCCGCGACGAAGACCTCTGCTGAGGTGTCGTGCCTGCGATGTTCGGTGAGTAACAGGCGTGCAGTTGTTGACGCTCGTCTCTCACAGGCTGGAAAAGGCTTTATTTTTTACCAGAGGTGGTTTTGAGATACCAGGATGATTTTGAGATACCTGCAATAAGCTAAACGACGCTTTGCTGGAGAATGTGCACGAACAGAGTAACGCTGCAGCTTCGGGTTATCTGTGGTGTGTGATACGTTCACGTTAGCAATAACTTTCTGTCAGCCAAGCTCCCGTTATGATAACGCAAACGTTATGCGCTAAAAGGCGGCGAAGTATTATGTGGGCTTATATTCGTTATCGATAAAATGTAAGGCAAGTTCAGCAATGAATGCATTCGGTTAAGAAAAGGCAGCGGAAAAGTGCTCGGTGAGGTGAGCGATAAAGACACTGTGCGATGCAACTTCAGAAACAATGATATTGAAACGTCCAAGGCTTTAGTAGAAAAAAAAAAAAGACTCCATCACAGCGACGGCACACCGCAAAGACGCCGGCACCGCCTTTTCTTCGACACGGGCTTCATAAGGCTACCGCGTTAAAATACCTCCCTCGTTTTGAAAGTATTAACTGAAATGATTAGCTGGGCTCCCGCGTGGTCTTCTTAGCGTGCCTAGAGCCAAACTTATGAGGAGCACGTCGCGTTGTCTGCCACACTACGCGAATGGGGCGTTTTCGATAGGTCGCTACACCGCGGCTCCTCTATCCGAATACTTATTGCAGCGACTGAAGCAATTTCATGGCTTGTAAGGTAAAGAACAAATTTATGGAACGTTCCTTGGAATGTACGAAAGGACCAGTCTTGAAAGTACATATTTTTGCGGCTTTCCTATGAAAGTTTTGATGTGACGGCTGATACGCCAAAACTGCGGAGCGGGCATCGCGCTGCCTTGACGCACATACCGGGCTGATCACGCTGTTTGTACTACGCACACTATGACGTCACTCGACGCGCCGTTGTTACCACCGAGCGTGCTTTCGTCTACTTCTGGTTCACGCCGAAACGAGCTGCTATTCAGTACATGCCAAGGACCAGTAAATTAAAAAGATGGCTATCACTGGTGATTGACCACGGCGGCCGCATGCTGATGGAGGTGAAACGCAAAAAAAAAAAAAAAAGAGAAGAAGAAGAGGAACGAGACACTCGTTAGACGACCTTGGGTGGTCAAAATTACTCCAGAGCCCTCCACCACGGGGAGTGTCGTATAATCATATCGTTATTTTGGCACGTAAAACCGCATCAATTATTATTTCCCAATGTCGACTGGTGTATGGTTTCTGTATATAATAAAGTTTCTACATGTCTCATGACTGAGAAAAAAAAAATCCCAGGAGTCCTGTATTCTATTGTCCAAGAGGCGTAGTGGCGAAAGCGAAGGCCTTCAGTAGTTGCATTCCAGTCTCAGGGGTTCGAACCCGGACCAAATGACAGTGGAATATCATGTGGATTTAATTTGTCATAGGCTGTAAAGTAACTTTCAATCACGTGTGATGCACACCTGCATATCCCTGAGCGAAGAGTGTGGGCATGGGCCACAAATGATTTTGTTACCATTGAATGTACTGTAAATGGCAATCCTTTCAAGTTACTGATGTCGCGACCTATCACTCATATTAGCGATACATTAGCACTCTTCCACGAAAATTTCGGTGTACACCGAGTAAACGAGACACGACTTGTCAATGTTTTGTACGTTTTGTACGTCCGCACATTTTTCAAGGACACAGGCTTCCAACGAGACAAGTGGTTTCTTCCCTTATTATAAGCGAGAACGAACATCCATGGCGGTTTGAAAAAGTGCTATATGTACACACTTACGATGGAAAAGAAATGTGTTCCCCATACTGAAGAAAAATTGTCATAGCAACTTTTCAAACGTGCTTACTGAAGCAATTATGTCTATCTTCAATAGAAAAGGTTTCCCCGTTTTATAATACATATGTAGAGGGCAAAGGATTCCTTCAATAGAAACCACATAGTGAGTAGAGAGTTTCCCAGAATCTTTCTGCAAACGTGGCTTCTTTCAGGGATTGGATATCGCCATCAAAAGAAGCCATCTCTCATTCCACTTCAAAGAGTCGCCTGAGCAGCCGTCTTCTTATCACCGCGCTGTGGCAGTAAACAGAGTGACACCTTTCTTTGAGCTTTTTATCGCCCATGACAGATGGCGGTTGCAAACCGCCGACAAAATAGTAAAGGTGCATACAAAGAATTCAGCTGCGAATGCAGTATCTGAAGCTGCCTTTGCACCAGAAGCTTCATACCGCCTTGTAGGCTTTACTGTAGTGCTGCTTTACGTGCAACATTTTTTCGTCTTATATTCTTGTCTTCGTCTCCATCTTGTCCTTGTTGTTGCCATGGGGACGATAACTCCCGCGCGGATTGAAAGGAGATTCCTCAAGGAAGACGCTCCGAGAAGAACGACGGTTCGCAATGGAGAACTCGATATATCTATGTACACGTATTTTGAAATGCACGATCCCTCATAATCGGAACTACGTTGGCATTTGAGTGAATAGAAACTTTTCTTCGCGTCTCTGTTCCTGCGTGGAATGTTTGAAACGCTGGCGAGGAGACGTTTACTTACGGGACCGTCACACCGGAAACACCATGCTTGTTGTGAAAGCATGGCAAAACGTAGAGCAAGACCTTACTTGTGTGTCAAAAAGGGGTATTCATTTAAGAGAAGCCTAGTAGAAGCGAATCAGTTCAAAACACTAGGCGAGTTAGCTTACTGGGTGGCTTTCAATATATTCTCAACTACCCAATATTTTGAATTTCTCCCACAGCGAGACTACTTTGATTTCTCTTCTCTGGCAAAGACTTTGTTCAGCATCTATAGTAAAGGCAGCAGTATCAAAGCGTAGAGGGATGGAAGGCGGAGAAATCTCGAGGACTGTATGAGAAAGATATCGAAGCAATGCATTTGGTGCTTCTCAGATGTTCCTTATTACGAAGCTGCTGAATTTGCGCGGAGGAAGCCATGTTTGAAGTCAACATTGGAATGTCTGACCGTTGTGCCACGTAGGAAGGCGAGGAGGTAGTAAGAATTCTATACAATCAAGTGTTTGACGAACGCCTGGCGAGGGGGCATACTTGCAGAAAAAACACATAAACTCGCCAAGGTAAAAATAAAAATGCGTTGACGTTTCGGGCCGTGTACGGGTCCCTTGTTCACAATGAAAAAGTCAGCATGGACGTGCGACTATTTATGGGTCAGGCGGCGCAGCGTGCGGGAGTATATCTCTGGCAGACCACCGTTTGTCCTGTTTATCGAGTAATTAGAAACACGCCAGTCATCGTTCCTTATTAGAACAGCTAGCATATAATCTAAAAATCGCTGTTTATAACCTACGTAGCCAAGGGCAACACAACTGCGAGTGCCTTGGCAGAACATCACAATCATACTGGATGTATCATTGACTGGGACGCGACAGCTATCATCACAGCAGAAAAACATTTATCTCCACGCCGGCTTTTAGAATCATTTTACACTCAGTCGACTGACCGCACGATAAACAGGCTTTGCCACCTGACCCATAAGTAGTCGCACGCCCATGCTGACTTTTTCATTGTGAACAAAGGGACCCGTACAGGGCCCGAAACGTCAGTGCATTTTTATTTTTACCTTGGCGAGTGCATGTGTTTTTCCTGTAAGAGTTCTGTAGCGTCGAAGCTACTACCTACAATCTAGAACATTAAATATCTCGGTGCTTTTAGGATATTTAAACATAGCTAAGTCGTACACATTCATCGCGTGGGGCAGTGCTCACAAAGGTAATAATCAAATGAACAAACATAGCACAGAAATAAAGCAAGCATGACGGGAAACATACGCGAGGTTAGGAACGGGAGAATTATCGTTGCTCCAATAGGCTTGTCCCACGTAAAAGCCTCAACGAAATTTTCACTGTGACAGCCATACCTGACTCTGGTGCGGAGACTATTCAGGTCGAGATTCCAGGATTTTATGCTCTGACGGCGGCAAAAACGAAAGAAAGGAACACGATACATTATTTCCGCACTGACCACAAAGAAAACTCTCTCTGACATGCGGTGTTCGAACTTCAATACATTTCCTGACATAACATTTTTATTCAATATATTTTTACATTTCGAAGCACAGACAAAAATGAGGTGTCGGCATAACTCGGCGATCCCGCCTCGACCCTGCGATCTTGCCAGTAAGCTCATCCTATCTGTAACAATGTACACGCTTTTCTACTGTTCAAAAGCTGTATGAGTAGTACACCTGAGTAAAACATCCTATTGATTGTGTTAGCTGTCAGTTTGTGCAGAACGTGCAGTTATTGCAGTTAAATGCTGGAATACTACACCACGGAAATCTAACATTTTTATATGCTGCAAAGAGCACTCTGTAAGAATGTCAGTGAGTATGCAATCGCTGAATCTGGAAAGCTCTGTGCTTGTTCATTTTATTTGCTCCATTGTGATTATTACTTTGCAGACCACTTCGCTAAAACGATTCTGCTTATAAGCGATAGCTTCACACTTCTACATGACGTATAAACGGCTGCTTACAGAAGAAATACTAACACTTCCACAGCAGTTCCACGGTGTATTATTGAACGTGGTCTACATTATTGTTGGAGTGCAAAATAGAACTTCAATAACACATTTGTTAACTGCACGGTACATTTTCCACGATCGTTAACTATTTTATTTCATTAATGTGCGAATAAATAGCCTAGTCTCTGAAGTTTTCGATACCATTAACGTGCATGAAATTGTTACTGACTGGACCGCTTAACTGCTGCTCTGGAAATGGCGTGAGTCTCGGTGAAGGACGCAGCTGTCTCGAACTCTTTTGTTCAGTATGTCTATTGCCCTGAACACAAATCAAGTTGAGCCTAAAACTGGTACGAACAGCGTCTAGGCACAGAAGTTGTAAAATATCATTAATTGGGCCAGATTGCCTGGCTTTACGTATGTAGACAAAATAAACTCCTACCTGCGAAGTTCGTAGAACTTCCACAAATAATTCCGCATTCGGCTCTCACATGTTCAAGACCGGCTGCGCACACCAGCTCAGGTTGCCCGGATGCAGAATATTTTGCGCTCCCCATTAGGAGGTTATGAAACTTTATCCCCCCCAAGTACTCTGCTGCTCGTTAAATGCCACAAGATTTAACCCCGTGCTGTCAGTTCTTACCCAATAGTTCAAGCCTGCATTCAACTTTGCCTTACCTAGGTCTTCGTGTTTTAGTTCCTTATTGTCGAAAGGAAGTTTATATGGAAATGAATAAAACGGCTGCCTAAAAAGGTAAAACGCATAGAAGGAGGAAGTAATTAGAAACACGCCAGTGATCGTTCCTTATTAGAAGAGCTGGTATATAATCTCAAGATCCCTGTTTATAAACTGCGTGGGACAACGTTTTTGCTTTTGAGGAAAATAACGCTCCCACACACTTCCGTGTAATATCCGGTAAGCACAGAAGATAAAGGGTCTATAGGGAATAGACAGGCGGGGTCTATACCCACAGACTTCCCTTTAATTTGCTGTATCCTGTTCTTACGCTTACACACGGCAATTTATTTTTTTCACATGATTGCCCCTTTCACCTCATGTGAGAGAACAGGCCTCTGTTCTTCACTACAAGACTTTCTTGTGGCGCAAACTTGTCCGCCGTGTTGGAGACTGTGTACAGCTTTGCGCCAAGTGTGAAATAAAGAAAGTTAGTTTACTTCGACAACCTGCAGTAAATGGAGATGAAAAATAAATCGCAGATGAACTATACCTATGTATGTACTTGAAGCTCTCAGTCAACTTAAGTACGCTTTTACCAGCAAAGAAATAAAGAAGAAAATTCACGACCTGCTAAGACAACTTGAAAGCCACAGACATTTCGCATTTCGGTCGCGAGTGCTTGAAATTGGTTCTATTAATTTATTTCTAGTTGCATTTTACATCACGATTTGGCATTGACTGTAAAGGTTAACGCTCAGTGAGCTGTGGCGCATACGTACATATCCCAGGCTGAAAAACGAAGGTATTATCGTTAATACTGACTTAACTGATAAACAGCTCATGATGATTAGTGAGTTTTAATGGCACGGGGGCCAGACTTGGCGAAGGAGCGCCAGCTGAGTTATGGTATGTGACAATGAGGTTAAAATTTCAGAACTGCGTATGACACTTGGCTGTAGAAGGATGTAAAAGAATTCGATGGTAGGATGTAATATGGCGCTAAGATGGCGTGAAAGCAAATGGCTGTAAAGAAGCGTAGAAAGGTATATCTTATAAAATTATAACGGCTATACGTACTAAAATGCTTGCATGAAATTAGCACGTACAAGTGCCTGCTCAAGACCTTTGCACCTAAGTATTACTACCGCAGCAACAGCCTCTGGTGAGAGGTTGTGCTACGGATGTCCAGGGTATACGACACAAGAGCTACGAACGTCTTGTCAGGAGATCTTGTCCAGATGTCTTGTATATTCTATATGAACTTAGTCGTCTCATCGACGTCATGAGTTCCCTGCCGGGTCAGTCATACATTCGTACATCTCCATGCCACTTTTGGCATATACCAAGTGAACGAGACGGGAGTTTTCAATTTTCGGTACCACATGTGTTGTTGACACCCATGAACGCCGGACGTAGCATTGCGCTTGAGGCATTTAAGGCTTTCGCTTCGATAAGTGTCAGTTCTGCGTAGCCTTCATACGGCTCTGCCACCCGGAGACACCCACAGACCGGGCAACCTAGTCGGTATAAAAGCGACTGGTAGCAACAATACTTCGCCAGAAGGGACGTATCTTTTATGCCTTCATCAGCCAACATGACATGGATTCAGAGAAAAAAGAAAGAGACCACACATCACGTTGGCTACGTGTGTTGTGTCATCTCTTGTTCTTAGTCCGTGTCAAGTCGCGCTGTTGCAAGCCATAAACCTGCGCCGACTCGCCTGATCCTTAGCCCTTCACGAATGGCGCTATCGATTGAAAAAGCGACCGTATTAGGTCAGCTGGTCACGGCTTGATTTCTTTCATTTGCGTGGCTACATGATAACTACTGCACCAATGGAACACCGCAGGAAGAGGGCACATAGACACAACTGCGCTTGTTTCAGCTGCGCAGCGCGTCGGTGTGGCAACCGGCACGTCACGTTAGCCATGGATTCATCATCGGTCACTCTGAGTCGCTCCCTGACCGCATTGAAAAAGATGAACAAAGGTGCTTTTTTTTTTGTACGTTCTAACCTTCCTAAATATCAGTCACATAGGACGTCGCAATGAGATCGGAATGTCAGCTGAAATATCCCGATGTGCACGAAATCATCAGATCATGACTGTTTTAATTATACGCTGCATTCGTCCAGCGCAAGCACTGTTTCACATTTCCTGGTCCTATCGACTACTGTTATTCACAATTGCTCCATGTGCGCAGGCGATATAGTGTGGTGATTGATTGATTTGTGGGGTTTAACGTCCCAAAACCAGCTCTGATTATGAGAGACGCCGTAGTGGAGGACTCCGGAAATTTCGACCACCTGGGGTTCTTTATCGTGCACTGACATCGCACAGCACACGGGCCTCAACATTTCGCCTCCATCGAAATGCAGCCGCCGCGGCCGGGATTCGATCCCGCGACCTTCGGATGAGTAGCCGAGTTCCATAACCACTAGACCACCGTGGCGGGGCATAGCGTTGTGCGTGGTAGTCTCCGTTTTGCATTTCTATTTTGCATGACCAAAAGCAACATGCCACGACACAAAGCGACTGGATATAGCGCCGCGTTATTATTAGTTCCATGGGTCGCAGACTACTTAGTAAAGTGGGGCACGATAATAAATACTTTAATTATTTTAAACACGTGAATTGCATCTCAATCACCTTGCACAGAATTTAGACAATTCCAGAGAGTTTTCCCTAACATTTAATTCGACAGACATTTGGGATATGCTATATTTTTAAGTGGAGATTTCATTGCTTTTATTGTGCCAACTCTACAAAGTGCTGGTTCGAGCTTTCTTGTACATCATGCCTATTTGGACCGCTTTGCATGAGGTAACTTGAGACTCTTAATCTGTGAAATTCCACGTGAATCTCTCGGCGTATGTCCGTATAGACAGGTTGGGGTCGAACTCGGCATGTCGCCAGGCGTGTCCGAACACTACTGGACAATACGTCAGAATGAGCATGCGCCAATTGGTGGCCATCCAAACAGACTTTGAAAACAAAAGCCACGAAGTACATTAAAAAGCAAAATAATGACATGAGAAATGAGCAATATGCAAGTGAGCAGGTCCGCAGCATGCTTCTTCGCAAACTGAATTATGATAACAGGTAATCACTTAACTTGTCTGCAGTAAGGCCACCGGTGTGGGTAAAAAAAAAAACGATACAAAAGCAGCCGAGTGTAAAAAAAGCTCAGTAAACGAAATGTGACCACAGCGTAAGTTCAACGAGAAGCGCTGGTCTTTGTAGAAGTGCAGATGGAGACGTGAAGGGAAGGCAGTTCAGCAAACTTCTATTCGAATTATCTTATTCTGACCCACCTCATTCTCGACCGATTCCCCTGGGCTCATACAAGGCATTAGCTCTCAGGAAGTACGCACACATCGAAGAGAGCTTCGCTTAGAAACAGTTCTCACATTAACGCGAGAATCCGTCAATCATTTTTCTGTCAAGTGTCTGCCGAAATGCGGATATTGTAGACGCGCGAACTGAAACAGCAGAATCCAGTATACACCAGCTACGCCCACCCGACGAGCGCGGAGACGCGGTACTATGTTCGTTGCTAAATTCTCCGCTCACATGCTGATTCACCTACGCAGTTGGCAATGTTTTCTGTTCGTCATACTATGGTTTCCCAGCCATTCACAGTGACATTAGCTTGCAGAAACGCGCGCACGATCGTCGTTGTGGCGGTGTTGGCTGTGGCAGTGGCGGAAGTGAAGCGATAACAATTTTACAGACTGAATTAGCCTGAAGGACATGGTCTGCAAGTGCTCCACCTGAGAATTTCTTTGCTTGTAACACCCTTCAATATATGTGTACAAAACTGATCAATTCCCTCGTATAAAGCTCATCAGAATGCAAGACGTATAATTGCCGCACTATCATGCACGGTCCCAGAGAAGACTGCCTGTTAGTTGCACTCGTGGGTAATCTTTCTTTCGTTACGCGGTGTAAACCAGTCCCCTTCTTTGAAAATAGAAGTACTTGCAGGGCAAGAGGAAGTGTTCTACACCGCCTACTTTATAATATTAATTTCTAGGGTTCTACGTCCGAAACCCACGGTACATGAATAGCAGAGACGCCGTAGTGGAGGGCTCCGGAAATTTCGATTACCTGGAGTTCTTAACGTGCACTGTCATCGCGCAGCACACGAGCCTCAACATTTCGCCTCCATCGAAATGCAGCCGCAGCGGCCGGCATTCGATCCCGCGACCTTCGTATCAGCAGCCCAGCTCAATGGCCAATATACCACGTGGCTTCTTCATTACATTCACTGCATGATTGTGAAGTAGCATGCTCGACATTGAGCGCCTATGCAGGATTGCGGAACAGCTCTGTCGCTGTTTTGAATAGGAAAGGGTGGCTTTGGCTCAGTTAGGTTTCTTCATAACTCAGTGCAAATGCAGCGGTTTCACAGCCCACGAAAGCAGCACCCTATCGAGGGAGTTGTTGATTAGCGGCTGCTCTCATTGCCGGCTGTCTTGGATCGTGGCAGACCGTACTCTCTCATAGAAGCGCCTTATAAGTCATCTGCGACTGCATTATGTTTAAAATAGCATCTTTCAGCAAATCAAGCTCTTTCTTTGCTGAATATAGGGAAGGGACGAGTGAGATGATGGCTGAAGGGGTGAGTGCGTAAATTAGGCACTGCGTATGCGTCTTTGATTTTGCAAATGTTCACAGAGCTTTCTGAAATGCTGAACTTTTTTTGTGTGTGTACAGCATAAAGGTGACCTTGCTTGCCCGAACATGAAAAAAAAAAGTGCACGGCCGGGCAGATTACACGTTCAAGTTTTCAGAAGTGCCCCAGCTATATCCCATGCAACTTCTCTTTATTTCGACAGATGCACCATGTGTTTCCGAGTGGCCTCTCACACCTGCTATGTTCGTTGACAGTAATGTTGAACTCCATGAAAATAGAGCCCCGCCACGGCGGTCTAGTGGTTATGGCACTCGGCTGCTGATCCGAAGGTCGCGGGATCGAATCCAGGCCGCGGTGGCTGCATTTCGATGGAGGCGAAATGTTGAGGCCCGTGTGCTGTACGATGTCAGCGCACGTTAAAGAACCCCAGGTGGTCGAAATTTCCGGAGACCTCCACTACGGCGTCTCTCATAATCAGAGCTGGTTTTGGGACGTTAAACCCCACAAATCAATCAATCAATGAAATAGCACTGGTGTTGTGGCTTCCAACAATGATACACATAGAAATATAACGCCCATAGGCTAGGTTAATGGACTCATGGTTCCCCCAATGGAGTAATCTTGCGACAATTCCTTCTGAAGATATCGCTTTTCAGAGCCCCTTCATCCGCTCTATAGCGATAGGCACGTAGGAATAAGTATTCAGAATAATCTTCTCAAAATGCACTTATGCCAATGTCGCTATATCCGTGCACTCTCATTTAAATGTTGCGCATGCTTTTTTTTACGACTGCTCCAAGTTGATGCGCACGTTGCTGAAGCACAACCCCAGTATTTTTTGCGTTGTTGCTTTATAACGCTGCCCTACCGCACCGCATAATAACGTCTCATCTGAAGACTTTCCTTGACCTATTGATAAACTGATGTGTGGTGGCTGCACGTACCTTGGCAAGGGGAAGCGACGAGACAGTTTGTTGACCCACTTTGTCGGTCCTCGAGCTATGCTTCCATATGGTACACAAGATGCCCGTGTAGAATGTCACAAGGAGGGCAAGCGGAACCACAAACACCATGAACAACACGAATCCCATATAGAGCTGACGATGGTAAATCGGCGTGCCGCTGTCGTAGAAGATGGATGCGCAGAAGCACTTTCCAGGAGCTATCTGGACGACGTGGAACACGTAAACATTCGGCAGGGACGGCAAACACGACAATAGCCAGGTGAACGCCGCCAACCTCCAAGGGTCCGGGTTCGGTGTCAGCGGAGTAACGATAGCAATGTGTCTGTCCAGGGCAATGACCACCAGCATGTAAGTGGACGATACGAGCGCGAACGTCTGTAAGAACTTGAATAGGCGACAGAAGGCGTCGCCGGCAATCCACAGTCTGCCCATCACCTCCCACACCACTTGTGACGTCATAGTGATGCAAGCAACCAGAAGGTCCGCTATGGCGAGGTTCAAGAAGAGCACGCGAGCTTTGGACATTCGTCGCCGTCGCCTCTTGACGATGAGCTTCCAGCAGACGATGGTATTGCCAACCACTGAGGCTACAATCATGACGATGATGATAGCAATGCGGGCTCTCTTATGGTAGCGAGGCCCCAGGATGTCTTCGGCAGTCGTAGAGGCGACGATATCGGCGGTAGTATTGGCGCTGATGAGTAGTGTGACGGTGCCGTTCTGGAAGTTATCTTCCATTCGATTTGTGTGACTGTGGGGTGCCGTCATATTGTGCATTGCTATTGGAATTGAACGATGCGATTTGGACTTTTATTTCTCCAGGTACTGCGTCTCATATTGATGAATATCGGCGGTGATTCCAGCCCTCTTCTGGCAAAATATAGCTTTGATTCCTCGTCGTCCGCTCGCAGAAACTTGCGGAGGTAGAAACATCGCTGCTGGCATAATTTCGAGGTACCACGTGAATGAGCTGTAAAGAAAAGGAAAAGGGCAAAAGTGAGAAACGAGTGTGAGCTTGCTCGTCTCAGATTAACGCTTGAGCACAGAAGTTTCTTTAGAGAGAACAACGAAAGGGAAGGGGTCAAGGGCTCGTTATTTATTTGTTAGAAACAACTTAATGAGCAAACAGACAATGAAGCCTAGGAAAGCATAGGGGAAGTTACTTGTGGTATTGTAATTGTGGAGAAAGTAGAAAGGAATTAAAGTGGACGAAAAGACAAACCTGCCTTCGGTGGGACCCGAACCCACGACCTTCGGATGTCGCGTCCGATGCTCTACAAACTGAGCTATAAAGGCGGTCGTCCCCCCGTCCACTTTATTGTGTATTTATGTACGTATTATCCTGGGAGTGTTAGGCAGCGCCACTCGTGGCCAAGGCGGCGTGTGTAGAACACACTTTCTTGCCAGGAGGCGTCACGTAGAACGTGAACTTAGATGAGATGGCTGCTGCCCAATAAGCCCTCGCATGCTACCTAAGGCACCAAGTCTGCCGCAACGAGGCCCAAGCCTCGTTGTGTCGCAGTTAGGTCCATGCTATCATGAATTATGAAAAGTCAGTCTAAGTGTTCTCTTTTTCAGAACGTTTTTGTAAAAAGCAGCATGCAGTGCTCTGGGTGAGTGATCGAAAAAGTTGGTACGTTTCATATGAGCGACAGAGCTCTTTCTTCTGTTTATTCGCTACACCGAATCTTGCAGCACAATAGCTAAATCAAGCACATCGAGTCGACCATATGCTCGCGCATTCACTTGCACAAGGACGGGCGTATCACGTCTTCTTGTACCTGCAACATTTGGTTGCACTCACCCACTCGTTCTTCTGAAGACGTGCGTTCACTGCGGCAGACGCGAGCGTGGGACACGCACGCGCATTCCTTAATTTTGTTATTTTGTTACTTCTCCTGTCCCTCCCACTCTTTCTCCTGCCTATAAGTGCGGTGCGAAAAATAAACGCGGTGTATTCTGCGCCGCGACGATGATCAGTCCTTTCCTGCGGCGTCTCCACCGCCATCGTAACTCACTCACTCACTCACTCACTCACTCACTCACTCACTCACTCACTCACTCACTCACTCACTCACTCACTCACTCACTCACTCACTCACTCACTCACTCACTCACTCACTCACTCACTCCTCTGATACGAACAAGCTTAAGCCTTCGCATTACCGCACCACTTTGCACGAACTTTTATAGACTCAGTACCTTTGTTACAAAAGAGCTCGTCTATTTCGAGAGCGTGAGCCACGGTTTCTAACCGATATTAGCGCATGTCGTCCTTTACCAAACAATAAGTACTCCTCGTAAATGGTAGTCATTATATTAACCGTAAAGGCCCTTAGAAAGCCGGTCCCAAGCACGTTACTACCTCAGTCACACGATATTTCAGCCCATATCCGCTCAATGCCACTACCCTCTCCCCCTCCAATCTTTCCAAAAAGACATACTCCTTCTCCTGTAGCGTGCTACTTCGCTCATCTTACGGACAATGTAGGGCTTGTTTCCTTTTTCTGTTTTGTTTTTTTTCTGCCCCCGCTTTCTGGCGTGCTCCTTCATCATTAGCAGTTGAAGCCGTCTTGCAACAGCTCTCACATTGTCGCAGGCAATGACGTCCTTCATTGATCTTAGGCAGACACGTGGGGGTGATAAGTCATCTATACAACAGAAGGACAGCCGTTTCCTGCTGCGGTAAATTCGACCTTCGAGGGAACGCGAGAAATTTCAGGCCCCCGAAAGCAGGAAGAAGGACAACATGATGGAGACAACGGAACAAGGGTCTGTGATTACCTTCGTGACGCAACACATTGTCAAAGCAGTCTGCCTGAGTTTGACAACTTATTTATCACCCCCAAGCTTTCATGTGGTAAAAGATACGAGGACTTTTGAAATGTGCTCCAATTACACAAAAGGTCAAAAATATTCCCTGTCGGTGAAAGACGCACGAACTCTGGCGACGTTCGCAGTTGCTATTAAGTACTCAGGAGAAGCTCACTTAAGGCGTGCTGCATTCATTAGAAGGAAGCTGACTGCTGTTGGATGTAGCAGTCTGCTTTCGTACAGCCAATGTGCTGTGGAAGGTCAAGCCACAGGAGTCACCCGTTTCCACACAGAACTCGACTGCTGCATGTGCAAGCATTAATCCCGGAGTACGAGACGTGGTCTTGCAAAAAGTATTAAAATACACAAGTACCGAAAAAAAAATAACTTCCGCTTCTGTCATCAGACTTATGAAGCAAAAGAAATCAAACTTACAGAAGAATTCTCTTGTAAATTATGTATTAGCAATAAAGTGCATCTACATATATTACAAGTACTCCTAGCATATCATCGGTGCCACCGTCAATGGTTAAATGATCACGTCGTTCATGATGCTGAAAGATTTCCCCAACGGTTGCGCATACAAGGTGTAACCAATCCTCTCTGGGCAGTAAACCATTGAAGCACAAGAATGGTCTGCGTTAGACTGCACCCTTCCGAAACAGAAGCTGTATCTCAGTTAGCCGGCTTGGCAACAAAGTGCATGTCGCCTTTTAGAGGCCTAGCATGGTTAATAAGAGAGAGAGAGAGACGGCATAAATAAAAAGAAAGGTAGAGAGGTTAACCAGACTGACTCTAGTTGGCTTCCACGTAACGAAGAATAGGTCAAAAAAGTTTGACTTGAGAGAGGAGATTAAAAGATTGTAAACTGTTTAAGATTGAATAAAATATGAAGGACAAACAATCCAAGGAAAGTCCACTCAGCCTTACTTAACATTAACCTAAAAGTATTTTTTTCATCTCAGTTGGTTTATGCAGTATAATAAAAAAATGTCACACAGCGCGTCATTAGAAGTTGTCGAAACCAAGCTACTGCACGGGCTGCCGGACCACCAAACTCGCTCGCTCGCTCACTCACTCACTCACTCACTCACTCACTCACTCACTCACTCACTCACTCACTCACTCACTCACTCACTCACTCACTCACTCACTCACTCACTCACTCACTCACTCACTCACTCACTCACTCACTCACCGTACCAGACCAGACCAGACCAGACTGAAGGAAAGCGGCAAAAATTACAGTGCTGTGCTCGTTTAGTCAAATTCTCACGGGTTCTATTAAAGGAAGCACTCTCGTAATTGGAATTCCTTCTGTTCACTTGGTGACGAAAACGAAAAACTGCGCTCCCTTGTGAAACCTTATAATTCAGCGAAGGAATAGATTTGTCTCCACTCGATGTTCCCTCAATCGCGATGATTTACTTTGAACTGAAGCGGTGAAGTATATAGTAGCGCCTGCACTTATCTCACATTGGCCCGACGGGCACTTCGTAAGAAACAGAACCATTCCCAGCATGCAGATCTGCCTCTTCACAAGATGAGACAGACAGCTAATAATGAGCGGAGGTGATGGGAACAACTTTTCAGGGAAGATGTATTGCGGACAGTAGGAAGACGCGCTATATGATTACCTAATTAGGGAACAGGCGCAAGGTAAGAAGAGCCTTTGAAGTCATTCAGGCGCGAAATGAACGTTGATGATGGCTTGATTTTTTTGCGGCCCGTGAGGGCGTTGTAGCTACCTGCATACACATACTGTCATAACGACGAGTTTTACTTCTTTCACTGGATTTCTTAGCGCAGCAGCAAGGAACGTCGCGAAAAAAGATAGTATGACATGTTTTTCTTCGAACGAATTAAAAGAGAAGTTATTGTGTGAGGCGGAGGTACTATGGCAGAAAGGAAAAAGAACATCGCAAATTTCTAGAGACGTTTCAATATATAATGGAACGACCAAGCCCGAGCTCCAATCTGTATGTCCGCCACACATTCTACGCCATTTGTAGTTGCAAATTCTTATTACCGCTCAAGTATAAGGTGTGCATATATATATATATATATATATATATATATATATATATATATATATATATATATATATATATATGCGAGCATTGGGAACAGGCTAAGTGGTCCGGAACTCGCGAACGTCGCCCGTTGATGGCTGACTTTAATTTGCCTATCAGTCAGTCATTAGGTCGTCGGAAAAGAATTGCCCCGCCGCTTCCATCTCACAGTTATGCAAATAACATCAAGTTCATTTTTTTTTTCTCCGCAGCAACACGTTTACTTGTCTGGGTTAGCGACTCCTAGCATAATGTAACTTAGTCTAGTCTAGTCAGAAAAGTTAAACCACGTTCTCGGAACCAACGATCTCATTATGAAGCAGGGTGCGTTAGGGGCGCAGAATTCGTTCTGGCTTCGTCTGATCTTCTTTGCAATCATCTTTGATCGAAGCATGCGTTTTTCCCTTCATTAGATGTACTGTCGCGGCCGGGATCAAACTTACTTAGTGTAGCTCAACGTCGCAGTGCCGTGTAAAGCATGGTACCGCGACGTGGAGCCAATGTTCTATAGTTACACGTACCCGTTGCACACTCTCCACGTTTTGAGCGTTCATATTGTTAGTTTCCAAATGGTTTCCCATACACAGGTATACGTAATGCACTAGCGACGGAATCCAAAGCAAGCTTAAGGGCTGTGTCACTCAGGCCACTACCGAGATAGCGGCAACAGCGCTCCTTCGCCATTCACTTTCGGTTTCTTGGGCACAATTAGCCAGATTCCGATTATCTGTAGAAATTACCAGTGTTGCCCTTTCGCAGATAATACAACGGATATTGATTCCCTGTATAAATGACTCATTCGTCCATCTGGTTTTAGCATACAGCAGTATCGGCGTAAACGTTAATTATTCTAATTTTGTTAATTACTGATCAAAATATCACTCCCAACCATTTCGCAGTGCGTGCCACTGTGAACAAAGCACTTCCGCAGAAAGTGTCCAAAAATCTGCTTTTCCGTATTTATATGATTTATGGACACGTTTTCTGAAATACCCGGTATATTGCTGTCTAGAGCAATGTACCGGGTAAAGCTGATAGTTTGAGGCGTAGGGTACTATTGCATTTCTCCATGTTCCACAGCGAAAATAAAAAACAAAAAGAAAGCTTACGTTTATGCAACAAGTCATTTACGTAAGCTTTAGACTTAATACAGATTTCGAGAGTAGCTCCAGCAAGACTGTTCTTCTTTTTTTCGTTTTTTCGAAGCTATTCCTCATAACGATATTGCGGAAACTGATATGATGCCGCTGCTATAGTTCCTCAACGCTGAAAGCTCCAAGCACATCTGGATTAAATCCGCCGGGACCTTCTTAATAAACTCGGGTATAAATATACTATTCCTTACATGAGGAAAAAGAAAACAGACATTTGCCTAAGGAAATTTGCTAGAGTCGTTAAAGAATTTCGGGCCATTCTGACGCGTCATATACCGAACGACCAGTTTTCAAGCTTCAAGCGCATGCTCGGCATTTATGACGAAGTGGTTTCAGCTTGTGCAGACAGGCCACGGTCGATGAGGCCGTCTAGAAGAGCGAAATGAGGCTTGTGATTAGCTTGTGCTGCTGTTGACAGCGTCGTGGATGGGGAAAGTTGATTAAGTATAGTTTGAAGGCAGCAGTTTCGCAACATATACTGTTAAATTGCAGTGGATATATATATATATATATATATATAATATTCTTCTTTAAGAACAGCCGAGGCTTCTGTACTTATTGATTGCACTGCTCGCACACGCCAGCTTTGCAGTTTTTAGTAAGCCACCCGTGCCAGCAACACAGGCGATGACGTAATAGCAACGTAACAAAGGCGGCTGGTGCGACTACATATATTGCGCCCATGTTGAAACAACTGTCGCACGATGGCGGAACTCAACAGCAAAAGCCACTAAAGGCTCTTCTTGCTAAATTTCATGTCCTGCTACAGCGCTTACGTGCACCGAATCATTTGTCGCAGCCATTTCCGAATAGGAAAAACAAATCTAGGTCGGCAAGCGCCAGCTGTGTCCATTCTTCCGGTGCCAGCACAAAAGCGCTAACGAGGCGGCGATCAGTGCGATGTGTTCTGCCAAGAAGGGGAAACACCCCTGTTCTCGATGGAAAGGTTACCATTGCTTCCTGCAAGATCGTTAACGTCCGCCGTCTCTTCTCATATAGGTTTTTATGGTTGCTTCCGTGGTCTCCTTTCAAAAAAAAGGCGTCCGCATGACAGCGTCTCAACGCCAGCCTTATTGCGAGTTTGTGCGAGAAACGACAGCTCTTCGAAACACGCGGAAGCTGTTATTCTAACCTCATCACTTGCATTCTTTCCCACAGTATTTCTGTTATTTTTAGCGCTATTCGAGGTCTTTTCTATGAATTTATTTTTATGTGTGTGGATCTGTTTTTTTTTTCTATTTACATGAGCTTGCTTCGTTTGCACCGGTGGTTAAGATATAGTGGTTGCAGATACGGGAAGCTAAGGATAGTTCGGCCCATTCCATCTCGTGCTGCGTGTTTGTTGTATCGTGACAATACGCAACGCATGTGCCGAGTAACCGCACGCCACTGCCAATGTACGTTAACTTCTAGTGAGTGGATAATCTGCAAAAAAATAAAAAAGAAAAAGGTACGAACAAAAAAGGCGCAGCATTGTCAGTAAAATTATGAATAGACATAACATTACGGAACCAGACACGCTTTGCTCGAAGCTAAAGTAATATAGAGAAGGAAAATGCGTGACACCACAGTATGCGACAAGCACGCGTCCCAGAAAGCTTCATTGGGCTCTTGCAGGCTTCAAGTAGAAATAGATGAAGTAGCAAATCCATACTGCAACAACGCGCACGCTGCAGATCTCTTAGTAACAAGGAAATTTGATTCGACATATGCACTTAGCAGACTTAATGGCACGAATAAAGCGAGCTCTTTCGAGGCGGAGACGTTCAGCGTGTCGCGATTGCGGTGCAATACCAGGTCGAAAGCATATGATGATAGTGAAGAAAGAGCGGCAGCGGGACACGCAGATTTGCCATCACAGTGAACTGTGCGTCGCTCGGTCGTTTGCGTACCGTGGAGGTGTAATAAAAGGTCCTCGATAAGAGGGCTCCAGTC
Source organism: Hyalomma asiaticum (assembly GCA_013339685.2). Taxonomy (NCBI): domain Eukaryota; kingdom Metazoa; phylum Arthropoda; class Arachnida; order Ixodida; family Ixodidae; genus Hyalomma; species Hyalomma asiaticum. The sequence continues at coordinate 130,880,095 of CM023482.1, read as the reverse complement.
GCGTTTCTTGCATATTTATTGTTTGATAGGAGCAGCCTGCCGTGCCGGCACCATATACAGGAGCCGAGATTTCGCAATAACCGCGTATTTAAAGCAACGTTTATGTAGTAAAAATGGGACAACTTGCTTGAAAATAAAATTAACTTTTATCAGACCAGCCTCATCTAAGCAGAAGCAAAACCTCATCGAAACAAAACAAAAAATCATCTCTGCGGCTCGGGGCAGCATTTTTACAAAAAGTGTTTGGAGTGTTTATCAATGCTGTTCATTAGGAGATATATTTTCCCCACACGCAGGGCTAAGGAGAATGTGAGAACCTTGCCCCGCACGGAGAGCTAAGTAGAGAGCAGTCGGTCATATGGAGAAAACCGCAGTGTCGCGTATTTTAAGCGTACACATGGTTATGCACAGGGAAACCTACTTCTGTGGCGTCTGGTGTTCCTACTATATCAAAGCGTATAGATCTGTTAAAGAGTAGCGTCCAAGTCACTCGCACATTATGTCACACCGCGACAGATGTAGGTAGCGCTACCCGGAGTGGACCTACCGCTATTTCCTTCCGCTATCGCATGTGGCTCTGAGAATGCAGCCCGGGTTGTTGCATTGCAACACCATAAAAAAGAAGTCTGGCCTTTGAGCAAATACTGCTTGTTCTCTCCCACCCTGACAAAGCATCATATATGAACCTGATGCGCAAAAAAAAAAAGGAAAGAAATAAAAGAGCATACTACGCTTGCATGGCCATTGTGTGTGCATTGCCTAACAACCCCCAAACGCACGTTTCTTGGTGTAGGAGTAGACCCAGAAATGCAAGATTTCTGGATTCCGAAGGAAATGCAAGTGAAACGACCACACGTGTTTCCCTCGTGTCGAAATTTCGAACGCCCGCACCCGACAAACCTTCTTTTTTATTTTTTTATAACTGTTGCAATGCTGCAACCGGCGCTTCATTCTAAGTGCTGATAGCGGAAAGAAGATTGTGTAAAACTGCTCGTAGACCTCGGAGCATCACATACCTGCCACGAAGTATGAACTTGTGCAAACATCCTCTTCGTCCAATTTCAAGCGAATGCCTGTTAGGCCCTTCAGAAGCAAACAGATATACATTCCTGTGTGCGGTGCAGGACTGTGCGCGCGTTCTCGTTCACAAGCAGCACGCGATATAAGCTATTTCAATTCCCCCGGCACGGCGCCTACTTTCGTGAGTGCTGTTCCATGAAATAGTGTGTTACGTGGCCGCGATGGGAATCTCGCAACATGATAAAAACGCGTGTTTCCATCTCGCCACCACGATTACGATCAGCATCAACTTTCTGGACCGCAAAAAAAGTTACACAAACCCGGCAGCTGAAGAAAGAACACAAATATACCGCGTGCGGTCCTTCCGTAGGGGTAGTAACATTGAATGATACATTTAAGCATAGATTCCCCCTCCTAATCTCGTTTCCTCCCCAACACAGAACGCTCGTAAACTCCTGCTTCCTTAAAGCTAATCCTGATGGCTTCTTTCGCATTGCAGTATGTATTTTCTGGTTTAGCTCGCGCGATGCTGTCTGTTCGGGAGCACCGTTGCGTGTTTTGTGAGCTATTGCAGCAAAACAGCGTATTGAAAAAAAAAATGTTTCCGGAGTATCACTGCGAGAACTAATCCTATACTCGGTCTCCATAGCCGGCATAGAGGGGTGGTCTTTTCCGGGTAAAGCTTTTCATGACAGAGTCAACAACACAAAAAAAGAGTTATTTCAGCCTTTCTAAGAGCACCCAGTAAGCCTAACGTAACGTTGTACATTTCGAACTTAAAGAGCTTTCACGTGCAGCACGTATGAGTACAAGTGCAATATTATATACTTTGCTGAGACACCGTCTTCCTTAGCACTCTGTCATAAACGAGTGGTCGGCGGAGTAAGCCTGGAGAAGTGAAACTGCTGAAAAACAAAAAGACAATATCAAATAAATAAAAAGAAGACATGAAATACTAGCTTCAGACACGGAATATACTAACTCCTTTACGATGGCGTACCTGCTCATCGTAACTGACATCGTCTGCAGAGGGCGCCGGCTGCCGGTGAGTTTTCTAGTCAGGGTCCATTACGGAAAGGCAACGACTCAGCGAACCTTTAAATGATGTTACTCACTAAGAACCACGGTATATTCTAATGATGCATGGCGCACCGGGAGATTAGGTATTATTTTTTTAACCACCTGAAGTTTTTTAACGAGTACCCAAATTTTTGTTGAAACGGAAGCTTTTGCATTTTCCTATCATAAAACTGCTGAGCACACTGGTGGAGACCGCACTTAGTGCTCAGCAACTTAAACCCGTATAGTCAGTGAATAAGATAGAAAATTGAACAATGGGAACATTAAGGGGTGCAGATAACCGTTTTGCTAGCTATACTCTGTTACAAGGGCAAATGGTCAGTATGGTTGCGGGCTACAACCAGTAAAATGATAGTAAATATTTACTTGAACGTCATAACTATCCTGTGAACAACTTTCTCTGTAATTCACCGTAATTCACTTCATTTTTGGTAACACTTAATTCCTAATATTACATTAAAGTATTGCTCACGTCATCAGGTCTGTCCTGTTTCATTTTCGGTTACATTGAGGTTTTTCTTATTTTTTTCATTCAGGCACGTTATGAACTAGTGTAGTGCACCACCACGGTCGTCTAGTGATTATGGCACTCGGCTGCTGATCCGAAGGTCACGGCATCGAATCCCTGCCTCGGCGGCTGCATTTCGATGGAGGCTAAATGCTGAGGCCCGTGTGCTGTGCGATGTCAGTGCACGTTAAGGAACCTCAGGTGGTCAAAATTTCTGGAGACCTCCACTACGGCGTCTCTCATAATCAGAGCTGGTTTTGGGACGTTAACCCCACAAATCAATGAACTAATGTAGTGAATTCCCCTAGTGGGTGTGTGCCAATTGTAGCGGCGACAAAAACGATAGCAGCCACTTTGTTTTTATGCTTTCAAGGTAAGGCGTATATATACTATATACCAGCCGCTCCCTTTGTTGGATTCGTGGCAGTAGTCGCAGTTTACCCTCAGCCTTGAAAGACCAAGACATTTGCTCCGGAATACTTGTTTAGTTTAAAGAAGTCATGCTGAAGTCACTTCACGGAGTAAGGGGGGAGCTACGAGAGGGCGACAACAACTCCTTAATTTATTTTTACATCAATAAAAAAAAATACGTGAGGGCGTCACGTGACAATTCTTAAGCCTAGCCATGAAACATTTAAAGGAGGGCATTATGGGAAATGGGCAATGTGTATGTGGTAGGCAAGCGGTAGATTAATGCACGGTGAAACACCACTTAAGTTTACTGCATTCAAAACGAACTCGAGCAGTCCGGCAGCAACCTAGGGCCTAATCCTACCCGAGAGGCACCGGGCACTGACGTCATAGGAGGTTGACTTCCCGAGGCTAGCGAAGTCACGTGACATCACCTCCTAGTTTGCTTGTTTATTTTTGTTTCTTTGTTTGTTTTTTTTCTCTCTATAAGTTATTTCCTTCCCTCGGGCATTTCCTCTCATCCCCGTAACACGGGGTGTTCTCCGGGCTCCGAAGCCCGTGCGTTCTGACGTCACATCTGACGTCACAAACCTGCACGGTTTGGTGACGTCAGATGTCTTTCTATCCCATTTTACGTAGCCTAACGAAGGCAACGTATCTCCGATTTTCTTCTTTTCCCATTACTTACGCCAGGCCATCACTCACTTTTTTCTTTAGCATTACACCTTCCCTCCATCAACATCGCACATTCGGCCCGCCACGACGGCATAGGGCCGACTTGTGCTTACCGCGTTGGAGGTAATCGATTGCGTTTTACTGTGGTTTTGTCATTTCAATTATTTCATTTAAAGTGTGCAGTAACATCTGACGAAAATTTAGGCGGGTACGTGCAGGTACCGAATTTTCTGACTCGATTTCCCTGCGTGCTGGCTCCCCCCCCCCCCCCCGTAGGGGGTGTACCGCAGTGGAAAAAAAAAAGAAGGTTGTATGAAATGTAATGTGAGAAGTAATCTGCTACTCCAAAGTATTATTCGATTGTTTTTGTGAAGCTGCGATTTTAATTGTAATTGGCTACATTTTACAGTGAAGTAATTGTAATTGGCTACTGTATTTCAGTAACATGTAAAAGTCTGGTGTCGTGGTTATGGTGCCTGACTGCTTGTCCAAAAGACGCAGGCTCAAGCCATGCCGCGGCGCTTGCTTCTCGGTGGAGGCAAAATGCTAGAGGTCCGCGCACTCATATGTAGGGGCACGTTAAAAAAACCTCGGCCGGTCCGTTTTTCCGGAGCACTCCACTTCCACGTGCCTTTCCTTTAGAATCTTTCCTTCCAGTTTTCGCGTGGGCGATGAAGCGTGCTCCCAAACTAAAAGGCTGCAGGAAACAGCGTCCCTTCATAATATGAACTTTCACTTGCCTTTTCCTCTCAATTAGGGCAGCAGAATGTTAGGTGTACAAAAAAAAAAAAGAACACTGCTAAGCAAGACAGTAACTTCACCGAATAATACAATTTTGCTTGACCAAACGTGGACTTCAGCGGTGTCCTTTGATGGCCCAGTGATGACTATTCCAAATTTCCGTATTCTTAACATCTGCCTTCCTTGGACGTCAGCGTAGTTTATGGGAATGTTCGCGAAATAAATCGTGCGTTCCTCAATAAATAAGCCAGTCCAGACGGCTATGTCGTGTTTGCATTAACGGAATAGCAATTTAAAAGGGATCAAGACGAAAAATCCCTGCATTTTAGTGGCTTCGCCGTCATGTGCAGCTACTGTTTGTTCCTGATGTCTCTCTTGCGCCATAAAACTGGGAAAGGCACCTTTGATCTATCGTCCGCGAGTTGAGCGTACGTTTCCGTTTGTCGCGTGCAAAAACAAAATTTATGAGGACGGCTCGACGCGGGCGACTATGGCGTGCCGATACTGGTGCTGCACCTGGTGATTCAAAACCTTCCACTGTAACCTTCCTTTCACATGCAAAAAAAAAAAAAAAGGTCCCATCTTAGATATCTTCTTGCAGGCATGAATCAAAAGGAGATATCGCATAGCAAATTGGACTGTATTTGTTCATGTTCTTCCGTGTTTTTTTTTTCTTTTTGCAGGCAGTACCCAAATTCGAAATGCATACAAGACGTTTGCACGTTTTGCTTAGAACTGAGAAACCTTGGTTCATGTGTCAGCTTTCATAAAGCGCTGAATAGACCTCAATTGTAAGTTTGACTATTCTGACGCGATGGGTTTACTTGCAGCGCCGTTTTCTGCGTGTGCATGGTCATACTAATAAATCATGGAGTTATATTCTGAGTAGTCAGTGAGCGGTACATGGTACGCGTAGAAGCAGCTTTCTATTTTTTTTTCTTTTCCGTCCTTTCACTCTTTTTTTGTTTTTTGTTGTTGTTTTTCATTCGAATCGCGAGAAACTGATTTTGGTACCTTTAGGCGTCTTGGTCTTTATGTACAGAATGCCAAGCGACGAAGTCCATCTTTATAGTGTCGAGCTTAACGACATATTAATGACAATTGCTGGGGCAATGCGGGGCGAAACCGCGATATGATTATGGGACAGGCCGCAGTGGAGGGCTCCGTGAATGTTGACCAACTTTGGTTTCACTAAAGTGCACCGAGAAGGCGCTATCCCCGTGCCTCTAGTATTCTCGCCCCCATCGAAAATGCGGAGCGCACGGCCGGGATCGAACCCACGTCCATCGATTCAGCAGCCGAGCACCACAACTATTGCATTACTGTATTACTGAGTCGGGCGGCAACTATTGCGCCGCCACGGTGGTCTAGTGGCTATGGTACTGGGCTGCTGATCCGAGGGTCGCGGGATCGAATCCCGGCCGCGGCGGCTACATTTCGATGGAGGCGAAATGTTGAGGCCCGTGGGCTGTGCGATGTCAGTGCACGTTAAAGAACCCCAGGTGGTAGAAGTTTCCGGAGCCCTACGCTACGGCGTCTCTCATAATCAGAGCTGGTTTTGAGACGTTAAACCCCACAAAACAACAACGGAACTATTATTTAAAACAAAGATAAAATAATTGTGTGCGTGCGTGCGCGTGTCTGTGTGTGTGTTGTAAGGGGACTGCATACAGACGCTCGCTCATTTCTGGTTACCATTCTGTCGATTCGGCTGATCATTCCTTCTGTTCTATATACTTTTCTGCGACCGCAGGTTATTTGCCACACACTTCTATCACAGATTTAGGACAACGTGAATCTACCTTTTGACATTAGTGAGCTGCGGGAACCGCGCCAGGCTGGCTAATGCGACGCGCCTAAGTGTTTTTCTAGAAGTTAACTTTTGTTTTCTTATGATTCCTGCTCGAGGGCATCAGTACGGCTTTTTCCGCTTGACAGGCCTGAGAGACTTATTTGTAATTGCGAAACATTTCTTCGTGAGTTTAAGTCACTTCTATCTATCTATCTATCTATCTATCTATCTATCTATCTATCTATCTATCTATCTATCTATCTATCTATCTATCTATCTATCTATCTATCTATCTATCTATCTATCTATCTATCTAATCCGCCTATACGTCTCAGTGCTCTTCTGGTCGCCTCGTTCACCTGGTAAACCCAAATATTTGGCAGGCAAGGAATGAATGTATGACGACCATGAATGACTGATCTTTACATCACTAACATGTATACTGGTTGTGTACGTCGTGGTTAACGATACTTCAATCACGCGTAGTTTATGAACCTCACACGGTTCACTGCCTCCGGGATCGGCCCACGCTCCAGACGACCGGCTTAAAGAACTCCGCTCTCAAAACAAGAAAGTAACACGGTTTTTCTCACTTGAGTTTGAAATGTAGACATAACAAGCACACAGACACACATGCGACTTACCAGGCGGCAGGGGGTTATCGAACACACGCCCTCGAGGTGTCATGCAAGCATGCTACCACTAGGGTACAGTGGCACCTACAACACGTAGTGAAATAAACCGATTGCACCTGCAGTTGTAATGATGGTGCTTGTGCAACGGGGATTGTGCTTCTGATGTGTGTTAAGTAGTATCACAGCAGTACATATTTTCTGCTGTACCATTCGGTTCGCTTTCGTGCAGCCTTGCTCGATCCCGTAGGAATACTTCAAAGGACGACGCTTATAATAGCACATCAACGCACCATATAGTGCATTTTTCTTCAACAAAAGTGGTGTGTGTTCTTTGGACTAACGCGAGCGCCAACGTCACGTCGTACCATGAGCTACGAATCAGTCGCCACGGTGCTGTAGACGTTCCCGGTTAGCACACGTTAAGCTCACTCATAGGTAGGCGCTCATGCGTTTTGCACAACACCTCGGTCCTACGTGCAACACTTGGCTAAATGCCGAACAATTCGTCATAGTCACTATCCTCGCTGACTGCTTCGCATGGCTCCAACTCCGACAATGCGTGGGATTTGCTGGATTTTTCCTCTTATGGTTCCTCGAACATGTACCAATGGCAAATGAGTTAACTCATTTGCCATTGGTACACTGTATGGCATGTATGGGAATGACAATTGTCATTCCCATACATGCCATATATGCCATATATGCCATAAATGAGTTGTCATTTGCCATATATTCACGCCGATGTGCTTCGAGTTGTCGATGGATTCGCCTTCGCGCTGTCAATCGCTAGCCTCCTCCTGGTTAGCTCAATTGGCAGAGCGAGCGCCCCAGAGAGGCGTTGGTCCCGGGTTCGAACCCCGGACCAGGACGAATTCTCGGCAACTAGGAAGCTTTGATTTCTGAGAAATACGTATGGATTTTCTTGTAGCTTCATGCTATAAAATGGGTGAGTGCTAATTTTCCCTTTCAACATGTACAAATGCGCACGCATAGCCAACGCGCTTTGTTTCCCAACCATTCTACTCTGAATGTATAATTAGCAGAACCTCGTTTAGCTATTTTAGGCAAGAGATGAAGTTACTCTCATCCTGCTGACATTTGTTGATTGAATTTACCGCTTGTTGCAACTACCAGAAGGATACGTACCTCGCCCCAGTACCGATACAAAGAGAAATCGATCTTCAACTTGCTGCACATAGAAATGTTGTAAGTGTGCTAGGAGAGCGAGAGAAGGATCACGACCACCTCATACAGTTTAGAACGGTCACGCGCAGCAAACGCAGTATCCCTAGGCTACTAAATATTCGCTCGCAACTTTCGGCAACCGGGCACTGCGGAAACTCGGGCGTGAAATCCGCTAATTGAAGGCAGCTCACCTGAGCCGTTAACACGTAGCAAAGCACCAATGCGAGCTCCAGTTTTCCTTCTGGTCACGTCCAGCATGACCACCGGCCGCCGGCTCGCGACGCGACGGCGCGCGAAACAGAGCGGTGCCGCGTAACGAAGCGGCCGCTGGCGAACGACGCAAAGCAAAGCCAGCATTCGCCGTCGCACTCTCGCGAGTTGGTCCGTTTTTCAAGTTGACTGCGTAGTTGTTGCGAAGGCTTTACTGAATTATAGCACCGCTTAGCTGCCTACATCGTGGATGCGTGTAGCCCCGTGAGGCGACCGAAACTAGACTAGACCGCGGTGCGTGTCTCTGGGAACGTGTCCTTGCACTGAGCGCAGTATTTAATTAAATTACCCCGAGCGCTCGCGCGCAGAGCTCGTTGTGATTCTCGCAATACGGGAGACATCGTCTCCCTGGAAAGCGGACGTGGGCGATTGCGAGTAGTCCTAACAGCGCAGCGCATACCGGACACTCTACGGGAGACAGATTCGAACCGAAGCAGGAAACGAAGCGTGGTAGGCCACACTAACTGATTCACCGTGGACTCTTCCACATTTCAAAAAAAAAAAAAAATTACGAGGCAAAGAAGAATAACAAGAAGAATAGAGTGCATGTGGTCACTAGAAGGCACAGGGTGTACTGTAGATGCCTAGTCAGTTTGCTTATTCTAGCCTTGTGCGAACAAACGCCGAAAATGTATGCACTTGCTGGGGGAGGCTGCCCAAGACACGGCTGCGGGCCATGACGCACGGAATTTGCAGCGCAATTTACAGCGGTATTGTCTCAATATACAGCGTTATTGAGAAAGCCCGCAATGGTTCTACAAAGTTACTGCTTGCAATTGAGAGTTCACCTCAACGAAACATCATGTGAGAAGAATCTCCTAACTCCCCTCTGAGCACGGAGCCAAGGTCCAGGCCACAATCTGCCTGATCCCCAATGAAGTTGTTTAACTCATTGAAGAGAGTTTGCTCAAAGATTTGCCACTTAAATTTTAATAATAATAATAATAATAATAATAATAATAATAATAATAATAATAATAATAATAATAATAATAATAATAATAATAATAATGCCCCTTATAATTTGCGTGTCTTGTAATTGACATCGTCTTATTGCCATAAATACATTCCTTCTTCCTTCTAATAACTGCAGTGTTCAGAGAACACAAATATTTATGTATTGAGTCTTCTTTGTGATGAACTTAAACGTAGGGAGAATGTTATACGCGTTTTTCTTTTGTTTCTTGCTCTCCTTGTAGCTCTGGTAAGAATTTCATTACAGCGTAGCAGCGACAACGAAAGGTGCAGATGCTTTTAAAAAATGCCGTTCTTGAATTTCACCTTACTTGTTTTCTTAAGTTACGCTGCAAATAATGACGTCATCGTTGAAACCATGGCGACTATCTCAAGATAAGCTTAGTCATCCTGTTCCCAGTTTATTTTTTCTATATTGTCACCTTATAAAATGCTGCAGTTAGCGTTGCACAAGCATGCCAGCACCGAGCAAGAAACAATAACTTATGTTACAGTAATTACACCGATAAACCGGAGATAATCCGGCCAGATGCTTAACACTAATTCTTTACTGCTTCGCGTTTGGGTATGCGGTCTTTAATAATTGCGTTTGGAAATCTCTCTCTGTGTCGCTCATGTTCGCCCTTCTACACATATGTGTGAGCATACAATAAATATAGATGAGTAGCCCTAAGATTCTCTTCATAACAAGTACAAACTTTGATGCCCATCTACTTACAAATAAAACGTGCGACTGTAGCCCTTTTCTTTTTTTCTTTCTTTCTACCTCAAGAGGTATTGACAAAGGGGAACTGGCACGCTTCCAGTGACAAATATATCACGCACCAAGTGTGACATCCCCTTTTCCAGAAGAGCGCATCCAATATACACACGCTTGAAGAGGGACTGTCCTTACCCATAAGCAAAAGCAGTGGTAATAAAGGGTGTCGGTGAACGTAGAGCAGCCTCGTAAGCGATATCGCACGCTTCTTTCAAGTAGTTATTCCGCGCGAGAGGAAAATATTTACTCATAGTCTCTTAGCAGACCCAAACCAGGTTTCGTTCTTGACCAGGGAGACTGATATAACATCCGAAGCAAGCGGATTCCGCTTGTAGTTAGCGTATCTTGCTACTGGCTCCGTGCACACTCTAGGCCATCCGGACAGGAGAGCTATATGGTTACCGTTTGGCTTCCGGTTCACAGAACGCACGTTATCCTTCTTTCCCGTTATTACCTTTCTCCGTTTCCGCGGAGACATGCATCAGAACCACTAAAGCGGATAAACGTACCCAAGTTCTCTGCATGTTTGTGTTTCTAATGCGCACGAAAACAGTAGGACTGTTGATCTATACTGCGAGGCCCTGTGACGTGGTTATTTGCTTAGGAGAAAGTTATGGTTTGTTAAGACGTGTGAGAGTTTCTTCACGTTAGCCACAGACCACTGTACACAAAACATATACGCACCCTCATATCTACGCTTCCGCTCTCAAGTTCCGAGTTTTCAGCGCGGTACTGGAAACCAAAATTTTTGTGTTAATGCTCATACTGCAAGTAGTTTCAGTACTTGATGTACATAAAACTAATGTGCGACCACCTTTTACCTTCTGGCACGCTTCTGCCGGTTTCCAAATATATGCGACGTTGGAATGCCGTCTCTTAGTCCGGCTGGTATTCTTACGCGAATGAATGGCACACCTCGCAAGACAAAATTAATCCTTGAACAAATGCTCTTCGATTGGTCTCTAATTTCAACGCCCTGGCGCGCCGCACTGTACTATTAGCATTAAAGTGGTTCAGGTCAATACATTTCTTTTTTTTTTCTTTCTTTATTCCAATCGAACTCTGAGCACAAGTTGCGAAACTGCCATATGCATCTGATCCGGATCCTGACACTTTGTCTTCTTTGACGGAAGATAGGGTCGATCCTGCAGGCCGAGACAATTTACCGCATTTACTTGCATACTTCTAGAAGTTGTTAGGATCGACTAGTGTTATATAAAATCTCCGAGTGCATACAACTGTGCTATCGAGATGCTCATTGCCAAGCCCTTTGTAAGGGTCACCCCTCGGATCATCTTTGACGACTTCAATGTGGACCCTTCAGAATGAAGGAAGAAAGGGTTCACTCAGTTTGGGCAAGTAGGGCGTGGTTTGGAAGTGTCATACCGTTAGTGTAATGTGTTACGTATTTGTAGGTCCTCTACTTTCATAGTGATATGGCAGCAGGGGCACGATAGCGATAGCCTTCGAGCAGCGCCTGCGCTCGCAGCTGTCGACTGTGCAATCTTACAGACACCTCGGTGTGATATTCTCTTCGTGTTTAAAAGAAAAGGTAGAAAGAGAACAAGATGAAAGAAAGAAGTCAAGGAAAAAAGCATCACAAGCGATTTGCGCGCATCCAAAACAGTATTCATCCCGCATTCAAAAGCAGTCGCAGGGCTCATTCATGTTTTAAATGCGCATGAGAGCCTTGCATACTCGATGTACGCTTCACGATCGACTATATAGACCGAATATATATTTTTTTTCGCGGGAAGTTCTAGTGCAATCGGTGTTGCGTAGCACGCAATGTTTGCGCCTTGTCATCAAGAGAAGTGCTGTAAGAAAATAATAATACTCATCATACTACCGCATCAGTGATGATCGAGTACACACGAAGACAGTGTTGCAAAATAAAGACGACGAAGGGGCGGCTAGCGCGAGCAGGGGCCACGGCCGGGCTCGCGCTATAGTTCCGCCATATTCGTTCGAACAGGCCAGACGGTCGGGTCCGGTTCTCCTTCGTGTTTTCGTTACATTCTTTCTAGTGCGAAACCCGCCCGGTCGTCTGGCCCTTCGCCTTTCGGAGATGGATCAACTGCGGACAAAGCGCGCCTTCGTCCGCAATGTGATTACCAACGCCATTTCGACACTCAGCACCCTGCTCGAGGATCCCTCAACCCCGACTGGGACGCTCGAGAACCACCTCGCCTTCATCGAGTACAAGCACGCGGAACTGATGGCCTTCGACAACGAGATCCAGGCCACACTCTTTGAAACTGACCTGGAAGCAGACATGGCCACATCCTTCGAATACGACCGGAAGGTGAGCTTCGTCAAGTCCGATGTTCGCCGCGCCACCCGGTCACGTACGCACACCCTAACCCGTCTCCTTCGCCTGCACCGCGAGATCATTCGTCGCGCCGCTCGCATCTTCGCCGCAACACGCCCCGATTTTCGCATCGCCCGGCCTTTCGACTCCAGCACGGACCTTGTCTTGCGTCGTCCAGCCCACGGTACCTCGGCATGCGGACGTGACCTCCCACGTGTCCGACGCAATCCCAGAGAAGTTACAGTCCGCGCAGTTCTGTGAAGTGCCAGTCGACGGCACCACGTTCGCACAGCCTGCCATTCTGTGCATCAATCACGCAGCGCTCTCGAACACTTCAGTAACGTCGACAGTGCAGCAACCAACGCTTGCCGTTAGGTCTTCGTTACCTACAGTGCACGCTGGAGAGACGCCCACCGTGACAACTTCGCCTACTTTGCCACGTCAAGGTCATATCACTACTGATTCCTTCGCGTCTTGCGTGAAAACATCGGAACTGATAGTCGTCGATGTGCCCCCAAAGATCATGGAGGACGGCAAGAAGAATAAGCTAACATCCACTTCGTCATGCTTTTCAAAGTGCAGTGCCAAGTCTTACTCGACAAACAGTTGGGGACCTACTTCGATGTCACGGTGTGACAAGAGCAACTCAACCACTTCAGAGATCGAGAGCAGCAAAGCAAGAAGCCCAAACGCTACAAACATTTAGATTTGCATAGTTTGAAGCTGCGTAGCACCAGAGAGGAACACCAGCAGACCGAGCCTCCGAGCAAGTACCAAATGATTTCAAGCAACGTGACGACCATGTCCCAAAGATGCAGCCTGCAGCTAGAACGACCACCTGCCCCGCAAGACAAACCTCCTCCCTCAGCTAACACCTTCCATCGCCACCGAGCAAGCGCCTCACAATTTCTTGGGCGCTACAAGGAGAACTTCTCGCGTCTGCGCTCCACTCATAAGCCTGCAACAGCTTCACGTCGACTTCGAGTTAAGGACGACACCAGGGAGTGGGAGGACAATTAGATTCTTGTGATCTGAAGTTGTGTCACGTGACTGAGCTCCTCCCTGGTCATGTCTGAGGACGGTGTACCGTCTCAAGGTTCGCGCTCTCGAAGCATGCAGTCCTTCGCAAATTCGTCGGCCGCGGGAATATGTTGCAAAATAAAGAAGACGAAGGGGCGGCTAGCGCGAGCAGGGGCCACGGACGGGCTCGCGCTATAGTTCCGCCATATTCGTTCGAACAGGCCAGACGGTCGGGTCCGGTTCTCCTTCGTATTTTCGTTACAGACAGATCTTCGCGAAAACGAAAAAGCGACAACCCGAGGATAGCCTTCTCCATGTCAGATATATTCTCACTCACTCACTCACTCACTCACTCACTCACTCACTCACTCACTCACTCACTCACTCACTCACTCACTCACTCACTCACTCACAATATGAGTAGACAACACTAACCCGAAGAACAACCCATGCGGAAAGTTGACGAAAATCGCGACCTTTTCCAAGAAACGTGCACTCGCTAAACTATGGCTTAGTTGCCGCTGCACCGATCTAAGTGCTGTTCCCTCATTACGTGAGTGGTTTAGTTATCACGCCTTAGCAATTTAATAAACGAGGCTAGGGAAGCTGTTGATTACCCTTTTGCTACTGCTGGTTGCTGAGTGAAGTGCTGTTCCGTCATTACGTGAGTGGTTTAGTTATCATACTGAGCAATTTAATAAACGAGGCTAAGGAACCTGTTGATCACCCTTTGACTACTCCTGGTTGCTAGCACTGGCACTTTTTGTTGACCTGTTTCTTCAGAATGTTTTTCAAGGGTTAGGAAAGGCGGCACGTAACAGGTCGTTTAGGAGCCGGCGTAGAAGGCAACAGATGTAGCTAGGCAGCGCTTGGTTCGTTGGCTGAACAAGAGTCTACGGTGCTAATTAATGGCGCTACCTAGACTAGGTCTCGCATGCGCCAGTTGCTTCGGAAACTTTTTTTGGCTTTTATTTGCGATACATAGTTCGGAAGTACCGGTCATGGCCACGGAGCCGTTCTTTTTAATAAAACGCCGCTTGGGTATCAGGGAACATCTCGCATACTAAAGCATGGTTAACAATATTAACAGTGTTTTCTCCAGTCACACAGGTTATAACTTCAAAAAAGTCCCCCCCCCCCCTTTTTTTTTTTTCTGGCGAAGACTCTATATATGGTTAGGAACGATGCCTTCGTGATTGACTACGGTTGTATTTTAACCACGTGGGTTTCACTAACGTGCATTTATATCGAAGTACACGGTTGTTTCTGTATTTAGCCCCCATCAGTACCTTGTCGCCGCGTCTATGAATCGAACCAACGGTCTTGCGTTTAGTGTCATAGTACGATAACTATTAACCCAACACAATAGCTGTGCCAGGACTACTGTTGATTGCTATGTTATCGACACGAATACGTATTAATTCGCCTCACAAGCTCTTGTAAGGTTTGCATATATGGTCATAGTTTGGAACTACACTGAAAACGAGGTTTCGATTTGCAAGAGTAACTGCTACTACGTCTCAGGCAAAACGCGAGCGGTAGCCAACAGTGACGTAAGGACGATGTTAAGCGAATGCACAATCAAGTATACGACGTGAACAACGCCTTCGCATGAAAGATTTTCAAACCTCTCATTTTTTTTTTTTTTGGGGGGGGGGGGGGGTGTGGTTTGTACGTTGTCGTCCTTCGCCGTGCCTCATCTTGACCATACGACTTGTCGTCAAACCATCCGTTTCATAATAGAATAGCTGAAAACTTTTCGCTTGCAAGAGCAGCAGTTTTAACAAGCGCGGAAGACATTCCTAGGAAGAAAAATTTTTTTAAGAAAGGAAGGTGATGTTTAAGGAAGCGATGACCGACTGTGAGAGAACGACTGAGAAGCTCCCCAAGCTCACCCAAGCAAGCGGCCGTAATCCGGAAAGCACGCAACGCTGGAGCGCAGTGGCAAGCGTTGAATGGCGAACCGTGAAGTGAGAGCGCGGCAGTGTGTGTGGCCGCACGCTGAAAGAGCGCGCGCAACACCGGAGCGCCGGCACTGGCGCGCACGCGCGGTTCCCCACTTCCTCCCTCCTTGCTTTCCTCCTCGTTTCTTCTCCTTCGCTCCCGTTATTTCTTCGTCCCGGCTCAGTGTTGCTTGTTCGGTATACGTGCCTCTCTATCCGAATGTCATATGCAAATACATGCTCTTCTACAAAATGTTTATCTGCCTGTGACTGTCTGCTCCTTTCGTGGATGTCCGTAACACCGGTTGCACCAACATTACAAAACAGTACCTCATTTTTTTTTGTTTACGTTTTGTCGTATCACAGGCCACACTGAGAGCTGTGCTGGTTGGCGCGCGTGAATATATATAAAAAAATAATTCGTATAAGAGAACACGCTCAAGTTAAAAAAACGACGAACACGAGCGCTGATGTTCGTCCTTTCCTTGATTGCGGGTGTTCTGTTGTTGTTTTTTTCTCAAGGTTATCGCTCCAGGATCACAAGGAACTGGGATGCTATCACTGGCACTGCATTGCGGCTCGAAATGTCGTGAGATATGAGCTGGTTTGCTCATATTTTAGAATACAAAAGAGAACATGTGTTTCAGATGGATTACTGTATTACCCAATGCTGTTGTTGATTTATTGATTTGTGGGGTTTAACGTCCCAAAATCAGCTCTGATTATGAGAGACGGCGTAGTGTAGACAGTACACGGGCCTCAGCATTTCGCCTCCATCGAAATTGGCTTATATGTAAAGATGTTAGAAGTACTGCAGACACCTGATTCCTCTTTCTCGCACAGAAAAAAAAAAATTATAATGCGAATACATGTGTATTGGGCGAAAGTGAAAAAAAAAATATTGATCATAATATAATCGTGTCAATGAAAGAAAACGCCGTAATTTTATTCTGGCCGTTGCATAAAAGCGGATTTTAACCGGACGTGTAACGTTAACTTTTCCAGCTTGTTTCGTACAAAGTGTACGTTAGCGCATTTGCAAGGCATTTGTGAAAATGTCTAACTAATAAAAATAATGCCGAACATGCGCGTTATTGCAGTAGAAAGATAGAGAACAGCAAGGGAGTGAAGGGCGTTGACGAGACGCATGTCCGGTTTGCTGACCTGCACTTGAGGAAAGAGATAAACCGGTAAAAAAAAAAACAGCTCTACTAACGTAAAACTTGGAGAGTTGCAAAGCACATTGGTTCATTTGTGGGGTTTAACGTCCCAAAACCAGCTCTGATTATGAGAGGCCGTAGTGGAGGTCTCAGGAAATTTCGACCAATTCCTTTAATTTTTTTTTTTCGAAAGAGGAAGGTGATGTTTAAGGAAGCGATGACCGACTGTGAGAGAACGACTGAGAAGCTCCCCAAGCTCACCCAAACAAGCGGCCGTAATCCGGAAAGCACGCAACGCTGGAGCCCAGTGGCAAGCGTTGAATGGCGAACCGTGAAGTGAGAGCGCGGCAGTGTGTGTGGCCGCACGCTGAAAGACCGCGCGCAACACCGGAGCGCCGGCACTGGCGCGCACGCGCGGTTCCCCACTTCTTCCCTCCTTGCTTTCCTCCTCGTTTCTTCTCCTTCGCTCCCGTTATTTCTTCGTCCCGGCTCGGTGTTGCTTGTTCGGTATACGTGCCTCTCTATCCGAATGTCATATGCAAATACATGCTCTTCTACAAAATGTTTATCTGCCTGTGACTGTCTGCTCCTTTCGTGGATGTCCGTAACACCGGTTGCACCAACAGTACGAAACAGAACCTCATTTTTTTTTTGTTTACGTTTTGTCGTATCACAGGCCACACTGAGAGCTGTGCTGGTTGGCGCGCGTGAATATATATAAAAAAATAATTCGTATAAGAGAACACGCTCAAGTTAAAAAAACGACGAACACGAGCGCTGATGTTCGTCCTTTCCTTGATTGCGGGTGTTTTGTTGTTGTTTTTTTCTCAAGGTTATCGCTCCAGGATCACAAGGAACTGGGATGCTATCACTGGCACCGCATTGCGGCTCGAAATGTCGTGAGATATAAGCTGGTTTGCTCATATTTTAGAATACAAAAGAGAACATGTGTTTCAGATGGATTACTGTATTACCCAATGCTGTTGTTGATTTATTGATTTGTGGGGTTTAACGTCCCAAAATCAGCTCTGATTATGAGAGACGGCGTAGTGTAGACAGTACACGGGCTTCAGCATTTCGCCTCCATCGAAATTGGCTTATATGTAAAGATGTTAGAAGTACTCCACACACCTGATTCCTCTTTCTTGCACAGAGAAAAAAATTATAACGCGAATATATGCGTATTGGGCGAAAGTGAAAAAAAAAAAGGATTGATCATAAAATAATCGTGTCAATGAAAGAAAACGCCGTAATTTTATTCTGTCCGTTGCAGAAAAGTGGGTTTTAACCGGACGTGTAACGTTAACTTTTCCAGCTTGTTTCGTACAAGGTGTACGTTAGCGCATTTGCAAGGCATTTGTGAAAATCTCTAACTAAAAAAATAAGGCTGAACATGCGCGTTATTGCAGTAGAAAGATAGAGAACAGCAAGGGAGTGAAGGGCGTTGACGAGACGCATGTCCGGTTTGCTGACCTGCACTTGAGGAAAGAGATAAACCGGTAAAAAAACAAAAAACGGCTCTACTAACGTAAAACTTGGAGAGTTGCAAGCACATTGGTTCATTTGTGGGGTTTAACGTCCCAAAACCAGCTTTGATTATGAGAGACGCCGTAGTGGAGGTCTCCGGAAATTTCGACCACCTGGGGTTCTTTAACGTGCACTGACATCGCACAGCACACGGGCCTCAACACTACGCCTCCATCGAAATGCAGCCGCCGCGGCCGGGATTCGATCCCGCGACCCTCGGATCAGCAGCCGAGTACCGTAGCCATCTAGACCACCGCGTCGGGGCAGTTGCGAAGCAGTGATGCGCCGGTGTTTCCCTGAGGAACACGTCAATCACGGAGCTGAGTCAGGTTTCATTAATTATGCACTTCTTTTGCCCCGTCAACAGAAAATGTGGGCCGATCCTGGAGACTGTTCGGTCAGACAATGAATGTGTAGTGTTGTCGTATGAGGAGCGATTTTAACGAATTTCTTTTAATTAATGCAATTATTCAGATTATACCTGTATTCTACAGTAGGTTAGATCGTGTTAGTTTATCCTCAGCCGATTTTGACCAATTTTACACTTGTTTTTGGCAGTTCTTTTTGACAACTTGCTTTACCGGGACGTCCGACGACGATGACGACGACAGGAGACATCGTTGCCGCATTCCTAAATTAAACTTTTATATGCACAGAGCTGGTCTGGCCCCATCGACTTTGTGTCCATATTGCGGCGAAGACGAATCTATGGACCATTATTTCTTAAAATGTACTCGGTTATCCTCATTAAAAAACACACATTGAAAGATTCTCTTCATAGGATTGGGTTGGAATTCTCCGTCTCCACTATTTTGTCATTGGGAGCCTCTTCATTAGGACATTGCCCCAGGGATGTATGCTTTACTGTTGAAAAACTCATAATTGATTCAGGCCGGTTCTGTTCATAAATTCGTACTCCTCATCGTTAATTACATCCTGATTATTCGATTCTGATTGGCATTTCACACTACTTATGACTTAACTCTTTCAACTTCTCACATTTTGGCGAATCCCCCAGGGTGGGTATGTGCCACAACTGAGGACAACAACAACAACGACAACAACATCGACAGCCCGAGTGCATAAAGTGCTTCTCACCTGAAAATGCAGCACATCCCACGCAATCGTGGGAGTCGTTGTCATGCTGTTGTTATGTTGTTATGTGGGGTTTAACGTCCCAAAACCAGCTCTGATTATGAGAGACGCCGTAGTGGAGGGCTCCGGAAATTTCGACCACCTGGGGTTCTTTAACGTGCACTGACATCGCACAGCACACGGGCCACATTTCCCCTGCCATCGAAATGCAGCCGCCGCAGCCGGGATTCGATCCCGCGACCCTCGGATCAGCAGCCGAGTACCATAGCCACTAGACCACCGTGGCGGGGCAGTCGTTGTCATGCGAAGCAGTCAGCAAGGAAATTGCTTTTGCCCAATTGGTTGATATTCCGCCATGTGTTACGAGTGGGATTGACGTCGCTGAGCGGACTGAGTGGTTGTGTGCGCACCGCGGGGTTACAAGGCACGCCGACATGAATGTGGCGCCAACGGCGCAGCTCGCGGTACCACGTAACTTCTCCACTCACGTTAGTGCACTGACTGAGTGTATTGTATACAAGAAAAATGTACGCCACGGGCTGCCTACGTGCACATCATTTGTTGGAGTGCACCTACGGGGTCGAGCAAAGCTGCACAAAAGCATGTTGAGTGATAGTAGCGCATATTCATCCTTCCGTACATTGCTGTAAGAGCTGTTAACATGCGCTAGAACCGCAGCTGACGTTAGAAAGGAACCACTACCACAAATGATGCCGCAATAGTTTCATTTACTATATGTAGCGCATGGCAGAAGCTGCCGCCGCGGTGATTGATTGATTGATTGATTGATTGATTGATTGATTGATTGATTGATTGATTGATTGATATCTGTGGTTTTACGTCCCAAAACCAAGATACGATTACGAGAGACGCCGTAGTAGCGCGCTTGCTTACAACCTTGGGTATCCGGATTGCGTTCGATTCCTGTATATACGCACGCAAAGCGTGGACGATTGCCTTAGGTATACATTTCTATCGTAACCGAATAGAAACGATGTGTCGTTCTCTTGTTCAACCAATGCAAAGTGTGTTCCCATAAAATCTGTAATGAACATTTTGGCTGATCCTGATTAACATGAGCTGAAATGTCCAGATTCAATCACCTGTGGTGAATACCCTCCGTGACGCGCATTACGGGCATGCGCCACACGTAATCCTATTACCGTTGATCGTGATGTGCATGACGAGCATATCAGACAGACAGACAGACAGACAGACAGACAGACAGACAGACAGATAGATAGATAGATAGATAGATAGATAGATAGATAGATAGATAGATAGATAGATAGATAGATAGATAGATAGATAGATAGATAGATAGATAGATAGATAGATTCAAAGTTGCTCAAGTTCTTCAAGAAATGCTTCGCATTGTGAAAGAATTGCAGGTCTGCGCGGAACACGGCATGCACGCCTTGAGGTAAGGCTTCGCGTGTAATTCTGAAGGAGTATTTCCTTAGCTCAAAAGGACAGAAAGTTGAGCGAGTTGTTAGTCGGCGTTCGTGTTGTTCACTGCTCTCCTTGTGTCCGTGTCCTGCACGCCTCTTCTTTTGATTATTTCCTTAGCCGTCCGGCTGCATTTGAATGATGTATGTTGCATTTCTACTTGTAATTCTTGTTCGTTCCTTAGGTGTGAAACACTTTTCAGTTTGCTTGTACTTGGAATTTGTTTTCACATATTCTTATGTTCCTGGAAACGTGTACAGTTTTACCATGTTACATGGGTCGGTGATTGTGTCTATAAAAACTGTGCATTGCCGGTAAAAAATCAAGTGTAATTTGGTGCATATATGCGAAAAAAAGAATGTTGACAAACGGGCGTTAGTGTGCCCTTAGCAAAGTCTTTCAAAATAATTTGTGTACCGCCGCACTGACGTTTTCTGTAAACTGTCGACTGTCTGTGCCAAATAATCTACGGGCAGGGGCTGTTGTAAAGCCGCTATAATAGCGGCTTTTTTGCT
This sequence comes from Hyalomma asiaticum, assembly GCA_013339685.2. NCBI lineage: Eukaryota > Metazoa > Arthropoda > Arachnida > Ixodida > Ixodidae > Hyalomma > Hyalomma asiaticum. The sequence goes on along the minus strand of CM023482.1, from coordinate 130,859,023 downwards.
CCTCTCCGAGCATTTATGTTCTAAAGATGAATGCTGCATAAAGGAATGGAATGGACTGGACTGGAATAGAATGGAATGGAGATAGCTTACTGACGAGAGAGCTGTAGTCGCAGGCCCTAACGGACACATCAAGTCTGAGAGCTGTTTCCAGGACTTGCTGACATCAAGCGCAGCACGTAGCACGCGTGTTTTGCAACGCTTCTGATGATATGAGTACGACGAGGGAATGGCTGTCGCGCACGTCTCTTACAAAACTTTACCTCATACTCTGAGTACGCAAGTACGTTGATGCCGACGGTAACGTCTGGCCTTATATCTGTGCCTGTAGTCTTCTACTTGAGTTTTCGTAATGTCGCGCACTAACTTACGCAGAGAGCTTTAGAATTTTCACTTGTGGTCAGCTTCCTTTCAGAACTTCCTTGTGGCACACTTTCAACGCTATAATTTCTCAAATTTTATAACATTTTCGTTTTTTAGACATCTTTCAAACCATCATATCTCGGAGCAAAAAAAAAAAAGTTTAGCGTTTTCTTACTATCAGACGAAACCTTCCTTCTGAGTTCCGCTATCTAATTCGAACCCTCGGGCGCTTCCATGACCGGACATGTTCCAACATTCGCAGGGAGTCTGCGCAAGATAAAATTTTCAACGACTATGAGCTCACTTGCGACATTCACTGTACCTATATAAATCGATAGAGAGCGAGAAAAAGAAAGAGAAAGTAGGATTGCGCAACTGTCTCAAGCGGATGGCTAAACTGCAGTTGAGACAACTTGACCGTGCCTTGCCGAGTGGTTGCGACGTTGAAAAATGTAGCGGCCGTCTCTTTATTGAGCGAACATGTGCGCAATGAAGCAATATACTCACGCTGCAAAGATATCGGAGAGCACGGTTCTCGGTCGTCAAGAACTTGCTCTGCGGGTCAAATGCGTCGGCATTAATAAATGATTAATCGCACATTGATGCTGTGAAACCTTGTGTTATCGTATGTATGCGGTTTTTCGACGTTGCCCAAGCAGTATCTTTTATTGCAATCATGATCAATAATTATTAATGAGGTTTTACTTTATAAAAGCATAGTATTGCTCCCAAACGCGCCGTAGTGGAGGAATCCGAAATTTTTTATCACCTGGAGTTCTTTAATATTATGCAGGGAGAATGCGCAGTGCGCGAGCCTCTATATCATTTTAACTGCCATCGAGAATGCGACCGCCGAACTTCAGTCATAAGCAATTTACCACAGGCTCTTAATATTATCGCGCTTTAAGCCCCTAAAACCTCGTATTTAAATCTCTGAAAGCACCTCATCGATCAAGATGCGGATTGCGCCGGGAAATAACATGTGTAACGCAGTCCTAACCGCTGAAATTCGATGTCCATTAAATAAAAATAAGTATTGTTTATATATTGAGCGGAACAAATAAGTGCAGTGCAAGCAAAGTTTGTTTGAAGTCACCTGATTGCGTGCCTGCGAATGTGTTTTTAGACAACCATTAAAGCTCTCCTTTTCTTTGGTTATCATTACGTGTTACTCTTGCGTTGTCAAATGAGAACATGAGTACGTTTCAAACACTTTAATTGTCACGTTAATACACTAACGATTAGAATGCCGATGTTGAAAACGCATTGCAAGTAGTGCTGGAGAGAAGAAAAGGTAGAGAAAACATTAAAGACTAGAACTCCGAGCGAATGGTTATCTTCGGCTGTTGACATATGCTAAGGCATGCGTATCGTTCCAGTGCAGATTTATTAGCCCCCGTTATGTTCTATAACTCTATCACCTATGTCAGCAAAACTCTGATAGTTTTCTATAACATGTGACTGATGCAGATGCAGGCTGAGTTCCTCTACCATACAGACTTTAAAAAGAAAATACCTAGATAAGAGATTCAAATAGTTACTTGAGACATAACCACTTTTCCAACAAATCATGTTTGTTCTATTCGCTATTGGTTAACTACACTGATGCCTGCCGTCAACATGTGTACAACGTTACCGCGGAGCTTGAGTGTCTTCACTGCTTACTACAGCAACAAACGTGTATACACAGTTCACCACACTCTGTATATAGAGCACGCTCTCAACGCACCGCGTCGACTCATTACTACTACTGCCTCGTTGGGCTTATCGAGCCGAAAATTACCGACTACTAACCACGATCGCTGCATGTTTCGCTGAACCTCCGTGCTGCATAGACTCACAGAGAGACTCTAAAGCTCCTTTCATCTCATGGGCTCTTACAGCCCTGCATGTTACCGCCCCCATCTCCACCATGCTGAGAGGCGTTCTCAGGGAACCCGCCAATGTGCAACGATACGTTAGACACACTACAGGCCCAGCGAGACCCATCGAAGCGCATGAGTAGCTCAATTGCCTCGTTGCACTTGCTTACTTTGTCGTACTTAGAAACTTCTCTAGATTGGATTTCGTGTTTTATTTCTCATTCTGCATAGTTGTTGTGTGTCCGGGTATAGTTTCAGCGATAGATGGCTGAGCGAGAGAGCGGCGTAAAGAAAGGAAACGCATGTAGTTGAACCACAGTGCAGTGTATACATAAACTCGAGGAGCTTAACGAGAGTCTTCTGGTTAGCTGCCGCAAGACTATCGCATAGGGGACAAGGATTGAAAGAGAAGTTAATTGGAGAAATAAGTAGCCTAAGCTCTAGAGTGACAGGAAACAATCTCCGCGTTGTCTTGCAGGTCTGTGTAGGCCTGAGGAATTTCAGCTCGACATAATGAGCTGTGTCAATGGGGTTCCTTTGGGTGATTGATGTATGAATTACGTCTCTGACAGAGGTCAAAACAGTCAGACCTCATCTCTTGCCTCTCGACACTAAAGTATGTGCACACACACACGCAAAACGAAAATAAAAAAGAACGTGTGCTCACAAATCTGCGTGGTGTTACACATGTACAGTTCACTATTCTTATCAAGAGAATACATGATTTGGTGAGGTTAAGGCCAGGGTGCAGGCGCTATACAACGTGTTCACTTCGTGTCGTAGGTGCTGAAGCGCTTTAAGAGAGAACAGAGACAATAGTTTCATGCGACATTACTTTGTAGCTATATCAAGAAGTAATAACAACTTCAGCGTCGTTGTCTTGTGTGTTCAAATGCCTCCCCCTACGATGTCCACTTACTCCTGTGTGACGTAAGCTGATTTCATTTTTTTCACTTACAAACTTCGTAATTTCTTTGATTGATTTGCGGGGTTTAACGTCCCAAAACCAGCTCTGATTATGAGAGACGCAGTAGTGGAGGTCTAGGGAAATTTCGACCACCTGGGGTACTTTAACGTGCACTGACATCGCACAGCACACGGGCCTCAACATTTCGCCTCCATCGAAATGCAGCCGCCGCGGCCGGGATTCGATCCCGCGACCTACGGATCAGCAGCCGAGTGTCATAAACATTAGACCAGTGTGGCGCGACCTTCGTAATTTTATAACGTAGCCCTGTTCTTTGCCACTTTCAACTGTGCATTACATCCCGATGCACCAGTTCTTTTGCCCAAATAGACCAGCGGTTATGTGGCTAACGCTTCGCTTGGGCGGACCAGCTTCGTTATTTAATCCTAATGACAACTATGACATCAGTTAGATGTGATTAGGCTAGAATTTCTAATTTTAGCTAAGCATAAGCAGCTGATATATTTACCTGCTCTAGAATTCCTAATCGCATCAGTCGCTATAAAATCATTAAGTTCTCGAATTATTAACCTCCACGCTTCTGCTCCATGTCTTAGTACCAGCAAATGCAATGACCTGCATTACTTTTTCTTTTTTCAGGGATAGCGTCAAGGCTTCTTTTACAGGATTTTTGTAGTGCCTGCCGTGTGTGCTGCAATTCATTTTTTATTATTCGTTGAATGCTTCTGACAATCAAAGCCTGCTAGTTACTGATTGAGCTAGATAAGCGTACTCTTTCAGAAATCCTAGAACCTGGATGCTCATTCTAAATTCCTTTTACCTCATCGGGTTGTTTAACATTCCCTTTGTCGACCCACGCATGTTTCAACGCGAGTACTTGTAATAGCGCAGCTGCGCTTCCTTGGAAGCTGCGAATTCAGTGACGCGCGTGTTGACTGTGCTGTTATAAAGTTTTTTTTTCTTTCTACTTGTTCAAAGTCAATTCTTCTATTACGTTATCTTTCATTCTTTCATAACCCCATTTCCCCTTCCCAAGTACAGGTAGGCAACTGAAGATGTTTTCTTTCATGCCCCTCTGTCCTTCTGTTCCGTAATTCAGTACTCCAACGTACTTTAACGCAGAAATTTTTAATACTGAGATCCTGAATAATTTTCACCATTCATCGTCGGTGTTGGTCGGCTGACGCATTTGCTCATTCACATCACGCGGTTCTCGTCAGTTTTACATAAAACAAAACATCGGTCTGCCCGATTTATTTCTTATCCGAGTCTCCCTTACAGTGCGTCATCAGCTTCGAAGACAGAATGCCGATTCCCAGAAGGCTAAAGAAACCACGGAGAGCGAGATTTGCAGGGAAAAAGAAAAATTCGGCGCGCCTGTGCGCTTGCTAGGCTTCGAAGAAACCTAAGCCATGCCGCTACGGATCCCATGAAATCTGATTCTTCTGGCAAGCCTACGTGCCGCTGCCCGCCTTTAAGCAGGAAAGAGCAAGACGGAAGGTCCAAAAAAGAAAGGAATGATAAACGGACGTGTGTGACGTCAGCGCCAACGGCGCGACAACGGAGGATGTCGACAAAAGAGAAGCGCGTGTTCTGCTCGTGATTTATTCTGCTACGCACTGTGGGTAAAAACACCGCTCGGTGTCAGATGACAAACGAGCCGAAAGTTCAGTCCGTCTTTCTTTTTGTTCTGTCACCAGATAGCTTTGCCACGAACGTGAAAGGCATAATTTCGCCCTCGGATACAACGAACGGGTTTACGTAGTCTACATTTTGGCAAATGTGTAGACCAAGTGCAATCCATATTTCACGCTTTCGGTTCCACTTTCCCTTTTAAATACATACAATTTGGTTGATGCACGTTTTCTTTTCTTTTTCCTTTTTCAAGCTTCCGTCCGACTAAACTGCGAAGAGACGTTGAGAAGGAAATTCCACCTTGTGTGTTTTCACGTGCATGTGCAGGCAACTGTTGGTGTCCTGTATCTTTCTTTCTCTTGGTTACCCAATAAGCATGGATTTCGTATTGCGACTAGCCCTCTGTAACGAAACCGAACTTCCGAACGCGCAGTCCAGATGCAACAAATGTATTTGTTTGTTTAATTTGTTTTCGCAGAGGCTACTTTTTTTTTTTAGCTTTCAGAGAAATGCTGACAATGGCTCTCACCATTTGTTAGCCTCTCTTTAAGTCGCAGACATCACAATATCCTTTAGAAGTCTCCAGAAAGCCCGTCGTGGTCGTATAAGGGCTATGGCGCTTAGCCGCAGACCAGAAATGCTGTGCGATGTGAGTGCGCATTAAAGAACCCCGGGTGATCCAAATTTCCGGATCCATACACTACGGTGCGCGTCAGAGTCATATGAAACCTCGCAGGAAAAAAATGACTAATGCGGGCATATTTATTTACGTTCGTACGGTGAGTGTGCGAGCCTGTGCACGCATCCGTGTAACAATACGGCGCAAGCAAATCGTGTGTTCGTGGATGTGCGTAGTTACTCCACGTGCTACAAACTGATCACTTTACAACACACATATGATGAAGTTAGTGTTATATTGGAAAGAAACGCACCTTCCACCACTTTGTAAGGCAGGAAGGAGCACAGCTGTTGTCTCGAAGCCTTTGCTCACAGAATTGTAGAAAACGGTGCAAAACAGTATATATTGGCATTTTGCGCCAAAGGCTTATTTGGCTGTGTTTAATAATAATAATAATAATAATAATAATAATAATAATAATAATAATAATAATAATACATGAGGATGAGAACAACAAAGAACCGAACGCGTTGCTGCAAGCACAAAGTCCATACAGGATCGATCAGACGCGACGCCTAGAAGTCGCCCGCACTGCAAGAAGAAATATGCAAATACGTATTGCCAAAAGATTAGGTTGCGTGTGTAAATATACTTTTGTTCATTAGGCAGCATATGGTTAAGGCGGGCAAATGACAGTCACATATCCGCTCGGTCCTTTTGTGTATACCTTTGCATATAAGTTGATGGAGGCTTCTTCCACACGAGACAACGGATATTGCATCCTGTCCTACATATACGTAACACACTGCACAGCACTTCTAGATATCGTCTTGAAAGCATCAGTTTATGTTTCAGTCAATACTACATTTCTCTATCTTAAAGAAAATACGTAAATCAGGGCATAATTAGCCGCAACCACGTCACCGAAACTTATCTGCAACATAACTGCATAAAACTTATACGCCGAACGACAAAATACAACTACACTGCTGTCTGCACAACTGTTCAGCCCGCAGCACTATAGTACAGTTTTCTTTTAACTTAAGATTTCCAACTTTCAAAAGAAACGACAATTCGTAACAGGGTATATCTGGGCCCTACAACCGGCATCCTGTTACGCTAACGCCGTTATCGTCAGGGTTCGTTTCGGCGGAGAGAAATGCCTGAATTGGCGGATCGTTAAGTCGCTACGACGATACACCCCACCTTCACTACACCAAGCAGCAACATATGTGGGGCCGAGGAATTTCGCAGAACTGAGGCTCACTGAGCAAAGAGCTCGCAACAAAACGTGTGCACAACGAAGACAAAAGATCAAAGTAACGGTAAAGAGATTTGCTTTCCAGGACAAGAGTATACCCTCTATTGTTGATTGGGGACACTAAGCTGCAAGTCTGCGAGTTCCTAAACAATAAATAAATAAATAAATAAACCTCGCCAGACGGGGAGGATAAGCGCATCTGGCGACAATGAGCGCCCTTCCCTGCTGAAAACCTAATATCATGAGAGATAAATACAACAAGGAAACCTTGCCGGATATTTATGTTCTTTTAGGGACGCAGCTCCTTAGGGTCGAGATTGATTGTGTTTCGGTTAAGAAAGGACGCTAATTTCTGCAGCCCATGTCGGGAGCACGGCTAAGCGTCCGTGGGGGTGTGGGAAAGGGAGTGAAAGGAATAGAAAGAAGAGAAAAGCCGTAGTGGAGGGCTCCGGAAAATTAAGACCACCTGGGGTTCTTTAACGTGCACTGCCAACGCACAGTACACGGGCCTCTGGCATTTTCACCTCCATCGAAAATGCGACCGCCGCGGCCGGGATCGAACCCGCGTTTTTTGGGTGGCAGCCGAGTACCGTAACCACTACACCACCGCGGCTTTTTTTTTTCTTTTTTTCTTTATTGCATGGAAATATTTCCGTAAATGCGTTTGAACTGTACTATACAGTTGCACACATATTAATATTAAGCAAAAGAAGGTTTAAACTGTACTATATAGTTGCACACATATTAACAGTCTAGCATAAAAAACACAACTTTGCACTTTTAAACTCATAGACTCCTCAAAAGTCAGGCAAACAGACACAAGCATACAGAAGCGAAAGCCAGTCCGGAACAGGATCAAAAGTCTCAACCACACTGCGTACTTGGGCAACCTCTTCTCGGAACACAGACTTCGTCGAGCGAGGTGGTTCAGCATGCCTGTCAATCATGCGGCTCCTCCAAAGGGCATAAAGTCCTAACAGCATGACCATATCATGCTGTTAGCTCTTTCTGAACGGGAGGAACCTAATACCGTGAGGTGTGAGGGGAAGTTCTTTTCTTATCGTCCGCTTGAGAATGTCCCAGAAATAAAATGCATCTTGACAAACAATAAAACAATGTTCAATGGTCTCAGGTTGACTGCAAAGTCTACAGTTTACTGACCAAGGTACGTGTATTCCTTTTTCATGAAGCCAGGTCTTCACAGGTGACGTTCCCGTGTGTAGCTTGAAGAAAAATGTTTTCGCAGCAGGTGATACACACATTTTACGTACACGGAAAAACACATCTTGTCCAGATAACGACAGATATGGCGATCGGTAAACAAGATCAGAGAAAAGGTCGTTCACGAGTGCAGCAGACAGCGTTGTTCTATCGACAGTATATAAGTACTCTAATGTGAATCTAGCTTTTAAAAAACAGAGTGTCAACAATTTCTTTCAAAAAGCCCCACAGACGCGATTCTTGAGGAGTGTTTGTCGTTACAAAAAGAAAAGGGAGGTGATAAGCAATTCGGGTCCTAAGAACGGCTAGTAGAAATGGATGACAAACATCTTTGAGGTAAAAGAAGCGAAGTACCAACTGTCGCACAAACAAATGCACAAGATTGAGGCCCCCCTTATCGAGCGGTAGGAAAAGATTGTCCCTTCTCATAGCTTCCCAAGATGAACGCCAAATAAAACAAGCGAATATTCTGTGAAATGCCTGTAAATGGACACGGGAGCAGTGCAACACCGTTGTAATGTCGCAGCCACGCTCGCGCTGGCTCTCGGTGCGTGCCTCCCGGTGCCTGATCTCTCTCTCTCTCTTCGACAGTGGCAGTCACGAGTGCAGTCAGACGTTATGTGTGCATGTGTGGGCTGATCCCGGAGGCACTGAATCAAGCCAGTGTCATGTGCTGTCGTGAGAGAGAGAGAGAGCGAACGGCGCGCGTTGACTATGGCAACGCTCTTTCTCTTGTGCGTAGTTGAACCATAAGGATTCGCAGCGTGCGCGTTAACTAAATTAATCCGGAACGCGCACCATCTACGACGTGGGACCGCAGGAATCTCATAATGACCAGGCGCATGAATGACAACGCGTCTGTAAATATACAGACGCGTTATCACTCATTTACATGCATGAGCGGGCAATGTCACGGGTGATCTACGGTAACACAAAACGATCCCCAGCTTCGCTCACTCGTCATGGTTCACTTTGTGGAGATGCGCGGATTCTTCTTTTCTTTTTTTTTTTTTTGTCGTCCCGCGTCGGTGGTCTAGTGGAGGCGAAATGTTGAGGCCCGTGTACTCTGCGATGTCAGTGCACGTTAAAGAGCCCCAGGTGGTCGAAATTTCCGGAGCCCTCCACTGCAGCGTCTCTCATAATGATAGCTGGTTTTTGTACGTAAAATCCCATAATCAATCAATCTGTTCTTTCTATCTTTTTCTTTTCTTAAACGAACATGTCAATATAGGAAAAATAAAAGGCTGCGGTGGCGATAACACAGCCATTACAAATATAATTATATTCTTCGAATCTCTCTTAGCCTACAATTTAACGGTTTGTGGTTACAGCGTTAAACAGCAGACAGAAAGAGAGGGGAAAGCAACGGCGGGGTGCTTACCCGGAACAAATGTTTTGTCTGATACCATGCGGGGTTCTGGCAAGAAAAAACTCTATAAGAGCTTCGGGTCATGGATTTCTGGTAGCGCTCTGATGTGCACACGTCCCCTGCAATGCATATGCGCATGGATTCCTAGATTTCCGCGCAGATAAAGAAAGCGAGGCTTTTGTCTTCGAGTGCTCGCGCTGTAGTTGCTGATCTTTGTTTGAGGCCACAGGATCATCTGTACGAACTCCTTTTTACGCCACCAGATGGCGGGAGGGGCTGCCCACTGGAGTCACGCGCGCAGTTACCATATTTTGTTCCTCAGGAGCGTATATCAAGTTTCAAATGGATGAGGCGGAGTGATGAGCGGTCTGTCGAAAGCGGTGGGCGGTAAACCAGAGTAGTGCTTGGTGAAGCGGATCGGTAGGTGGCACATACGCTGGCGGTAGGCGCCAGCGGATATATATTTATATGTTGCGTGACAAGAATGCTTGCGCCAAACTAAGTTTTTTTTATATGAATTCGCTTTCGTTTTATTCGCGTCAATTTCTTCGGCTGTTTTTCCTTGCACTGCTCAACAGGTCTCCTTTCCTCTGCTTCTTAAATACTCTGGGGCGGTACATTTCTACGGCTGGAGGGTGAGGGGGCTGAGCAGCGAAATTTACCGGAGGAGGCAACGACCCCATCCCCCCTGCCTTTTTGAGCAAGTCCGGGGGGCACGTGCCCCTTTGTCCCCCCGGTTCTTTAGACCTACGGCAGGTGAAACAAGCTATCGCCAGGCAATTTACAAGTGCCTATGTACCTTACGTGCCACTGACGAAATCGAAGCAAAGGTTCTAGCTTAGTGTGTTCTTATCCTACATGAGTGCTTTAACTGTGGAAACGCAGCATAAGCCAGAATATATGGTCGACTGTAATAGGCAGTTGGATATTTTCTTGTCTGAAAGCGTGTACATGTGCTGCTTCAGGTGTTGTCTGAGCTGGCTCATTTTCCCTACACTTATAATTATAAGGCTCCATCCGAAACAAGAACGCGCAGCGGATCACCGGTATTGTTCCATACAACACAATGACAGTCTACCTGCGCTCGACTTTGATGAGGTAAACATAGCATACAACGCATTCTCGGAACTCGCACAGTTTTGTTGAAAGCATGAGTTCTACAAACATCGTGATCACTGGTACACCCGAAACGTTGCAGAGACAAGTAAATAAGTACTGAGGAGCGCAGCAACAACACGACAGCGAGCGATCGCATTTTCGCAGTGGTTGTCGACAAAGAAACCCCCCCTTTAGTGGAAGGTTGGCGCGGTCTCCTCGTAATTACGTTTGCACACAAAAGCCCTTTTTCTCTTTCTTTCTGGACTGCTGTTTTCTTTTCGCCTTGTATTTGTTGGTTACAGACAGTAGTCCATTACACGCAGGCGCGGACAGATTTATATTTGCGCCGATAAATACTCCTGGCGGTGTTTTGGGGTTTTGCGTACGTCCGTTCAATCCAACTGTTTAATGCGCTATGTGAGATCCTCAACGTGTTCGTCAGCTCCCGTCGTGGTCTTGTGAGGACCGTTTACCGCGGGGCTTCTTTGTATTTCGTCCGAGCTTCGCGGAACACACACTCATTGTTCCCATCGGCGCGAAATACGGAAACGAGGACAAAAGATTACCGCACCAGGATTTCTTTTCTTGGAAGGCTCTGAAAAATACTCACGCAACAGAAAATAAATTCCTAGATGTTCCTCTGAAGTTGTAGACTTACGTCCCTCGGTTTCAGTCATGAAAGAGAAAACTTGTGCTAACAACCCAAACTAGGAAGGGGGGGGGGGGGGGGGCACTAAAAATTCTCAGGAATCCTTACCTATCGCTTAAGGGACGTAAATGGTAAAGTGAAGACCTTCAGTAGTCGTACTCGGGAATTAGGAGCTCGAACCCTGATCCATCGGCAATCGAACATCGCATGAATGCAAGTAGGCACATGCTGTAAATACGACCATTCAATGATGTCTGGCTCGCACACGCATATCAAATGCAGGTATAAGCCAAATGAGACTTAATTATTGTTAAATCGTTACGTAGCCAGCGAGCATGTCATACTAAATGCGAAGCATTTCTTGGCGGACTTAAGACACTTTGACCGTATCTATCCATCTTGCCGCTCACGTCTCACTGCTCTGCTGGTCGTCTCGTTCACCTAGTATGAATCAAAATTTGTATGATAGTGTATAAATGCATGACGCACATGAGCGATTCATCTTTACATAACTACCATGATATGCTCCTCACGGACGTCGCGATTAACGGTACCGCAATCACGTGTGACTCATACCTGTAGTGCTGGTCCTGTGATGTGCGGATGTGCGCCGCAAGTGTCAGAACTTGATAGAGCCTATGTCAATCAAGGATAAACTAAAATAGACACTTGTTATATCATCAGAACACTCTTAAAAACAAGAAAGGTATACATTTCTTCGTAGCTTGCAAATGCAATGTATATTTAACAATCGTGTAGACACACACGCAACCTGCCAAGTAGTCGGGGGTATCGAAGCCTGGCCCCCGAGATGCCATGGGAGCACGTTACCACGACGGCTCCACTCGCACAATATATGCAGCCGATAATCTATAGGTCTAGGATGGTGATGCTTGTGTAATATGAGCCGCACTGCTAATGCGTCTAAGCGCTAGCATATAATACACAATATATGGGCCCTACTATCATTCTGCATGCTTTTGTAACTCTTTACTCGATCCCGCAGGAATAGTTCGACGAATGACGCTTACGCTACGTACATCAGCACACCGTAGCGTGCACTTTACAAAACAGAGTTCTGTGCTATGCAATAACGTGAGTGCCAACGTTACATGGTACCATAAGCCGCCATTGAGTCGCCACGGTGCTGCGGACGTTCCTGGTTAGCCCAGGTTAAGCATGCACCCACTAATGGGCCTTACTTATTCCGAGCCTATAGTCCCGCAATGACTAAGACCTTTCACGATTACCAGCCAGTGCCATCCAATGGAGGTAGCTCTCCTCTGTCTTCTCCCTTCTACTGATTTTCCAGGCTATTCAACTATGGTTTTTGTGGTTGATGTCCATGTCTAGTTATGGACCTTGTAGTGGTGAAGTCGCGCGGCGTATATATTTCAGTGAGGCCGAGCGGGCCGCTCAGTCCCACTTTCAGGATACGTGCCTTGGAGATCAGACAGTGTACTTGTCAATGAGTTATAGTTCTCGATTACGTTGAACGTGGGTGTGCTGATTCTACCTGACCTAATATGGAAGTACGCTGACTGCTTGTTTTTTACAACGTGGATGCAAACGAATATATGTAGTGGATTACTATATATTGTGAGCAACTGCTTTTATTGTAGGCGAGTCTCGATCTATGGCGACCAAGATGGAGAGCGAGCCAAGTGATGATGATGTGCAAAGATGAAGAAGAGCCAGTCGTATGTTGAGCTCACACTAATTCCCTCCCGCGGTGGAAGCGGCCGCCTGGCCGCGCTGAGGAATTACGAAACTCGCCGAATATATGGTTTCAAGCGAGAAACATGCACGATTTCTGTCCCGCGGCAACGGTAGTCAGATGGGGGCGTAAGGGGCGAGACGCGGTAATTCACTAGTGATGTCTGTTCAATGACTGTGTATGGTACAATAAAACGACTGGTTAATTTTTCACATAAGCCTGTAGCGCGCACGGGAGTCCAAAGAAGCACCTCATCGCCAGGAGAAAAAGTCACAGCACGGTGACCAGAGTCGTAGCGACACTTCGGTACCTCCTGGGAAATGTCGGTGTTAATACGGGCGCGGCGACGGCAGTCCGCACGACAGTGAAGTGACGACAGTGAAGTGACGATTACGACAGTGAAGTGACGACCGTGGAGATATGGGCGAAATTTTTGCACGGCCCACACAACAGCAAGGCACGTACTCCATGTCGGTGATGGTGTAATTCCTCTCCGCAGGGGTCAGAGTGCGACTAGCGTAAGCGACAACTCGTTCACGAAAGCTGTTGTCACGTTGTAGCAGAATGGCACCGTTACCATGACTGCTGGCGTCTGTGTGGAGGATGGTGGGTGCGCTCGGATCAAAGTGGCATAACACCGGGTCGGACGTCAGGGCATGTTTCAAAGCCACGAAAGCACTTTCACAATCTCCAGACCAAACGAATGGGGCTTCACGTGCAAGGATCTGATGGAGGGGAGAAGCAAGCGTAGCAAAGTTGCGTATGAATCGCCGGAGGTAAGAAGCAAGTCCGAGAAAACTACGCAGGTCTTTTTGACGCATAGGACGGGGAAACTTCAGAACGGCAGCAAGCTTCTCAATCCGGTCGAATTCCTTCTTTGCTGACTAAGTGCCCCAGGATCTTGATGGTCTTGCTCGCGAAAGTGCACTTTTTGGTATTGAGCTGTAACCCAGCGCGTGCGAGGCAGGCGAGCACTTGGTCAAGGCGTTCGAGGTGTTGAGAGAACGTGGTTGAAAACACGAGTATGTCATCAAGATAGCACAGACACGTCTTCCACTTCAATCCGCGCAAGACATTATCGATCATGCGTTCAAATGTGGCAGGCGCATTACAAAGTCTTAAGGGCATCATGTTAAACTCGTAAAGCCCATCTGGAGTGGCAAAAGCGGTTTTTTCCTTGTCAGATTCGCACATCGGTATCTGCCAATAGCCTGATCTAAGGCCAAGGCTAGAAAAATAATCGGCGCTGTGTAACGAGTCTTATGAAATTATAAAATCATGAATATTATGAAATCATAATCGTTAGTCTTGAAAAGACTAACCGCAATTAAACAACTGGTGCACATGGTTATCCTTTTGCTGATATGGTAGGCATGTTTACAGAAGGAAGACTACGGCCGTTCTCAATCACTGTTCTTTTTCAGTACAGCTTTTTCTCTGCAATTGTTTCGATTGCGTTTTTTTTTTCTTCTGAAGTACAAATGTTCTGTACGAGATGGCGGGCGGAAATGATGAGAAATTCTTTTGCATAGGAAATGTCTCTTTAGCTAACGTGTCGACGAATGGGCCGTTCTTGGCTAGGGCCTGATGCCGGTGACATTCTTATTTATTAGAGACTTTTTCTCGAAAGTACTGCCATGTGCTTGAACTTATATACGTATACCTTGTGATTGTGTTTCCTCATTACTGTTCTGACAGAACTAGTGTTATTGTGATTATGCCGGATTGCTTCGCCACCATGCATGTTGAACCTTCACCACGCCCAAGAGCCAAGGAGTAGCCGGCGCCTTATTTGTGCGCCGACGCCTACTAATATCATATCAATAAAAAAAAAAAAAGACGAGCCTAAATGTCCCAAAGTCGTCTACTCCGAGATTTCCTGTGCAACTAACTATGGAGGAGGCCCTCACCTGGTGCTGATGATGATGATACTGGCAGGCTGATTATGATGGTGGTGATGGTGATTGATGATGATGAACTTCTCATCGTATTCTTTTCTAAGTTATTATTTGATGTACTTCTGCCAGCTGTGACAACTTCTGCAGTAACTTCTGTCAGCTTTGTCTTGGTCGAATGTATACTGTAAGCAGTATGAAAAAGGCCGACGATATTTCATTATGCTTCTGCTTGATTACAACGAATATTTCTGTGCAAACGCAGCCAAGTTAATTGTTACTCACTAAATTTCTAAGGCACTCGCAGAGACAGAGAGAGAGAGGTGATGGGCGGAAGGCCGGGGGGTTAACCGGAAGGAAAAATATCCAGCTTGCTACCGCCTGGAGCGCGAGTATACGCTCTTTCGACGATAGGCTGTGGTGGCTACACTCGCGGAGTTTTGCAGATTTCAAGTAAGCACATCAAGGTTCTGTTGACTGGCGTATCCGACATATGTAGGAAGCTTACGCATCGAACTTGCGTCAACGACGAAATTAAGGCGCGCTCACCCATACATTGACATAGGGATTTCCGTTTCGCGTGCTTTTCCGAGAACGCACACCGTCTACCGAGTGGCGTCTCGCAGATGAACGTAAACATAGGCGTGTTGATTTAATAAGTGCGGTGTGTGACCGAGTGGAAATGATTGGCCCTCTCCAAGTAATTAAGTTTCGTTTGTACTTCTTCTGCAACCCACACGCTGTTTATGTTTTGGATGCTGATCCCCCGGCAAAGCGCATCAGCGGCTCTTGGCCACAAGTACGCCAGCTCTAATTTAATATGCTCACTACCATTCGGAGTCTCGCCTTGCGTTCTCTCCACTAAGCCGATTATGTTCGTCCGCGGTGCGCACTTGTCAAGGTCCGGGTGCTTCTCGCCACTCTGTGGTTTCTAAGACTATCTTCACATGCTTTTTTGCCAGGCCAAGCTGCACAAATATGCAGTAGTCCTACGGTTAGCGCATAATCCTACTTCAATGAATTTGGTGTGGACAGTATAGGAGTAAGGTAGCCTGTGCTTCGTGTAGTGTGAAATCGATAAGCTACACAAAACTTGCCATGGTGGGACTTAGCACAAGTTCCTGTTGTACGATCATGCACGCATATCTTGGGTCAACATATGGGCCGTGCGGACAAAAATCATCCATCGTACGTGTGGCTTCGGCTTACTTGTGTTTAAACATGCACTGCCCTCATTCTCAGCATTCCGAGAACCAACTTTCGCGCTGGTTTTCACAAAATGTAGGTTTGTGGAGTATACACAGTGTGGGGGTTCGTATATTATGGAATATTCCTTCCTTGGACAGCGCACTCGGTGTGAACAACTGATTCTGGCAGAGTCTCCAAGTAGGACAGACTGCTGGGCTAGTTGGTTATGCATCACGAAAAGTTCACCTTAGCGCGAAATACACACGGACACAAGAGGAAACGAAACAGACAGGACGGGCGCTACTACCAACTGTTTATTGTGAAAGACACTCACCGACGTATATATGCGTCTTAACGCATGCGCAGAAAAACACTTCAAGGAATAGTCGAGGAACCAATAGATTAACAAGGATAAATCAAGCAACGGTCTGCATGAGACGATATTCTGAAGAATGCAAACTTATCGAAGCTGCGCTAATACAGATCTGCTCATTTTTCTTAATATGGAAGGCTTCTAACGCCAGCCGAGCTGTACAGCTCCTGCTTTTGCCTAGGATTCTTGTCTCCTTTAATCTAGGCTCACAATCGCATGCAGTTACATGCGCAACTAAATGTGCGTGCTTGTCTTCCCTCTTCTTTACCTTTAGAGCATGCTCCCTAAGACGGTCGTTCAGGCATCTTTCTGTTTGGCCGATGTAGATCCTCCCGCAGGACAAAGGAATCGAATACACGACTCCGATTGAGCACTTTGAGAGCACGACACAGCACGAGTCTCCCCTCCCAAAGTCTCCCCTCGCAGCTCCGCGCTCTATGTCCCTTCCTGTTCCATTCAAAAGTTGCGCTTAGCATTTATTTTCCAATGTCATGATATCTCGTCGCTGTAATCGTCTGTCAGCTTCATGATGTTGTGTCTAACAATAGAAGCGAGCGCTTGTCATTTCCCCTTTCGTTAATTCCTCCTATTTGTGGGTCATGTCGCAAAGAACCCGCAGCTTCCGAGTCGCCCAGACTGATAGATAAGCCTCGGTGACATTTTGGTCCCTTCGATGCATTAAGCATTTCTTTACTATAGCTTACAGAGAAACACGAGTGCCAATTACGTGGGCAACGTGTGTGTGTGTGTGTGTGTGTGTGTGTGTGTGTGTGTGTGTGTGTGTGTGTGTGTGTGTGTGTGTGTGTGTGTGTGTGTGTGTGCGTGTGTGTGCGTGTGTGTGTGTGTGTGTGTGTGTGTGTGTGTGTGCAGACGCACACACACACGCACACACTCTCTCTCTCTCTCTCTCTCTCTCTCTAGAAAGATGAGGTATGTCATAAAACGGGCCACGGAAAATACGCACGCTGCGTGGGTTGCGCAGTGGTGGTCACACGGCAGCGTCCACGCAGTAAACTCGCACGTGGCCCAAAGAAGAGCCATCATTTTGGGTCTAATCGGATTAAGAGATGAGACCGCGGAGAAGCGGCTGTTCAGCGCCGATAGCGGTGTTTTCCTACGAGGCAGCATCCAGTGACCTTCTCGGTTCTGTCGAAAGGTACGGAGATTAAGTTCTCCGGAGAGATCCAAATCCTACTCGAGGCCAATAGGAACGCCATCCCGCAGCAAAACAAGGATGCGTCAGTACCGGTGAATCCACTGTGGGGTCGATCGTTTTCTGACCGGAACATTCGGTAACTTGCTTGCGATAAACTGAACGGGTTCTGTATGATGTAATACTTAAGTACGAAACACGTATACCAGGGCATACGTACGTGAGTTGAAATTACGCCACTAGTTATTTAGTGCACGCTCATTTGGCCTCCAATGAGCCAAATTTACGTACACCTTGATTCCTAAACACGTTTTTTTTATGCGCATTATTCTACTGCGAGCGAAACATCAGCCATCAGTGCAGCGCCATTTCGGTCACACTTAAATGGCAGCGGGTATCGCAACCTAGATGTCCTGCGCAGATGACCAGCAACAGTCACGAACGTGTTTGCGTACCTGTTTCTCTGAAGCAGCAGCGATCGAATGCATATCCTTAGATGTGGACCTTTTCCATGTAAACAAAATTATTTCTCGCATGTAAACAAACCTGGGTGTAGGTGCTCCAGAGACGCCCGTTCAAATGAAAGTCTGCTGAATGTTTATCCTGCACGGCGACTTGCAAACGAGCGAAAAATAACGTGCCGCCATGCGGAAATAAAAAATGCGATATACCTTGTCCTCAACAAAGATTCAACCAGTTCAACCCAAATAACGAAAAAAGAAGAGGATCGTGCCTTATTTTTCCTCCTAGCTTCACATACAGCTCCATAACGGGAGATGACAGCGAGAGCGCGAATTCATCTTCATTACATGAAGCAGTGTATAGTTCTCTGATTTCTGCTCTCGGAATACGATACTACTGTTTACTATGCCCAACTCAGGCAAGCCTACGATTCAGAGCGGCAGCCTAGTTTAGCGCTTGGCTTCTCTTAAGTGTCCAGTCTGTTCAGCTTATTTATTTTTCCATCTTGCTTTTCCTGCTTATGTGTTTGTTTGGAGTGTATGTTACTTCTCGGGCCACTTTGGCGTATAACGTAAACAGCGGAAAGCTCCCTGGATATTGAATGCCACCACGGGTACGGTGGTGGCGCCTTTAGGCCTCGAGTCTAATGGCGAAAAAAACTCCGCATAGATTTGTTAACTTGATCATGCTGAGAACCGAGTCTCTCCATGTATTAAGCAGTTTTGTATTTTTGAAGCAATGATCTCAGTTGGTACTGGTAGGCACAGGAAGAACATTGCGGCCGTGTTTTCTTCTTTTTTTTTCTTTTTAGGGGAAAGAAGGACGTGTATGCATATCCTTTAACATATGTAAAATTTATGCGTTAAAATTCCCCAATGGGTGCATATATTTCTAGACTTGGCCTAAGCATTCTTTATGCCTCGAAGAAAAATCACGCCGGGGGAGTTGGTATGGAGTTTCGAGGTGCATAAGTAGAGGTCAACAGATGCTCCAGATAAGAAGTTATTTATTTATTTATTTATTTATTTATTTATTATTTATTTATTTATTTATTTATTTATTTATTTATTTTACATACTGCAGCCCTGTGAAAAGGCTATTGCAGGAGTGGGATTATACAGTGCAGGAAAAATCGCAACAGACAAATGATACAAGGGAAGTAACAACAAAACAAAAACCATTTATAACAATAAAGGAATTAGGCTTTTGTTATACATAATAATTTTTAACAAGAATAGTCACATATTCATTCAGGAGGAGTGGTCGAATGCGACCAGGTAAGGAATTCGATAATTCTGTAGTTCGTGGGAAGAAACTATACTTAAAGGTATCAGTGCGCGCAAAAAAGGTAGCGAGATTAAGTTCGTGGAAGTTACGCGTAGAGGAGGGCTTGGCAGATGACAAGAAGGCTGTGTTTGAGATGCGATATGAATTGTTGATTATGTTGTACAAAAATTTTAATGATTCTACATCACGACGTACCGAAAGAGGTTCTAGCTTTCGCTCATGTAATGCTGATGAGGATGAGAAGTAGCGGTCGTATGTGCGAAAAATGAAACGGGCAACTTTCTTTTGAACTGCTTCCAGTCTGAGTACGTCGCATTGTCTATAAGGGGACCAGACCGTGGACGCATAATCGATGATAGAGCGAACAAGAGATTTATACATTAAAAGCTTAATATATTTTGGGCCATTCTGCATTGTTCGACGTAGATGTCCTAGTTGTCTTAAAGCTTTAGAACATGTTAAAGCAATGTGAGTAAATGTGACACCAAGATATTTGTATTGCATAACTCTGGTTAAAGGGGGACCATTGAAGGAGTATGTTGCAATAACCGCATTACTTATTTTTTGTAAAGGACAAAGCAACAGTTTTTTTTAACTAATGTTCATTTTCCATTTCTCCCACCAAACACAAAACAAGTTAAAGGAATCACTCAGACGCTTTTGGTCAGCTGCGGAAACAATCACGTCATATAAAGCACAATCATCTGCATAAAGGCGAATGTTCGAGAATACATGTTCTGGAAGGTCATTTATATAATTTAAAAATAATAAGGGGCCCAGTACGGACCCTTGTGGGACCACAAAGCCTACCTCTAGAACTGACGACCTTGTGGAACTGAAGTTGACATACTGAGAGCAATTATCAAGGAACTAGCAATCCAATCAACCAGACGTAAATTTTTTAGGATGAGGTGTAGTTTATCCAGAAGGTGAGACTGTAGTACCGTGTCAGAGGCTTTAGAGAAGTCGACAAAAAGTGCATCTATTTGATTGCCCTGGTCTAAATAATACGCAATGTCGTGAGTGAATTCAGTTAATTGCGTGACTGTGCTGAAGCCACTTCTGAAGCCATGCTGTGCATTAGTTAAAATATGGTCTGACTCTAGAAAATCCATTATATGTTTGCATATTATACGCTCTAACATTTTGCATTAATAGGGAGTTAAATAAATTGGTCTATAATTAGTTATGTCGGACTTGCTGCCTGATTTGCAAGCTTTCAAGATGAAGGAACGGTACTAGTTTCTAAAGATTTCTTAAGTATAATAGCAAGGTAACGAGAGGCCCATTGAGAATAACGCAGAAAAAAATAGTTCGGAACATCATCTGAGCCACTAGATTTCTTGGTGCCTGGTTTTAAAATCAAATTAAGAACACCGTTAATACTAATTGTAATGTCTTGAATGGAATATCAAAAACTGGATACGCTTGAGAATCAGATGCATAGACAGAATAAAAGTATTCGTTAAATGCGTTAGATATGCGTATGGGATCATTTACCCTTTCACCTTCAATAGTAAATGAAGATGCAGAATCAGTAATAGGCATGACAGAACGCCAAAATTTTCGTGGGTTATTTCTGAGTAGCACCGATACCTCGACACCATAGAAGAAGTCGCTGGCGAGCTTTGTTTTCTGCTTAAGTCCTCCTTGGCGGATGTGAATCTGGCACTGGCAGTGGGGTTGTCACTGATTTTAGAGCGCCTGAGACGCCTAACACGGCGAGATAGCTGCAATATCTCTCTGTTCATCCAGGGAATGGCGCGATTTCTCTTTTCGTTGCTTTTTAATAGGAATAAAGCGATGAATGCATAGATGTACAATGTTCTCAAACTCTCGAACTAGGGCATTCACATCACCGTCTTTACTAAGCATAACGAATGGTTCATAGTTTTCAGATAAAGTTTCAAGAATAGATGTATCGTCAGAGCGATTGAAGTCGGAAAAAGATTGAATGGCAATGTGTGGCTTGCAGACTGGGCGTTTGAAAGATATGAACATTGCCTAGTGATCAGAAATC
This sequence comes from Hyalomma asiaticum, assembly GCA_013339685.2. NCBI lineage: Eukaryota > Metazoa > Arthropoda > Arachnida > Ixodida > Ixodidae > Hyalomma > Hyalomma asiaticum. The sequence goes on along the minus strand of CM023482.1, from coordinate 130,837,926 downwards.
CCGTCGATTATTTCGCATTCATACAGTTTATCAACAAGGTCTGCACTAAAGAAAACCAGGTATAGGCATGCATTCTGTCTTGTTGCACCATCAACTATTTGCGTAAGCCCGAAAGACAGCGAAAAATTAACCAGTTCGTTACCTGAAGAACCATGATATTAAAGGGGGGGGGGGGGGGGAGCAGTGAATGCCAGGCGTGTTAGGGTCGCCGTTAGTATTGGACTACATGCATGAAAGTTGTACATGTTAATGTAATCAGCAAGACGGGAAAAGTTATCAGGTGATGAGCCAGGGAGAAAAAATAAGACTATGTGAGTAGTGTTTGAACTGAGTTATGACCTGCGACGAGGAGGAGGATGAAATGCAAGGAGGTCGACAGCGTCTTCCTTCAATGCAGGACATGAGCTGGATTTCCAGCGCTGCTGGGAACTCACTTGTTTCTTCTAATGTGGAGGGAGGTACCTCGACAAGGTGTTCACTCGTGCCGATGCTTATCTCCTCTCTATTATTCAGATCTGTTGTATCTTTCACTTCGTACAAGATCTCCCCTATCTACTTAGTGACTGTTTACTTCCTGAAAAAATGATTATGAAATGTAATGATGTCAGTAACCATCCTATGAAAATCGTCAAGGTGACCTTGATGTTCACTTAAGTGTCTTGAAAGGCGCTAGCCTGTAGGGTTTGGCGCGCTTTCGGTTGACTGGGGTGGACTTATTGTATGCTCGGGTAGAATTTAGGTTAACTTTAAGTGGACTGCAGAGCGAGAGAGAGAGAGAGAGAGAGAGAAAGCTCCTTATTGAAAAGCAGAATGGTTAGCCAGCGTAAAGTTCGCCTATTTGCTAATCTGGAGGGAATGGGTTAGGGGGAAGAAAGGCCCTAGAAGAATGGGGGCAGGAAAAAGAGAGAAAAAAAAATCTCGTCTCTTAAAAGTGGAGACCACTTGTGCATGAAACCCACTCACCCATTGCGGGCGTGAACCACGGGTAATCTATTTCTTTCTTTCTTTCTTTCTTTCTTTCTTTCTTTCTTTCTTTCTTTCTTTCTTTCTTTCTTTCTTTCTTCTTTCTTTCTATCTATCTATCTATCTATCTATCTATCTATCTATCTATCTATCTATCTATCTATCTATCTATCTATCTATCTATCTATCTTTCTTTCTTTCTTTCTTTCTTTCTTTCTTTCTTTCTTTCTTTCTTTCTTTCTTTCTTTCTTTCTTTCTTTACGTGTGGGTCATACAAGCACATTTAAAGGTTTGAGCCACATGTTGTTTTATGATTATCATTAATCGGTACGTAACTGACGAACAGGTTGTGTTATTAGTGTCACGAACTATAAGTCATGCTAGTCACACATTAGTACCATTGCATGCTAATTTAGGTATACGTCAAGGGGTCAAGACGCAGGGCGCGAATTTTTTGTCATAATTTGTGCTATTTCATGAACAACCTCAACTTCCCACTTGCTGGGAGCGAACAGAGGGTGACCCGCAAGTAACACAATGTCGCCGTAAGTGCTAGCGCCATAAGAATATTAGTCAGGAACGACGAACTTTTAATTTCCAATTTTCTTCGTATATATTATAGCATATTCTCAAGAAATAGTAGTAATGAAACGTCGTCGTCGTCGTCGTCGTCGTCGTTGTTGTTGTTGTTGTTGTTGTTGTTGTTGTTGTTGTTGTTGTTGTTGTTGTTGTTGTTGTTGTTGTTGTTGTTGTTGTTGTTGTTGTTGTTGTTGTTGTTGTTACGAAGCAGCTAGTACGATCACCTGCAGTGTTATGTGAGTATCTGCGACCGACTGCACTTAAATCCTGCATGCTGCCACTTTCTGTATGCTTCGGTAACTATCTATTCATATGCTCCGCATTTCTGGACATAGCACTACTTGTACGCACGATGAACTCATCCAAATGCAGGTGCCAATTCGGATGATAAGCTTATCACAAAGAGCAGATATTTAAGTTTAGCATTAGGCAACGTAGATTTATGTTTCCAACCACCTGTTACGGATAACATTGTCGTAACGCTCGATATCTCAATGCAGCGGGCGATTAAAGCGCGATAGTTTAACTGCATGACCCGCAAATTCAAGAATTACTAATTAATATTTCACGATTCATTTTTATTCGCACATACCAACTATGATACTATAGCTGCGAAGAGGTTGCCCTGCTAAGCGCGAGTACGCTCTGTCGACGACAGGCTGTGTTGGCTGTAGTTAAAATTGGACGCAATGCAAAAACTTCCGTGTACTTAATATTCAGGTGAGCAGCCAGGAATCCCAGGTGGTCACAGTATAGCCGGAGTCCCACGCTGCAGCCTGCCACATAATCATATCGTGAAATAGATGCAGAAAAAGAAAGTGCAAACGCAAGTTAGAGTTATGTTGCTTAATGAAACAGAGCTTCTGCTGGCTGTACCTTTCAATAGTGGCGCTGGCGCTGCTACAATTGCCCAATTTGTCTTCATTCTTCAAAGATGGTAAGGTTTAACATATGCTCTGCTTGTCGTTAATGGTAACGGGGTTTCGCAACATTTTTTCTGCGTGTCGTTTTTTTGTCTCACGTTCGTCTTTTTAGCCAGGCAAAAAAAGAAAAAAGAACACTGGAGTTGTTCCTTCGGGAGTTTATAACATGAGGCTAAATCTATTGCTGTGCGCTAAAAACACCGGCAAGATATTGCATTTCGTAAATTAAACGCTGTTTCTGTTATCTACGTCTTCCAAGAACGACGGATATAAAATAAAGGCGGTTTCTGTTCTTTGCGTCTTGCAAAAACGAAGGGCAAGAGAATGCACGTCCATACACGCTTCCTTGGGCACTGCACAATGAATCATGAAAAAAAAAAACACTAGAAAATGCGACTGTGATTGCTTAATCACCATAATTGTTAATCTGCAGCTTCTCGTACAAGGTTTCACCGCGGGCTCAGTTTATGTCGCTCCGAGATTAAAGGAATTTTTACCTTCGCAGAGTATGTAAACTCAGAATAATATCTCGCGAGGCAAGATACAGTGAAGATTTCAACACAATGGAGCTGAGAAAGCAGCGGTGACACGAAAGAGCGCAGTGCATGAAGCCCGTCTAAGGAAACAGCCACGTAAGCTCTTTCAGAAATCGGTAACACTTGCCTCGTGACTGCATCATGAGCAGCATGGCGGGAAGTCATGAATCCCCGTGAGCCATTGTTTTCTGCTACCTCAACGTTACGAGAGCCTCCTTGTTAACTAAAACGTGGTGAAGTCCTCTAGCCGACTTTACGCTATGAAGTGTACCCATGCTGCTGTGGGCGAAAAACGAAATGAAATTATCAAACTTCTATTGTGGAATGACACCTTCATCTGTCTGTTTTCGTTATGTTTCATAATTATTTTTAGTCGCATCTAGCGCACAGAAAGCCGTGAAATGGTCATAATTATTCTACTTCCTTCGCACGCAACACTCATTGCGTGTATTATCTATTTACTTATTCCACACTTCCTTCATAATAATCACAAGCAAGATAGTGTTTCTGACGCATGAAAACAAGGCTTTGAAATAAGGTACCATATTACATCGCTAGTCGAGCACTGTGCTGTGGCGGAAGTGATGTAAGCACAGGATGACAAGCTGGTAGAATGCGCGTTTATTTCCGAGTACGCTCCAATATAGAGACAAGTTAAGAAAAGAGAGAAAGGGAAACAGGGTAAAGGAAACATTAAATAGCTTTGGCCACAGCTGAGCCAAGAACTGATAAGCGTTACACTTCAGTTACAACACTTCATAATAATCACAAACAATATTATGTTTCTGACACATGAAAACGAGGCTCTGAAATAAGGTACAAATAAGTGAGAGCGACTACATGTGGACAATCCCAAGAGTAACAAGATAATCCGGGTTAATAGCAATGACGGTTTGTTTTGTTTTTGTTTCAGAACAATCATGACGGGATATACTCGGGGAAGAGTAATGAGTTACGGAAGGACATCCGGAAAGCAAATAAGGATCCTATGCGCAAACCACGCTTAAGACGACGTTGCTTTTTGTCCCGTTACATTAGAGTCAGAGCAAGTGGACAGACTCAACCAGCGCGCACTACACATTGCTAAATCCGCACAAGACTGCCGCTAAAGAAAATTTGAGTGGTTTCGCCGAGCTTCATTCAAAGAGAACACTTCGTCTGCTTGCGCTTGATATTGGCATTACAAGAGCGAATTTTTGGGATGATATATTGACATGTCTCACGCAGCAGAACAACAATTGACAGGTGTAAACAAGTTAGCACTGGAAAAGTACTAGTACTGCAAGGTATGCTGCACATTTTTCGATTTCCTGCGGTACGCCTTACAAATACGAATGCTGTCACTGCAGGAAACGTTCCATAGCTCTTCACAGTTCTGCACGTAACTGGAGATCCTAGCTTCAGCAGCACAAAGGCACGCCCGGATGTACGAAAGTAGTGTACCAGAGATTTATGGCTGCAGGATATATTAATGTAGGCTATATGAATGCAAGATATATGTATACAAGATATATGAGCTCAGTGTGCAGTCAAGCCAAAGTCCTTCCTCCGCTAGTGCTATAACATATATGCCTACTAATGTGTATTCATACACTGCCTTGATAACACCCTCTGCGCCAGCGAAGCTTTTCTGTAGTTGCTTCTTTCGAGCAAAATATTCCATAATAAGAAAGCAGGAAAAAAAAAAAAAGGAAGGCGTGCCGTGCTTTTATACATGAGCCCACAGTAGAGATTGTCATTTATTCCTACACACCAGCGCGACATGCATAGTCATTACCCTTCAGGAACTGATTCAGTCTTAGGATATATTCACTTATTCAAAATGAGCATGCAGTAAGGTAGGCACGGTACCACACCACATATAAGCCATTGTTGTGCTAGGCAGAAGACATGTAGGGTTCAACAATAGATGCCGTATAAAACAGTTCGTGCATATTCTTTGACTATGGGTATCTTGGCGGTTGCGATGAAGCTATTTCCTGGGACAAGTGAAATGCGAAGAGAGAAATGTGCCACTGTCGATTTTCGTCAAGTCATCAGTATGTACTTACGACGTTCGGGCGTGGTTTTCGCACACGCACAGGGGGGCCCTGTTGCCCCTACAGATGTAATTTCGCCTACGCTATATTGAATCTAAGCCCCTTTAGGCAACTCTGTGCCATCGTGGTCGACACATGAAAACTCAAGCCACGCAAAAATAAAAATACGTCATAGATCTGAGGATTCGAACCACCGACTACCGGGTACGTCAACCGATCCAGCCACCGTTGTTTCATGATACGTGCGCTTTAAAGCGGGGATTTATAAGCATAGAAAAATAGACGCAGCGCAAGGTGCCATCCCGTAACACGTGCACACTCTTCTGTGCACACCCGGCAAACGAGGATACTTGAACCATACAAATCCCTTCGGTTCTCTACCCCAAAGAGAAGAAAAGAAAAGAAAGAAAGAAAGAAAGAAAGAAAGAAAGAAAGAAAGAAAGAAAGAAAGAAAGAAAGAAAGCTCGCCTGCCTTGAGGGCGTTGTCCGTCCTTCGTGGGGCGGTTTAGAACAGGAGCAGCAGCCGGAGCCGCAGGGACACCCGAATCAGTACAGCAGACTCCGAGAACGTTTGGGAACCCTCTTAACCTGTCAGGATCCCCGCGTTCGAGTCGAGAACCCGACAACACGATCCCGGACTCCAACTTGCTTCTTTCCTGGTTACCCGAGTCAGCCTTCTGCTCTGTGTTCCAGACCGTCCTCTTCTCTCGTTCTACCGCCTTCAGTGGCACCTTGTCATCGGTCGTGTCTCGTCCTCCCTTGTCCGCTCACTCGTGCTACACCCCCGCCAAGGCCGTCGTCTTTTCTCCGACCCACGTGTCTGATGCGCGGGGCTGCTTTCGTTGTGTCGATGTCGCCGCGTCTTGCACCCCTCGCCACCATACAACACCGGACTGGCAACACCACATTACCGGTTGAGGTGTCCTCTCCGGAGAGACAGTTATCGTGCACTACCCTCCCCCTTTCTACAACAATAAAGAATCTCTCTTGTCAACACCTAAACTAAACACTAATACTAAACAAACCTAGTTAACGCACTGACCTCGATGGCATCAGTGCAATCTCATACCACATAGTTATATGAGATATGCGCTGATGCCATCGTAAAAGAAAAAGGAGACGAGGACAACGAAGAAGAAGCAGATGAAGAAAACGACCGCGAAAAGGAGAGAAAGAAGACTACTACGAAGAAGAGTAAGAAGACGGAGAAGAAGTAGAAGAGCGAGAGAGGACGATGACAAATATGAAAATAGTGAAAATATATGATGATGAAGTCGACTAATGAGAAGAAGCTGAATGTAGTAGAAGCTGAAGGCGACGACACTGCGAAGGCAAAAAAAAAAGAAAAAAGCGCGGATAACGACCACGAAGAAGGAGAAGAAGAGAAAGCAGAAAAAGAAGATATTTAAAGAGTGAAAGAGAGGAAGGAGAAACAGGAATGAAGAGGACTGATGGAGAATAATGAAAAATTGTCCTAAATAAACCCCTAAACGAGACATCTCCCCAGTCCCCAGCATCTGCCAAGAACCGTCCCTTCCTTTTATTGAAGGCTATATTCAATCATTCTTCCCCAAGGGAATCCCTGTCTTTTACAAAGGATGATTTTATGCACTGATGCCGCTTGTTGTTGCCTTCATTCTTTGCTGCCTCACGCTTTTCAGCTTAAGTGCGGAATGCCATCTCGCTGAGCGTTGGATACTACTGAGACATCGCTCATATATAAAGAGGATAGTTAAAACGGTAGCGCTATCACGGTCACAAAATACTTCGTTTACCTTTTTATGTTGTCCATCAAGCACCAGAAACATTGTGACTGTTCTTTCCTCACCAGCTACGAAGTATAGCACAGACGTGCGAGCACATCCGCGATACTCTGCCACTTCTACTTCTTCAGCGCCATTCCAGGATAGTGTAGCGAGTGTAAGTTTATGCTATACACTTGCAATTTCTTTCCTTGTTCTTCGCGTCTAGCTTTCAGCCGTGTTTATTCGCTCACGCACGGCCGTAACAGCTCATGTTTTTTGTTACTAGGTGCGCGTACATGAGAGACGTGCCCGAAAGGCAAATCAGTAGCCTGCTTAGAGGGAGAGGGAGGAGGGAGGCATGCTTCCAAAGTGCAGCGAGTATCAAATTGCACCTAATCGATCGATGCCTCTGCTGGACGCTTTATACCTGATGGCACGTTTCACAACGAGAATCCGGGTGGCGCCCATTAGCACGTCCTACTAAACAGCTCGCTGTGAAAGCAGAACGAGTCGTAAAAAAAATGAACCATCAAGCTGGGGTCCTTAAAGTAGCCCCCGAAGCGTGTACACTGAAATCAGAAGCATGATTTCCTGATGTACAGAGTTGAAGGATCGAGTCACGCAGGCCTTATGGACACCTACCCTGTATAACCGAAGTGCAAGCAAACGCCTATATTCAGCTCTGGCAGGTTTTCTGCGCGTGCAACGCCCGTCCATTGAATGCATGCAGTAATATTATACCGTGAGTCAATGTTCAACAGTCGGAGCTCTCCTGGGCTCGCATTCAAATGGGCCTCATTACGCAGTCATTTTTTGGGCCATGAATCCCTGGTTAGAGCGAATCGTTACATCGCTACATCTTTTCTGTAAACACCTAGGAACCTTAAAGGCAACATTGGTGTCGTTATGGTTTACGGCGGGCGTGGTACGAAACCAGAACGTACCTCATGAGTGCCAATATCTGCATATGAGCTCGCTCGTCAAGGAAAGAAACAAAAACGTACCTTAATAGATACATGTACACGTATGAACGGCCGTATGTTAATGCTTCTCAATAGCGAGGAAAAAAAATTGCCTCTTCATTTTTATTTATCTTATTAAAACGCGTTACCTCTTGCGTATCTGGCATCGCTACTTAATTTCTACTTTAATTTGGGCAGTCCGATGCAGGAAAGTGCCGGATGCGCCAATAATGCGATAGCATCAAATGACTTAATCATTGTTTAGCAATCAGAGGAAGCGAGCTATTCCTGAGTACTTATAGGAAAACCTTATGAGTGCATGCTCCTCGCGTTAATTAGAACAGTACCTTCTCAGAGACTTTTAAAGACGCCTTCATTGCTAGGTTCGTAATGCAGGCTGCTCTCCTCATTTTGCAGTGAGAAACCAGCTGTAACAAGAACATAAAAAGCACCGAGTTTAGTAATAAATTGCAGCACTCCACAAAGAGGACTAAATGCTTAATTCTCCCTGCACATTACACATGCGATGTAACCCTTCCTCGCAACGTAGCCACCATAAGTCTACACAAGAAAAACTAAATGGTTCAAGTTCCTTCGACCTCTCTAAACTCACAGTGCAGGACTGCGAGGCTACAATGAATCAATCAATCAATCAATCAATCAATCAATCAATCAATCAATCAGCCTTATTTCTAAGCCATTCATGATCTTTCCAACGATGGTTCGAGAGCGGCGAGTCATCACAAAACGGATCAAGTTCATAATGCTCTCCAAGATAGCTAGTTGGTTAGACACTGTATAAGAAGCAACACCTTCTTTTAGTGCATGCTTGCAACAGTATAAAATCATGCCTCGTGTTTCGTTAGCGTTCTCAATATTTCTCCGGAGACATCACGCAAGCAAACCAAGCATGGAACGAAGTCATATCACGTAAATAAATTAACTTCACTGCAATCTGTTGCGAGCGGGAGTGAGAAACACTGCGGTCAGAATTCCAAACATCATCGTGGAGTAAACGCGCAACGCCTATTTTGCAGAACGCAGAAACGCAGGTAAAAAAAAAATGATGCAGAGAGGTTCGTACGTGAGGGTGGAGTTTTCGCCCCGCTTTTGTTATTAGACTACGCTATGTGCGCACTACGCACTAAAAAGGTGGCCTGTGTGACTGCGTCATGAGCAAAGTGTTTTTACTAATGTCGTCGCTTCAACAGCAAATTTAAGTGGTCTTCAGCTTCGTTCCACTTTGCATATCCAGCGGATCGCCACGCGCAGTTGCGAAGTGTAAGCAATGATCGCGTTATGAATGCACCTTCCTTTAACGACAAAATTGAATCAAGATGGATCGAAATTTCAGGATCGACCTGATACGAAATGCATCACGACGTGATAAGAGCATAAAAACGGTACCCGTAAACGGAATTGTAATATATGTAAAGCAGCGTAAGCAGCTGCGCCTGCCAATTTTAGATGCTGCATACACTACTTATACAGCGAAAGCTTTACCTGGTATACCAGGTAAGTCTCTCGCTAGAGCTAGAGGTAGAGCTAGGGTATGCTAAATATAAACTGCTCAATTTCCGAGCACGGGGAAAACGTGCCAAAATATAATCCCCGCTTCCGCACCTGCGCTTGCACAGTGTGCCTCGCGCCATTAAGAACAAGCTTGGCGTCGTACCCATTTCCCATCCGGCTGCCCATGTTATTGATGTCGCTAAGTAATTTGGCGAGTGTTCAGCGTGATATACTGTCATACACATATTTAGCGTTACTTCCGGGGATAATTTGGTCATGGCAGTACTTTTAAGGCGAAAGCCTTATATTGCCTTGTCTAGAGATGAGGTTCAAAGTGTGGAACAAAAAATCGTGCAGAATATTGATTTAAAGATATGTAAAAATATTGGTACTCCCATGATAGTATTACAAACCTTGTAACATTACTTATTAATCAATGAGTAAATCATATCACGAGGAATGTAGATGGTAAAAACAGATGATCATGATAGAAATGAAATGACTTACGATAATGAGCATGTCAAAGCTGCAAAAATCTGTGTAGAAACCCAAGAATGCTCCAATACTCGATTATTAATGATCATAATAGGTATAAGGAAGGTCATGATGGTAATTATAATATTATAATATATTAATGACGGAATAATCATCTTGACTCAGTCAAAGTGGCAAGGACATAACGAAAAATATTAATACTCAAAAACCCATAAAATGTGTTGTGATGGGTGCTAAAGGAAAACACACACACACAAAAAAGTGGGTAGCAGAAGTCAGTCATGAGCATGACTCGGCTAAGATGACTATGGCTCACAGTGAAATGATTAGCACTCAAAAATCAATGAAACTGTTTCGAATATGGGTACTAAGTGGGAGAAACGTAGGTAGATGGTATAAGTCATATTCGTAAACATGAGTAGGCAAAAATGAATGGCTCGCCGAAAAAGATTTAAACTAAATGAACATAGTCGAACTTCTACGTCCACGGTTCGACTATCGAAGGTCTTGGCTTTCGCCTTTACGTGTCTTAATCCATAGCTAAGCCTTCCTAGCAATTTTTGGCAAAGAGAAGGCGCCTCTGCTTCACTGTCTCTAGTATACAGATAGGGAAAGCAAGGGAAAGCAGTGTGGACAGCACAGAAGTATCACAATACAAGTAGTGTTTAGCTGTCACATCCGAGAGCCTAGTTTCGTTCCTGATGAAAATTACAGAACGCCTATTTATAATTATTCATTCGACAACAACGAACTGCTGAGCGATATTCACGGAAGATAAAGTCGCTGAAATTTTCTCATTATACAGCACAGTGACAACTGTAAAAAACGGGCATTCTATTGGCGAATCTTCAAGTGTGTTTTTGTTTGAAGCGTACGCAATCCCGGCGCGATGTGTTTGGCTCGCACCATTTGGGCTTTGCAGCAACTGTGAAGGTTCACTATGAAGGAATAGTAATTATTGTTGAGGTATACGTCCGAAAACCAGATATAAGTATGAGAGATGCTGTAGTAGAGGGCTCCGGAAATTCTGACCACCTGGGGTTCTTTAAAGTGCGCTGACATCGCACAGTTCACGGGCCTCAACATTTCGCCTCCATCGAAATGCAGCCGTATAAACGCAGGAGCTCAATGTGTGCTGTGTAAACCTTGAGCCCCTTCGGCCACTTCAAGGTGTGTGCGCCTTCAGCCCTAGAAAAAAAAAAAAAGGGGGGGGGGGGGGGTGGTCGCGTTTGCGTTTCTCCTCAATCAACGGCCTAGTAGTGTGTGGCGCTAACCCAGCGGTATTACCACGTAACTAGTGACGAAAACCCATAGAAAGAGAAAAGCCGCCAACTCCGAACGGTTTAAGTTCTAAATTGATTGCATCGCTATTACAACACTATTCTTCATTCACTGCGAATGTTATTACGCATCGATTCCAAACGCGGAACTTTCTGCATATTGGAAGCAGCTCGGAAATTTCGAGCTTAGTGTGTGGAGGGTCGCGCAAAAGAAAAGCCCAGGAATTTCAGCGAATCTCCCCAATAAAGAATATCCTTTAACCGAAGCGCTCCTACATTGCGCCTCTAGCACTAACTGAGATTGGGTGAGCGGCAGCCAACAATAGACTGCAGTATACCAAAATCATTGCTTGTATGTGCATCCAAGGGCCTTCCAAGCATCGCTTATAATACGCGATGGCTTCTATATCGAGTTTTCTTTCAAATTTTTTAATCTTCAGAGTCCATTCTCTTAGTTATCTTAGCTTTTGTATCATCGGGGTTTTTTGTTGTTTTTTTTTCCTTTACGTCCTACTTTTACCTCATTATCATATTTAGTCCGTTATAGTCTTTATACAAGGTGTTTTTAGACGAGCCGAAAACAGCTTATGAAAGACCAGTATAGTTCTAATAGAATTATGCTTTTTAATAGGGACTATACCCCACTTCAGTAGTTCCGTGCAGCCCTGTGTAAGCCACGGGCGTATCTGGACAATCAGGAGGGCGAACACATGTTAAACGTGCCCTTCGGCACCACGGCATCTACCAATGATGGGTGGCTGCAGTGACACCGGCAGCCTTGGAACGAAGAGGAAGAGTAGAAGGAGAATGAATTGGGGCCCCTTTTGGCAGCAGCGGCTCGCAGTTGCGCCTCCGAACAATGCCATTTCGTCTCGGTTCGGAAGAATTCTGCGCTCGGCGGCCTTGTAACCTTAGGCTCTGCTGCACGCAACTAGTGGAACACAGTATAAGTACGCGGCGCAATTCGTTTTGCGTTAATATTCACTGAGAAAAAAAACAAAAAAACTACCCCCATCTGAAAAGGCTTTTGATAGAGCTATATTAAACCACTAAACACTAATGCAGAAAGAAACTTAACTCCGGTCTGTCTTCTCATCTTCATTCCCCGTAAAGATTGCTTTTGTGAATCGCCATAAAGCAGATGAAGATACGCTTCTCTACATCCGACTGCTTCCCGTGATGTCGCATGTCCGAAAAAGGTAAAGAAATTTAACGAATAGAGAAAGGACAGTAGGTCCGAGAACAACAGCAATTTGGTCGACCAGTTCGGCTAATCGATAGGCTTCTTCCTCTTATAAGTGCATCACAGCGGCCTGCATTCGCACATTACACGGACAGCAAGCGTGAAAAGATGTTTGCTGCGGAAGCACCGTACCACTGTGCGCACGCAATCGATATTCAACCGCACATCTAGTGCGGTCTGCCAGCTATGCTGTCTCCATGACGCTTCGTGCTTTCCCATCGAAGTTTAGTTCTAATGCTTCGGGTACGCCTGGGTGGTATTCATTACAGCCCGACGCACGGGCTGAGTGCTCGCAAAGAGCACACTGCCTCGTATAATGCGGTGTTTGCAGCATCTCTGAGGCTTAGGGGTTTCCTGCCTAAGAGTAAAAGCTTTCTCCACCGTGAATCCCACCCATTGCTGTACGCAACGCCGTTGCACTTTCACATAGGTATGGCTCGGTAACATAATGCGGTATTGCGCTTTGAAATGCTTAGGAAGATGGAGCTTTCTGGCACTATCCCGCGTCGTCGGAGATTAGAGTTCCTAGGGAAATGTTTGTTCCCCTGGCATGATTGCGCCGCGCCATTCCCCGTGAAGAACGCGGGAACAACGCTGCGTAAGAGCATGGAAAGAAATATGCGGAATTGAATTTCAACAAAACGGCTCGGGCCTACCAGCTCGAGTATGCGTATTTGCAAAGCCGTTTATTCGACGCCGGTCTCTTCTCGACAAGAAGGGGAGTCGAACTAAACAGCAACGATATTTAGCGCAACCACCCAAAGAATAAACAAGAAACACAATTATTGAGGCATTGTAGAATTCCTGTATTGATTCCCCCTGTGTAATTAACGAACTTGCGGGGCATGGTGGTGCTTTTTACCAGAGTATTGGCTGGTTGTTTACAACGTTTATAAAAGCATTTCTTTCTTTCTTTCTTTCTTTCTTTCTTTCTTTCTTTCTTTCTTTCTTTCTTTCTTGTTCAAAGTGCAAAGTATGCAGCCATAGTAGCGATAGCAAGATTGACCGTTGTAATCGAGTACTTCGAGTGGTGTAATATACGCAGGAGCGACATGGCGCGACGCGCCAACGGAGGCAATGTCGTTGTTTCACTGTCACTGCACCGTCGAAACTGCATCCTGGCAGCCACTAATGGCAACGGTAGGCAGCTTAGCTTTACTTATGTAGTCCCTGCCGTTCAAACTACAGGACGCTGGATGGTTTGGTATCTTTTCTATTCAGTGTCCGTATTCACAAAATCAACAACGTGTTTTACTACAAAATCAACCTACGCTGAAATTGTTCGACAGAGGATATTTCCTCCGATCACAAATACTGGGCATATCATTAGCAAAGCCCTCCAGCCAATGGCAAGAATCACTTACGAAAGAGAAGTTTTTTCCTGAATTCGACCCCAGTGGTCCAGAGACTTCCCAAACTTTTCCTCACCTTCTTTGGTGTATAGGGGGGCCAACCGGGCCAACCTCGCGTTAAGCTCCCTGCCTCCCTTTCTCCTTTTTTTTTTTGTTTTCTTTTCACCTAAAGGCGCTCTAAATAGAGAAATGGCGTCGTCCTATTACCACGTGAGAAGATTTTATTACCGTGGAAGCGAATCCGAACGACCCTTGCAGAAACGCCTTGAGCGTCCCATCGGAAACAACAGCAGTGTGCTCGGCATGTTACAGAGGATACTATGGAACGCAACGTAATACGATAACCATGCTTCTTGAACCACCCATTTTACTCGAAATAAGGCAATAAGCGAATTCACATAAAACGGCCGTCCACTTAGATCGATCCCTTTCTCACACGTTTATGCTGATGCGGTCTTTCTCACGCGTCTTCCCGCTCGTCACGCTGGCATTCGATCCTTCCTCGACGCGTATCGATCATTCCCAAGGCGCCGGCGCTCCAAAGGAAAAGCGGACACCAGCGCTCCGCGAGCATTATTCGATATACAGTAGCGTAAGCACCATACACCGCGAGAATAGCGGAACACGCAGAACTCGGAGCGCAACTGACACCGGGCGAAAGCAAAACTAATGTTCATGCAAAAGTGTTCCGACGCAGCAGTCGCAGGATACGCTAGTCAGCGACTACCCGGTTGAGCAAGTCTACAGTATATGGGGCTTCATATTCTAGGAAAAAAAAAAAGAAACTCCGCGCCGCAAGACTGGAAGCAAAGAAAGAAGTGAGGCGGGTGAGCGCAGGCCCACAGATGAGTTCTAAGCATGCGCACATCTGTTTCACCTCTTTGTGCCGCAGTTTGTTAGACGAGTTGGTATGAGTCATGAAGCGGGCAGGGACAACCACCAGAAAGCACGGGCTCCGGGCCGACTTGCCGCCCACAAGTGCCTCCCACAAGTGGAGAAGCCACCAACAGTTATTTTCAAATAAATGATTTGTCCACCGAGCTGTGATCGTAAAGGCGCAATTTTGTGACTGTTCCACTGCCAAGGAAACTATGTGACGCACACAGCACTTTCATGGCTCTGCCTCCGTCTCTATTGTCGTCCTGTCACACCCGAGGCGTAGGCGCAGGTCGTGCATATGGGGTCTCCTGAAACGCAGAAAGCGTGTGACTGGAAAACTGACGAATCGAAGGGAGCGCTGCTATGAGCGGTAGCCTTTGGGGCGGGGGAAACCAGGGCAACTTGCTGTTGTTGTTTTTTTTTCCTTCAATAGTGGAAGACGCTGACTGAAGCTTCCCATTAGCAAAGGAGCTCACTCCGTGTCGAGAACTGCTGCAGCTCAAGGGCTCATTTCTCATTAGACTTTCCTGAATAAAAACGTGCGACACCGTGTTCCTGCTTTCATGGTGTGATTAATTGCATCTAAGCGTCTCGTTAACGCGACATTGTGAAGCCTGAGGGTGCGCGTGACAGGCCATATTTCTGAAGTTCTGAAAGTTCTAGGCCTACTGTAGATGCACGCCGTAGTTAGTTAGTTAGTTAGTTAGTTAGTTAGTTAGTTAGTTAGTTAGTTAGTTAGTTAGTTAGTTAGTTAGTTAGTTAGTTAGTTAGTTAGTTAGTTAGTTAGTCATGTTTTAACGTTTCGTGGCCTCAAACATATCGCTTGTCCGGTTTTCTATCTTCAGTAACAGTCTGTGCGAGAAGGTATATGACTTGAATTTAAAGAAAAATGTTTATGTCGAAGGACATCGTTCCATTGTCGTGCTCATCGCCGACTGCGTCATCTTATCGCTTATCTGAGGAGCAGTCATTATATTCCTAACATATAAGCGTGCGCACAGGGGCTCCAAGTGGGCCGGCCACCAGCTCTCATCATCTGATGAAGGGCCAAATCAGCCCATATCTTTACATTTCTTCATTTATTATTCTTTATGCAATGAATAGCCCGCTCTGCCCGAAGGTGCTGGAGCAGGAAGATTAGGAACGAACAGAGATTAAGGAATATGAAAGAAAGTAAATGGGCAGCGAAAGTATTCAGATATTTGAATAGGAAGAGCGTTGACACAGAGTCACGATGGAGGAAGAGAACTAGGAGACTTTCCTGTAAGTATACAGCCAGTAGTGAAACGGATGGGGCAAAAAAAGAGCGTTAAGAGGACGGTCAGAGCGGCGAAGAAGTCGGATTGGATAGCAGCAATGGAGAAGAAACCGGCATTAAGCAACTACAGAAAAGCGAAAGGCGAAATCAAGAGAGAAAATTTTTATGATAATTCAAAGGGAAGTGCTTTACTCTTTGAAGCAAGCTCAGGTTGCCTGAGAACACTGAAGTTACAGAGCGAAATTCAATAAAGAAGGGGATACATGTACGTGCTGTGGAAAAGCTAGGGAAACGACAGATCATGTTTTGATTGAATGTGATGTCCACCCAGGTGTAGCTGTGGACAGTACCCTGCAGGAGGCCATGGGTTTCAGGGGTAGCACGGGAAAGCTGAACATGTCGGCGATAGAGATAAGTAAAAGGCGCTTAGAGTATTGGTGGCACAAAGGTATAGAGCAAACAGAAACGCAAGGTAGTTCGGGTAATATTGTTGCTTCACAGCGGAACGATAATAGATAAAACAGGTAGGCGAGTAGAAAAATTTGTTGTGAAGATATGTGCGATTCGGGAAAACAAACGTTTGTAGAGGACAAAATAGACGTAGAGCGTGGAGGCCTGCGGGCTACCGCCCCGTTATAAAGGGGATGCTCCTAACATCCATCCATCCATTCATCCATGCATCCCTCTGTCCAAACAATGTCAAAAAAATTAGGCGTCGCTATGCTAAACACCAATGACAAGCGGAACTGTGAGGGCTTAGCAACGCGGCTTCTTCCTCGCGGGTCCTGACGGTAGTCGCTTTCTCTTTCTACTTATCTCTCTCTTTCTCTTTCTGTCTGTGTCTGTGCCCATAGCAATCTGCGCTGCAGTCTACCTAGTTCCACCTTCTCCATCTCTCTATCTCTCTCTCTTTGTGTGTCACATTCTTCCTCTATGTCTCTTTCCCTCTGTTTCTCTTTCTGACAGCCCATACCAAGTATTGTGTTACATTCATAAGTACAACGCATACATATGGTTCCCATAAATACATGTTCTGCCACCGTGGGTGTAAAGCCTAGTGGTTATAACGCTCGCCTTAGGACCTTGGGCACTTGCTTCGAATCCCGCCTCGCCAAGAAAATTTATCCTGCTGTATATTTTTAATTTATTTCTCTCTGTATCTCCCTATTTCTCTTTCCGCACCTCCTCTTCCCATTTCACACTCTCTCCACCGTGTTTTCAGCGATCGCCGGCCACAGTTGGGACGCAAGCTTAGGCAATTCCGCTGTTAAAACGACACAAAAAAAAAAAAAACGCATCTTCATTGGTGCGGCACAATGGCTTACATGATGGGCGGTTGCATCCGCTGATGAATGAAATCGCCTAAAGAACAATGGCTCGGTTTATACGTATTAGCTCTCATGCGGCATTCTGAACTATTCTAAACATTGATAATTACGCTTTCATATTACGATCTTGCACTGCGTTTTGATCGTAGGGTTTCAGTGGAAGGTAGCCTGGTGAAGGAGGAGGGGGCTGCGCGGAAATTTCGCATCTCCTAATGGAGAACTCTGCTCTCGCCTATGATCATAATTGTCATACATATGTTTGTTTGTTTGTTTTCGTTCATTGCATCGCTCGCACCACCGTGTATAGTTCAATTGCCTCGAAGTTTACCTGCTAGCAAGTTTCTGCCACGCCCCGCCACGGTGGTCTAGTGGCTATGGTACTCGGCGGCTGATCCTAGGGTCGCGGGTTCGAATCCCGGCTGCGGCGGCTGCATTTCGATGGAGGCGAAATGTTGATGCCCGTGAGCTGTGCGATGTCAGTGCACGTTAAAGAATCCCAGGTGGTCTAAAATTTCCGGAGCCCTCCACTACGGCGTCTCTCATAATAAGAACTGGTTTTGGGACGTTAAGCCCCACATCCCGAAAAGATATCCCGTCTGATGTTACCCGGGATTCCACGTATATTGAGCGACCGGAGCTGAACAGCTTCTCAGTTCACAAGCAAACAGCCTTATATTAAAACTGGTGCGCTGCCCTGGCAAAATGGCATGACTGTGGCGCAGCCGTTGGCTTCCAAATTCACTCCGGAGATTTCGAACGGGATAGCTTTAAGGAACTCGTGTCGCAGATAATCTGGTGTAGGTTTCCACGGCGGAAATAATCACCTGGAGCTACCCCCGTATTTCCCGAAGCACCCGACCCGCAAGTCCTCTGCCGTGCCGCGAGCAGGTTAGTCAACAAAAATCAATTCCTCAACGTAAAACCCTTCAGAGAAGTCGCAAACTACGGTATAACACCTACAGATATGATAGCTCGAAAAGTAATTTAAATGTACAAGAAAGCATAATTCTGTTACGAGGAGGCGATTCCAACGGGGCCCACTGACGCTGTAGCGTCGACTCCTAATGGCGAAGCATAAGCGCCCTTCAACATTTCCCCGGTTCTATTCAATCTTGTTTCCGGTGAAGCAAGCTTTTATTGAAACACATGAATCCGAAGACATTCCCCATTGCGTAATCGTCAGAACTGATGCACCCTTTTCCCCATTTTCCTTTCCCCCAGTGCAGGGTAGCGAACCGGACGCGCGTCTGATTAACTTCCCTGCCTTTCCCATCCCTTGTTTCTCTCTCTCTCTCTCTCTCTCTGATGCATCAAGTTTGCGCCATCGCTCCTGTTTCAAGTGCGGCCACTACGACCTCCCTAAACCCTAGGGGAGGCATTTACATTCTGGAGACTCACGGGCATTAGTGTTAAAGACCCCATTAGGGTTCTACGTTGCCGTGATTTTGAGCTGAAACAAGGCTTCGCAGAGCAGCGAGAAACGCACGAAGATGGCGAATGTTTATGACACTAATCAGTGCGAGTCCCCATGGAGCTGGAACTCTGGATGGATAATTAAACCTGTACAACTACTAACGTCTGGCTAGCAAGATAAAGTGGCGTAGCAATGTTCCTCAGCAGTCTGCAGAGTTACTTCTCAGTCTTACTCGCCGTTTTAATATCCGGAAAACTGTGCAAACAAACAAACAAACAAACAAAACGAAACACGTGGACAAATGGAAGAAAGAACAGCACAAGCGCATTGCTGTTCTTGTGCGCTTGTGCTGTTTCTTCCTCCTTTTGTTCACGTTTTTTGCGCAGTTTTCTAGACAATGGAGTACCAACTTGCCCAACAGTCCATTGTTCTCCTTTTTATTTATACCCTAGACTAGCATAACTACGTCGGTTATATGCATAAACGCACAACCGAAATAATTATGTAAATGTTGGATGTTCTTAAGACCAGTCGTTGCTTACTACCCCTCAGCAGCTTGGTAGTGTTTGCGTTTACATGATGTGCATGGCGCAGCAACCCCGAGACTTGATCCGCTTGAGCCTTCGTAAACGTTCATTGTTGTTGCTGGTATACCTATTCAAAGAGAAGGGGTGTCCACGAGAAATCGTTTTGTGACGACGTCTCATAATTTATAACGCATGCGTCGATCGCACTCTTTCATTCCTTGCATTTATTGCTGCAATGCATTGTATTCAAATAGCCACAAGCAACTTTCCAGCTCCGTCAATGCACGTGCTGAACGATGATGAACGTGATTTCTGTGTGGGTAGCGTTTTCTACAAGTGCACTGCGTGGTTGTGCAAAATAAACTACGCGCCTCACGTTCGCACGGCCAACTTCCGGCACCTTTCGTTGGATCCTAGGAACTGGGCGCTTAGTTTACAATATGGGCCACAAGGGGACGCTAGCCTACCGCCAGCTGCCTGGTTCTCTCGGGATGTGCCTGTACTTTCTTGCCAGATGTGGAATTTCCCATTTGACAAAGGGGGAAGAAAAGGAGAGAAATGGAGGAGGTCTGTGGAGACGAAGTGGACTAACCGGCTAAATATGCATGCAGCGATTGAATCATTCATCATCATTACCGGCCTATTTTGAGTGCACTGCATGACTAAGGCCTCTCCCACGGTTTCCAGTTTGCACTGTCTTTAGCGAGTTCATTCCACTTTACGTCGGCGAACTTCTTAATTTTATCCCCCGACCTAACTTTCTGCCTTTCTCTGCTGCGTTTTCTAAGGTACACAATTATGAAAATAAATTCAAAGTTTTGTTGTGCTACGCGCACTTGAGCACTCCATTACTTGTCCAGAGCAAAATGGAAAATTGCCCGAGCTGTTACAATGGGAACATACTAAACGGTTGCACAATAAACGCGACATACAGGCAGTCAGGCTTCGATTCATCTGCACCGCGGATGACGCCTTGCGCAGCATCGAGGTTATTGGTTTTACAGTGTACCTTATTATGCTTTATTTCTTTATGGGGTCGTACTTCACATGTTATGTTTGTCTGCGTGTGTATGCATTCTGGGTTTCAGATATGGGTTGCTTTTGATGCTTCTTTTTTTATCGAATGGAAAGGCCCTCCTTAGGTTTTTTTAAGGCATGCTGCTACGGAAGGGAGTGGGTAGGGGTGTCCTTCCGTGGACGAGCTACGCAGCATGGAGTAGGATCACCTCCCCCCCCCCCTCCCCCTCCAAATGGTATGCCCTTAAAATTACATAATGAACAATGGACGAGAGAAACCTTTCCGGCCCCGCCACGGTGGTCTAGTCCGAAGCTCGCGGGATGGAATCCCGGCCGCGGCTGCGGCATTTCGATGAAGGCGTAATGTCGGGGCCGTGTACTGTGTGATTTCAGTGCACGTTAAAGAGCCCCAGGTGGCCAAAATTTTCAGGACCCTCCACTACGGCGTCTTTCATAACATTATCTCGAAATCATAATCATTCGCGTAGCAATATTGTAGTTTTGAGTAAAAGTAACACGCCACCTCCAGCACTGAAATATTTCGCCCTGGAGCATATTAACGCCAACTACAGATCCTGCCGCCACATTTACACTGATGGCTCTGTTACGGCCACATCATCGGCAATAGGTCTGTGGATCCCGTCGGCAAACATGTCAATTTCTGCCACCTTGGGTCACCGCACATCTGCCACAGCTACTGAGCTGGCTGCGTTGCGGAGAGCACTTATTTACATCGTAGCTCAGACACCTGATTCATGGGTAATATTCTCAGACCCACGAGCGGCGCTGCAGTCCCTGAAGTCACCACGCGCCCAAGAACAACTGGTTTTGGACATCAAGTGGCTAGGCAAATATGCTCATGAACTTGATCACCGCGTTGTATTCCAGTGGTTGCCAGCCCACTGTGGAATACAAGGAAACGTTCGGGTCGACAGTGCTGCCAGAACAGCCCATGGTACTAAAACACCACTAACAGCCATACCTCTTTTAAGAAAAGATGCGGCGACTATGGTATCGGCATTTGCCTGGAATCAGCAGCGGTACTTCTGGTGTGATTCAAGATATCAGTACGGACCACTACACGCTATTGACCCAGCCTGCTTCCACGTACCACAAGGTTTAGCCAGGCGAGATGAGGCGTGCCTTCACCGATTAAGACTTAATGTAGTCTACACAAGACATTACAAGCACAAAATACAACAATCTTATTCTGCATTGTGCTCTACATGCAACACACGAGAGGACCTTGAGCACGTCCTGTGCAACTGCCAGCGCAACGAGTCGGAGAGAAAGACTCTGAAGGCAGCGCTTCGTTTGCAACACGGTTCGACCTTGGAGCTGCGGCATCTCCTAGGCCCGTGGCAAGACAGCGCCTGCGCACTACGCAGCACTAAGGCGTTGATAGCGTTTCTACGGGCAACATGCCTCAATGAAACACTGTAAACTGCGTTATAGTGTATATATGTATATACGAGTGTGTGAGTAAGTGTGACTGTATGTACGTGTTGTGTTACACGTGATCATCGTAAATATCATAATCACCGCTAAACACCTGGAGTAGCAAGCCAGGCCATTAACCAGGCTAACATCTCCGGATTCATCAATAAAATATTCTCTTTTCTCTCTCTTGTAGTTTTGGAACGTTAAACTCTAGGAATTATGACTGGGCTTTTGCGTGCCAATTATGACGAACAAAGCAACTTTGCACAGTTTCTCTATTGCCATAATTTTATGACAGAGTCAGCGATTAGCTACAATTCATGTTTCCTGTCCCTTTCACATTCTTGCCGATTACGACGATCAATAGAAGCGGCGCAAATAGCTGTGTATTCTCAAAGATTTGGATGTGCCATTAGAAATTAGATGCAGGCAACCACGATGCCACCAAGAGATGCTGGCATTCTCTATCGCGCAGCGAAGGACCCGCCGACATATAAGTTAGTTCTCCAACTTGTTAAAGAAGGGAGCCAGAACGGCCGTTAGGAGATTTTGGTGCCACATTTGAGCAGATGGGGCTGGAAGAGATCGAACGAAAGGCTTATTGTTGTGCAACCTGATCACACAATTCAGTAAGGAACGCTGCAGAGACTTCGAGAGCTCTGTTCTAATGACTAAGCGTCCCTTGGATCGACTGTTATTTCCCTTTGTTTGGTTATCTTTATGTCTTACGGATGCCCGCCCATCGTTTGATTCAAGTTAGCACCCTCAAACAATTAAAACTTTCGTGTGGTCTCTCTGTAGATACTGCGTTTAGCCAGACCATCAGCTTTCAACTGGGTCACCTACAAGCATTCTCAGAAGGTGCTTGGTTCGTATCCTGACACACTTGGTAAGCCACAGATTGGAGTCATTATCCGACATATACCACTATATCCTTCCTATTCACTTCGTACGGAACCTCATCTATTCTTATGAGAAACTTGCTTACATTTAGATTTGACGCTATACTGCTCACGTACGGCCGCACAATTTGTAATGATAAAACGTTTTAAATTGGCGCAATCATTTCGCAGATACAAGGTTTCACGGGACGAACATATTTTTCCGGGGTACTCGTCAAAGGATGCTCACGCGTTCAAATAACGTTATCAACGTAGACTACATATTGTGTGACCTGCGAAATTGTCATCGCTTCAGATCCAAATACACAGGTGCATTCCTTTTTTTTTTAACTGAAATGCAGTCATCGTGGCTGGGAATCAAACCCACCCCTGGCTGCACATGACTAGGTGTATAGCAAGCGCCTCCTCTATTTTTTATTCTTTTTCTTTTCAAACTAGAGGAGGCGCCGGTATAGCAGATTCAATTCTACGTGTTCATACTCAACGCGATAGCGGATCAGACGCAACGACGACGGGTGCTGAGCATGCGTTGTTCGGAATGACATGAATGAGCTGACAGTGACTGCAGCACCTTTAGAACGTGAATGGAAACAAAATCAGGTTTCTTTCTTTCTTTCTTTCTTTCTTATCCGTGAGCTCACAAACTGAAACGTGTCACAAGATTGACGGATAAAGAGGGAAAAAAAGGGAGAACTAAATATGCAACAGCCGTCGCAGAACTCTGTTTTAGCGTCTGTTTTTTTTTTTCTATACACACTACGTACAACACGCAGGTACACAAGCGTCTGCAACGCAAGCACAAACTCAAGCGTAGACTGACAGTCAGGCGATCATAGGATTTCTCTCTGCACTGGGAAGAAACGAATGCAGCAATGTCGCACTGCGGCGCAATGCGCATTTATGCCACGCTCGAGAGCACTTCATGCTGCCGTTTCTCCTTTGTTGACGAGTCCTCAGACGTTCCATCCCGTTTGTCTACTCTTCTCTTGGCAATCTTCCAGTATAGCTGCTTTTAAATCACTGCGCATTCTGCTTTTGCGTGCTCCATTTGATTATTTAGGGGTAGGGGCATAACAGTGAGCAAAAACCGGGAAAAAAAGCGGAAAATGCAAGAGTGTATAGGTATGTCTTCTTTCTTTACTAGAGTCGCACATTGCGACGCGTCACTCCGCGGGGCACTAAGTGCCTCCTTCTTCCTAAATCTTTTATTTCGACTTTCGATTATGAAGTACAGAGAGTCTCGAACTTCAGGCATTGCGAAAACGTGCCTTAATGCCGCGCTACTCGGCTTTCGAAAGATCGGCTAATCACGCAAGAAAGGGGGGAAACAAATGCAATGGACAGTTGTGTCTCTTATTTGCAACGCGATTAGCAGCGCTATAGCTCTTGTTCCTATGCTCCCCACTATGTTCAAGGAAGTCAAGAATTAGGCCGCCATTGCGAAAAAATATTTTATTTTCCCTTCATTTTGCCGTCCGCACTGACTAACGTGACGGCGGGCGTTAGCCATTACCAGTACCGGCCACTTGGTGCGACGCCTGATGAGGAACTAACGAATGACATTTAAAGAAAACAATTCTTCTCCAGCACACTCCGCAGGTCCCTCTTCCTTTATATCCTAATTTTACTTTTTCAGCTTTACTGAGGCATGTATAGAATAGACGGGATTTTTTGTCTTTCCTTTCTATCCGCGCAAATCTCGGAAAGACGGCGAAGATCCGTCATATCTGACAGCGCATCCAGCGCGAAGCTTATGAGGCGCACGGGATTCCAGCACGGCCGGCGGAGGCGCAATGAGCAGCCAAGTAGGAGGCCGCTAAGTAGGAACCATCCGTCTTGTTAGGCTACCACCCAACGAATGGCGCTGAGGCGTGAGAGAAGGTGAGGGCGTAGCGGAGCGAGACGTCAAAATCTTGTACAGGCGGCTTGAGCGATCTGCAAAAGATCTGTTTAGATTCTGCGTCTAGGAAAGAGGGGATGGGGAATCGGAGCAGGAAGATAAGGTAGTGGTAAAAGATAGAAGGCAAAATATATAGAAAAAGTAGGTCGATCAAGGAAAAGGTTAATTGAATGTTAAACTTTGGAATTTCTCGCGCCAAAATCAGTATGTGGTTGTTATGGTAAGACGTATGTGTAATGGGAGACCTCGAATAAATTGGGCCAGCTGCGTTCACGGGGCGTGGGCCACGAGCTAAGCGTCTTTTTTGTTTGTTTTACCTCGACAGCGCTAAAGAGTTCGTGCCGCAGAAACTCCGGCGGCAGCGTCGGCGTAGCCGTCCGCGGCCGAAATAATCACTTTAAGCAACCGCCGTAGCAAACCGGGACACGCGACCGCGCAAGCCCCCCGCAATGGCGCGGGTACAAAATGAAATCCGTCAGAAATATTATAAACTACGACTTAGCGAAAACCCACTAACACGACAGCTCGGACTGTAACTTGAATGTGCGAAGAAACGTAATTCTGTTACGAGGTAACTTTCGAATAATTCAAGCATGCTATAGAGAAGGCGCTAATAGGGGGCTATATTCGAACCCCCATGGCGCTATAGCGTTAGAGGCGAAGCTTGATCACCCGCCAACTCTTGTTTTGCATTGGTAATTTCGGAGTAAAAAACGGTCTCGAACCTTACTGCGTTCTTGGGGCATCATTTTAGGGGCGAAGCTCCTCTTAGTCTAACCTTGTCACGCGTCAGGCGTCAGGCGTAACCCGCGTGCCTCCCGGCACGCGCTCGCCCTCGGCGCATGCCTCCCGGCGCGTGCCTCTCTCTCTTTC
This sequence comes from Hyalomma asiaticum, assembly GCA_013339685.2. Lineage (NCBI taxonomy): Eukaryota > Metazoa > Arthropoda > Arachnida > Ixodida > Ixodidae > Hyalomma > Hyalomma asiaticum. The sequence continues at coordinate 130,812,759 of CM023482.1, read as the reverse complement.
TCTCTCCCGGCACTGCCTCCCGGCGCGTGCCTCTGCTGTGTTGTGTGAGAGAGAGAGAGAGACAGAGAGAGAGCGAAAGGCGCGCGTTGGCTATGGAAACGCTCTTTCTTAGAGGAACACTGTACCAGCTCGCAAAGAAGGAGAACGCGCCTTCACCCCCGAGAGACAACGTTGGCGCAGGCAGCGTCTCCAGCGAGTTTCTTGATTGAGAAATACCGACTGCCAGCGTTGGAGAAGCGTTCACCGGCAACCCATATATATGTATATATATAGGCACTGGATCTTGACTTGCAATGAAATGCCGGTGGGAATCCTCATGGTTCAACTTGTGCATAGTTGAACCATGAGGATTCGTAGCGTGCGCGTTAACTAAATTAATCCAGAACTCGGCACGATCTACGATGAACCTCCCGAGCTTCGCCCACTCACCATCATTCACTCCGTGGATATGCTGTAATTTTTTGACGTATATACCAAACGCGAGCAAGTTATATGAGCCCTATAAATAGGTTGCTCTAAAAGCCACACGCCGCAAGTTGCATTATAGTGGCGCCGAATTGTGGCACAACAAACACGTTCACCTTACTTCCAGAGACTACGACCGTTACGGTTCATTTACCTGCTGAGCACACAAGGCGGTTTCGTTGCATTGCCTTTGCAGCAGAGTTAACTCGTTGATTACGCTATACATAACGCTAGGCTAGCGAAGCAGCGAAGGTGAAAGGCACTTGGCAGATCCGGGTTTGTCTCCGGCACACAAGCATTTTCATTGTGGTCTGCGGCTTCGGGAAGCACCTCGCAAAGCACTGCGAGGAACAGCCAACGCTTCTCAATGTTTCGCGCCGAGCTCAGCGTAAGGATGTTCGCGCAGAACCAGAGGTGGTTGCAGACGTGGCACCTGTGTCCTCGGCGTGACGCCGTCCCACCACTTTGCTATACTACATTATGCATACTTATGCTATACTAGGAGCTGCTTGGACGCCACGAGAGGACGCATGCTCTCGTTGCGCGAAGCTATACAGAAACGCTTAGCTTTGCGAGACGCCGTGCAAACACCACACGTTGGGCATTGCATAGAAGAAGCGCACGCAAACTCTCGGGGACAAGAGATGATGATAATAGTTTTGCAGAAGGCCGCACATTTTACGGTTAGCTAGAACAGCTTCTCTGTTAAAGTGCGTGATGTTACAAGTTTTCTAGAGCATTATAAGCATTTCCGCATGCATGTATGTATACCTCACGTATGCCTTGCGTCACTTACCCGTTTTCATCTCTTGTGGGGAGGTTTAGCTTTCGCCGACTGAGCCTGCCAAGTAGTTTTGAATTGTTATACTATTTTCAGTCTATCTATCTATCTATCTATCTATCTATCTATCTATCTATCTATCTATCTATCTATCTATCTATCTATCTATCTATCTATCTATCTATCTATCTAGCCGCCTACGTCTCGGTGCTCTCCTGGGCGTCTTGTTCACCTGGTATACCCCGATATTTTGAGGGTAAGGTATAAATATACAAGGAACATGAATTACTTATCTGTACATCACTAAAGTGATGTACTCGTCGTATATGTCACGATTAACCACACTGCAATCTCTCGTGGTTCATATCAGTAGTGCACGGTCCACGGAAGCGGGTATGTGACACAGGTGTTTGAATCTTACAGAAGTTATGTCAACGAAGGATCAACTAAAACAAGCATATGAAATGCCGGGTCTGCGGTAAATAGACATATGAAACGCCGCAGCTGTGGACATATGAAACCCCGCACCTCTGGCCGGCGCCTCAAGTTTCCTGCACCTCACCCCGGTTACTGCCTCCGGGATCGGCCCACATTTCTTTGTTCGCTGTTGAAACACGACAGCCGGCTCAAGGAGCTCGGCTTTCAAGGGAAGAAACACTGTTAGCGGTAAGTTGCGACTGAAATGTAGACATAACAATAACATTGACGCACACGCAACCGACCAAGCTTTAGGGCGATATCGAACACGGGCCTGGAAGTGCCAAGCAAGCACGCTACCACTGAACTACGGCTGCTTCTCCCGTTTGCTATATATAGTAAGTAAACCTACTGCACCAGCAGTCGTAACGACGGTTCATCCGTAACGTGAATTCCGCTTCTGATGTGTGATAAGTACTATCATAGCAATACATATATCCTGCTACCATTTGGTATGATTCTGTGCAATTTCGCTCGATACCGTGGGAATACTTCAGTGAGCGGCGCTTATGATAGCATATCGAGGCACATTGTGCACTTTACTTTGACAAAACATGTCTGAGCTTTGGACTACCCTGAGTTCTAATGCTACGTCGTACCATGAGGTACGATTCAGAGGCCACGTTCGTGCCGACATTCTTGTTTGGCTCCTGTTAAAAATGCTCATGAGTGGCTACATGCTCTTTTCACGAAAGCCTTGATCCTACTCGTAACAGTTGGCTGAATGCCAAAGAATTACGTTCGTCATAGGCAATTTATTCGTTCGCTGCCTTGCATGACACCGATGGGATCTGCAGGATATTTTGTAGCAATTTGGTCATGTTCAAGTCCACATATGTGCATAAATTTAAGGCTGCAGAGAGCACTTTTATTAGAAAAACTTAATAGGTGTATGGGATATTACATTTACTTCATTTAGTAACAAATGGTACGAAAATTCCATTATGCTAGTGGGCAAAATTTTCTAGTTGCTTTGACCTAGTTTTTGACAGGCTGCTTTTAGAGTTATTCAAGTCACGATAAATTGGATTACCAGGAACATTGCACAATCATTCGCCCAGCTTTACGCTGGCGCTTCCATAAAGCCGTATGCTCAACTGAGCCGTGGTGGCGGTTCCCTTCCCGCAGTTCCGTCTCTATATATATATATATATATATATATATATATATATATATATATATATATATATATATATATATATATATATATAGAGAGAGAGAGAGAGAGAGAGAGAGAGAGAGAGATGAGAAGTAAAGAAGTAAAGGCAGGCAGTTTAACCAGAAATGAACTCCCCAATCCCCAACTCCGCCTCTACACACACACACACACACACACACACACACATATATATATATATATATATATATATATATATATATATATATATATCCGCAAGGCCTATCTCAAAAAGAAAGAAAAAGGTGTCCAACTCGTAATTAACGTACCCTCGTGACACGAACGAACTGTTAGCAAACCTATGGTTATAAAGTGCCTTCGGGCATTATCCGCTAACGCTAACCCCTAACTCCAAGCCGATAACGAATGCAGAAAACTCCAAACGATGGCGGCTACGGGCCGTGGTCCAATATAAAGGGGATAGGGGTATGCTAAAGTAAACTATGCAGTTAATTAATCATAACTATCAGCACTAATGAACAAGTATACACGTGCGGGATGCCGAGTCTGTCGAAGTACAAATCCCATATGAGAACGTAACAACGGGTTTATTCAGTTAGCAATTGCAGCGGGCGGGCATAACGAGGCTATCGCTCGTCCGGGTAGCGAAAAGTAAGAAAAACGTTTCCAATCTGGAGAGCCTACTTATGTAGCCACTGTCGGTGACACCCACCTCAGGTGACGCTGCGGTAGCATTGCGTTTATCGGACACGCATGCAGCTGGGTTCCGTTTGGTTGGATGATACGGCTGCGCGGAAATATATGCGCAGAGTGTGTCGCCACGCACGCTATACTACACAATAATAGAAGGGAAACCTGGGAGAGTTTGTAAGCGTTTGAAAATCTACAGCCCTGAACACGCGTTGACTTAGGAAGGGAGAATACGTCACCGTCGCTGACTCACAACCACTTTCCGTGTATAGTATATGTGAAGGGATGAGAGTCAGCGCCAGCGCCGTGTTGTTGTTTTTTTTCCTAACTCCTGACGTGCTTAGATTTTCCTGTGCCTTCTGTGTTTTCTCATTTTCTATGTTTTTTTCTTATATTATTTTGTGTGCTTTTATTCGTTCTTCTTCCTCTTCTTTCTCTTTTATTTTATATTTTGCTCCCCTCCCTCTCTCCTCCTGTCTTCACTTCTTCTCTTTATTCCCTCCTCCCGAAAGAGTAGACAGAGTGTTGTGCCCCACTCGGTGGCAGTTGCCAGCCTGCTTGCTCCTTCTTTCTATTGTGTCCTTGTGTGTCTTACATCCATATGTGAAAGAATCAATCACTTATTTTATCTTGCCCAGGAACAACCGAGAGGTCTTGGTGCCGGCGCAGGCAAAGGGATGCTAAAATTAAAGAGTAAAGTCGCGATGATATGAAGGACAAGTGCAAAGAAGCGTAGAAAAAAAATCTTCACGACAGGGAAGCATACAACATTACAACTATAGAGGGAAAATAAGCAGTACATTCAAGACAACATGGAGGTAAAGCACAGAGAAGAAATGTAAGAAAACGACAAATAAAGTTCGTGATGACAAAACAAGACACAACAAATAGAGACGAGCAATGATAAAGGCAGTTCACATCAAGGAATAATAATAATAATAATAATAATAATAATAATAATAATAATAATAATAATAATAATAATAATAATAATAATAAATTGCTTAGTGCTGTCGCTTTTCAAACGCGCTATGTACATAGTTCGTTTCGGCCTATTCTAATCGGATGAAAGAATAAAAGTCACAGTTTCGCCGCAAGGGCGAAGCAATGAATGCGATAGCAAGAAACTAATGCTATACGAAGTGAGGCTCGCAGCTTCAGGAGCAATATTAATTAAAATACCGCAACGCGAAGAGCGTGGAGGCAGCTTGGAATTTCCAGCGCGTCTCTCGAGCTCAAAGGAGGCCGCTAAATGAACAAACAGAAGATGAGCGCGAACTATCAAGTGAAGCACGCACGATACGAACGCACAGATATACACCGAACGAGCGCGAATAAGCTGTCACAATGGATACTCTCAGTTTGAACATTGCTCCTGTTGCAAAGGCCGCCGCGGCAGCGAAGGAAACTAGCGTGCTTCAAGTGTCGAGTGTCACCAAACCCGTGCTGGGAGGTACGGGACGCAATCGCCGGAAAAGATCTCAAGGACTAACTTATTAATCCCACGAAAGCTTGGACGAATCCCACGAAATCCCACGAAATAATCCCACGAAAGCTTGGAAAATAATCTTTTTGGTCCCAATCAGCACACTAGCAAAACGCCAGCAGTGGTTCAAAGACCGAGTCAGAGCCAAGGGTGATCAAACAAAATAAATATATTCTCATCAAATAGGCAGTTACACAAAACATACACAAACACGGCTTTTACAAACTCAAACACAGATGGGATACAAAGTTACACAAAGACAACCAACACGAACAAGCTCATGCATTGCAACAAAGAACTAGACACAAAAGAGTCCTATTGACCAAGTCACGTGGGCGTCTTCTCAACTCGAGCTTGCAGGTGGGCTTGTCAGCTGGCTCGTGGAACGGCGTCTGAGTCACGCACGACTTCTTGCTTCTTCTTTTTTACTTGCAGCTCTTCTACTCTCTTCTCGCGGCCCGTGTCCGACTGCTTACACAGCCCTGGGAAGGCGCGCCAGAAAGTTCTGCGCGGCTCACGTGACTCAAAGCACACACAAAGTTGGGAACCTTCTCGCCCATTCTAGACCGACATTGCCGCTCGTTCGCTCGCAGACCTGCCCTCATTCATGGCGAGCGAGTTCGGTCGCATAAGCTTCAATCTCATTGGTGGGGTTAGGTTTTGAAGGTGGAGTTGCAGGTCATCTCGTTTACTACGCAAAACTGTGCATTTCCACTGCCACATTCTGGTGATGTGTTGTTTCGTAGCCATGCTGGGCGGTTATTGAGACTCAGCGTCCGTAGGGATAGGGGAAAGGGAGTGAAAAAGATGGAAAGAAGATAAACGCCGTAGTGGAGGGCCCCGGAAATTTTGATCACCTGGGGTTCTTTAACGTACACTGAAAACTCGCAGTGCAGTTATGTTTCACAACGGGATTGAAAAGGGAAATGAGGGTAAGGAGGACTGATGTAACGGTCAGGAGGAGGAAAACGAAGGGGTGAGATGGTGAAGCATAACATAGCCATGTACGGTATACTATACCAAGGGGTGGGAAAGAGAAGTGGTTGTGAAGAGAAAGGAAATGAGGAGGGAGTGCGATATATAGATAGACAAAGAAAGGTGCCATAAATAAAGAAAAAAGAGATGTAGAAAGAGACAAATAAAGAAAATGAAATTAAGATAACTCCGTCTGCGTTCACCAGGTGGTGGCGCACCTGGCGCCGTCAACTTGCCAGAAAGGCCAGGCTATGACCAAAAATGCCAAGTTAAGCCTAGAAAAGCCAAGATAAGTTCAGATAACTAGGAGCTAAGGATGCTAGCCAGCTACGCTGTTCTTTCATACTTCGCACCGTTAGTGTGAGGTGTCGCATATTTTTCGGGGCCTAGCGACCGTGAAAATTTGGTTCAGAAACGGCTTGACGTCGTTATAACTATTCGAGATAAGGAAAAAGAATTAAACTTTTCGTCTTCCTAATCCGTAGGAAACCGGAAACAGTCTGCCGCATACGATTGTGCATACGCTTTTTTTTCCTTCACTCCTCAGCTCCCTGTGGACTGTGAAGAAGGAGCAGAATGAAAGAAAATAAAACAGAAGTCACAAAAGGAACAATTAAGTACTCTGCTGGCTTGCGAAAAAGAAAACAAAACAGCAACGACCGCCAGAAAGATTGTGCCAGCACGTGAATATATAATGACTTCCAGCCAATTGGCCTTCCTTTGTTCTCGCGAGAAATTGAAGGCTTTGGGAATCTACCTTCTGGGAAACGGTAGTCAAATCATATATATATATATATATATATATATATATATATATATATATATATATATATATATATATATATATATATATATATATATATGCACGCGGGCATGATTTGACTACCGTTTCCCAGAGAGAGAGATGCTTAATGCACGTATTTGAGGTACGTGATTGTTTTTCTTGTCGCTGTCCTGGGGAAGTGGATGTGGGGCGGGGAAGGGCAACAGCATATATCCAGTGATTCTGGACATTTCGCACCTTGAATACAAAAAAATCCCGTGTCCTGTCTTTCCTGCTCTCTCAACCAACTCGTTCTTTATCTGTTTTCGCTTCAACCAAGTTTTAAACACCTCTTACACCTATTTCCAACCGAGAGCTGCCTACTTACCAAATAAAGTAAGTAACGTGAAGCAATAACTATTGTCTGGGCAACCAACCGTGTAGCCTTAAGTATTTGGCACTTTAGTAATTGTACCTGGTGAATATTGCCGAATTTTTGGTAAAACGTGCATGTTCGGGTCCCGCATATGAACATTTTACAAGTCCGGGCTCATTTTCTCCCGAAACACAGGTATTACCCTCGATAAAGATGTATTCCCTCATAAAACCACATTCCTGATTCGTAGCATTACGCAGCTGTCGTGCAGTGAAGCGTGTCAAGGGCCTAGTGGGTTTCACGGGACGCAGTACATTGGCGGGGGTTCAACAAGAAATCACTGAGGTACTTCCGTAACGGAAGTAGGTGTCTGAAAAAAATGAAGACACATTTACAGTGGAAAAGTACCACCCGCTCGGACTCGAACCCACGTTCAACCAGGATGCGACGATAGCAGCTGGAAGCTCTAATGATACACCATCGCAACTTTGGCCACATGGGGGAACAGGAGGGCCTGATATATTCACTACAGCTCTTCACAAGTTGCATCTTACTGACGTCCGGTTAAAGCAAATGTGTTTAGCAAGCAAAATTACTTCTTAAATTCACGCTGTCTCCCTTTCACTGCACTTTTGGTTCGCTGCGGTGGTACCGCCATCTAAACGATAGAGCAAAGCAGATTGTCGTGGCGGCAGTGAGCGCTTCGGTTGTCTCAGCGTCTCGACCGCAGCTTAGCGGCGTCTAGCGTCCTGCTGGCGCGTTACTGCTCTTCTCCAAGAACGCATAGACGGTCGTCTACAAGAAAATGACTCGCACTTACCTGGAGACATTGAAATGCTCGCGCAATCAACATAATACAGGTCATAATAATCATAATCATCTTGTCGACGCTCACTACAGGCCAAAGCCGCTCCGGTGTTTGTCCTAGCACCCTGGTTCCGCTCAAACTTACCTCCTCTGCCGACATAACTGTATGCCACTTGCTGCCACGCTTGGCTCCTCTCGTCGTATTCATCTGCTTCTTGCGCTAAACTATTTTACCTGTGCAAAGAAAACATGTACATCTGATCTTTCTTGTAATTCTTTTTTGTCTTGGTGTATCGGTATGACGCACCAAGCCGAAGGAAGCTTTAACTTCGCGTTGTTAGGATCACAGAAAGAAACGACTCATACAGAAGATAAGATGATAGAGCTCGGCACACGCGGCGCCCAGTCTCAAAAACATCGAAGCTGGGCGGCTTCATTAGGTTGGTTGATCTTAAGTTAGCTTGATTAGGTTTATTTTGCATGACTGCGCTCTTCCGGGGAGTGCTAGCCTTGGGCTAGTCGCCAAGTTAAACTAAGTTAAGCTAAGGCAGCAACCCAGTCTCGCTGTTTCTTCCGAGTCCTTTGGCATGGTTGACCGGTTCCTGGTATTCCGGGTCAAACAGGCCCCGTCGCCTATGCTGGGCTTCTAACTGGCGAGGACCGATGGATCGTCTCGAAGACTGCATTTCTTTTCTTTGCGGCGCCTCTCGCGTTGAGCTGATTTTTTTTTCCGGCGTCAAGTTACACTTTTGTGCTGTCATGTCTCGGTAGAGCAGCGCCACTGCAAGCTGTGCTTGTTTTTGGACACACATGCTAGCGCGCGTTTCCTTCAGTGCGACTGCCGTTTGGCGAAGCTCTTCGAGCGTCGTCTTGATGAAACGCCTCTGCCTTTATGTAGTAGTTGGCTGAGGCATGAGCGCTACAGAAGAAAGAACTGGGCGCGCAAATGCTGCACATTGGGCTTTGCACAGACGTGCACGCGCACATATTTTATGATGATGATGAGGACGGTGGTAGTTTTGTGCGGACGACGCCCAGAATTTTGCCACGCTTAAATAGCTTCGCTATTAAAGCTCTAGCACCAGCATGGGCGCATAAAGGATGTCTGATTATCTCCTGACTAATCCACTTACGTTTAAGGAGCAATGTCGAATTACTGATAAAAAAGCACAGTTTTCATGTTTGCTGACTTCATTTCGAATAAAAATGAAATTAGCGGTAACGCACAATGAAAAAAAGTGCACAATAGATGGACGGACAGACGGACGGACGTTTCTTGAGCAGGCAAGGGTTACTTGTCCCCTGGTAGGTCGTCTCCTCCGTCGAGGAAGTCATACGATAATTTTACCTGTAGTAACATGTGCAAAATTTTTGTGCCAGGTTTCTTGGCGTACACCAGGTGATCACCAGGCAGTCACAAGGTTCTTAACCACGCCTTTACTTACTGCACATGCAGTTAGAGGTTCCATAACTGTAAAGGTTAGCTTGATAGCCATTATACAAAATAACACTGCAGAGGGTAAAAAATAATATATGTACAGCATTTCATCGCAAAACACAGTGTGCTTGACCCATCATATAAAATAAGGTTACGACGAGGCACTGTATATCTGATCGATCGCACCGTGCTCACAATAAAGAGAAAATCAAGGGATTGATCCGGGGGTGTTCGTTGCGGTGTCCAGGAGCTCTCTCTAAGAGCCCCAGCTGGCATAGGGAACAACATTGGGCTGAGCTCCCGTGTGCTAACGGGATCAATGTCAAAGGAAAGGTCCGGCTGATAAACGGTTGGTAAATAAACAAATCAATATGCAATCGATGGTGAACACCACAGTGTCATTGAGGCTCTGTTAGTGCAGGCCCCCGAGCCAAGGTCTTCTTTATCTTTTTCGTTCTCCTGGTCTGGGATTCTTCCATGCGGGCTTCGGCGGTTTGCTGGCAGGCCGAAAACGCTCGCACGTGTCCTTTGTCTGTCTGTTTCCTCCTCAAGGACGTAGCTCAGGGCGAAAAGAGATACGTTGCATTGCTTAACACAAAGGATGCAGTAATGGAGGGCACCCAGCTGCAACATTGCGCTCATTGCATATTCGTTTGCTTTTCTTTGCGCTCATGGAAAAGACACATCACCTGATCGTGCTGAGGACAAGTAGTTCTTCACAGTGGTCCCGCTGCCATTCTTTCACATAACGCAGAGCATAAATATTCCTATCAAAGGAATGAGTATTTCTATACTGTTTCACTGGTCGGGGATATAGTAGGCGGTGTTTCGAACGGCGGTGGTGCAGTACACAATAGGCACATTAGAAGCTGTCCTTTATGGGTTGCAACATAAGCAAGAAAGACCTTGCAAGCAAGCCAGCCATCGAATGAAACCTAGGGCGTTTGTGAGTCGTGCATCAGGCTCTTCGATTATGCATGCACCACACGTTCACATATGTTTAACGTGCATGCAAGAACTATTGCCTCTTTTCAGTAAAGCTTTATGCAGCCAAAGCCAAGCTTTCCTGCTGGAAATTAAACTGGACCTTTAGGCTAGTTGGCTGGGCATCTGAAACTGGAAAACAGCGCAGAAAGAAGGACGCGACGAAAAAAAAAACGCTAATCACGCCACATAGCGCTGAATATCAACCGACTTCATTGTGGCGGGAAAGGTATATAAAAGCATCCGTAACTGCACCTCAGGGGGGTCACAAGCGAGACACAAACCGCGCAAATAAAAATTAAAAATAAATGACATAAAGGAGGAAATGGATAGGTCGTCATAACATGACTCTGCGAGCGCATGGCGAAAGCGGTAAATCATGACACATGATAGCATAAAGATATGTAATTTCATTGTCTGAGAGCACAAGAGACGATGAGCTCACACACTTATCTCTTACCAGTGCGATTTTATGCACCTGAATAATCTCAGGCGTCAATTGGTTATTGCTTCTTGCTGGCACGTCACAATTTTTTGAAGTGGGGGCGACAGTCACAGTGCTTACAGTGAAGGCCAAGATGGTCGCTGACGGCGCCGACATCGCTGTCGTGCTCGCGAAGTGTGTCGTTTAAACATAGGCCGATCTGGCCACCACGACTTTGCCACATGAGCAGGATGTAGCGTACACAGGAAGTGGTGTACTGGTACACTGTACGCTACTTACTCTACACGTGGCAATAGGGCCGGCCTGTGTTGCTTACGACAAGAGAGGGCGTCCTCGGGACAGTTGTTCACACGGTTGTACAATCCGGAAAGCTCATCTGGCGCGATCAAGGCGACCTTGACATTAACACTCTCGCTGATTCCCTTCAGATTGTGAGACAGAATATGTGGGCAGGGAATTACAGTGCGTCCACCAACTTGCTTTTGCCTATCGTTATCGCTGCTCACCAGTTCGTTAGATTCACACAAGTTTATTTGTCCCGCTATCTTTTGTGCGACTGCAGTCACCACTTGGGAAGATTAGCCAGCGCTTGTGAGACTAGTCACCCGCGCCTGGAGACTATCACTCATATACAGTGCACGCACAGTTTTTCGAGCGCATTGAACAGACACAGCATAGCGATCCCTAGTTTTCTTAACTTTGAATGGGCGCTGTGAAAAGTCAGGATGGGTTTGTTACTGCGTGGTTCAAAACATGAGCACACGAATTCGGAACTCCGTTCCAAAAGCAACTCCAGTCATCTGGCACTTCGCAAGTTAATGTGAGGGATTCTGCACATCATCTGAATATATCTAACGCGCAAGAAGCGGACTTTCGGAGAACGCAGGTCGCATTCTAACCGAACAAGAAAATCGTCAACAGAACGAAACACTCTTGAAATTCAGGAATTCGCGACACCTGAGGAGACTTAACCGCCGGTACTGGAGACATTGCTGCGTGTGCATGTCGAGCGCGATCTGTGGGTTTCTGCATTTCCAACAGACTATCACACCAGGACATAAGTAAGATTTTTGGAAGCTTCGACCCTTACCCGACGCATGCTCTGCACGTTCGCAAGATTCTTCTGGCAGAGTGGCCATATCAACCACGCGTCTTCACGTAATGCTTCGCTTGAAATTTTTTTGACCTCAAATTTCCAACGTACTTTTTTTTTTTCGCCACAATAAGGCAGTCAGCACTTTGGTTCATGTTTTTGACAGCGTAGCTGTTGAACACGGCAAATATCCGTGAAGTGATCGCGAAAGGTATCATCAACATGACATCAGTGAGCGTACACTCTATGCAATGCCTATTGTGCGGAATTTGCGCGCGTACTTTCTTCTCTTGCGCTCGTGCGCTCAGCCCACCACTACATACATGCGGGTTTGCCGCACAGAGAGCCGTTATGCGCCTACAGCTGCTAACATAGCATAGCTATGCACATAGTATAGTATATCAAGGGTGGGGATGGTATGTTAAGAGGATTGATGTGAAGGTGACGAGGAATGAAAAGAGAAGGGGAGAGGGTAAAGCATTTTATAGCCTTTTATAGTATAGTTTATGCGCCGCAGAAAGTGGGTATGTGTCAAGCAGTTTTTAGGAAAGCGTATCATAGGTGGTGCGGGAAAGAAAAGTGAGGCTGATGATGTGTGCTATGAGGGTAAGCATGAAAGAAATTATTATATTAACTAACTAATTATCAAATAATTGTTTGATTGATTCCTGAGGTTTTACGTCCCCAAACGTAACGTAACGTAACGCACGTAACGTAACGCGATAGCCTTAGAAAGCTCTGATAGCAGAAAATTCGTTGGTGGCGTTGTCTGTGAGCAAGGAAGGGAGGCTTCATTGTCCTTGGGCAAGAAATCCCGATAACTGCAATTAAAAAAATCGCTTAGGTTTAACTCTACTAAGCCTAATTGTCATGAGCGAAAGGTACGTTTCGTTTCTATATAACAGATCCGGCGTTTCTGCAGCCAATTCTGTGTTTGCTTTAGATTACGTAGCGTGTAGTTTAGCTATATGTACTGGATGATTGGATTAAGCCGGTCGTTAGCGTTCGTAATTATATCGTTTCGATCTCCCTGTTCAACCTTTCGCCCATCTGTGACACCACATCGATCACCATTTGCTTAGTTTTATCTATCGCGTAAAAACTAGCACGTTTGAACTAACCTGAAGAGGCAGGTCGCTTTGTATTTTGAATACCTTCTCCTGATCTGCCATATGTGCGTCTAAGTCTGGCTAAAAAGATTTAATCAATAAGCTACATTGCTGCCACTTTTGCAGTTGTATACAATGCATAATCGCCTTATACTATATATATATATATATATATATATATATATATATATATATATATATATATATATATATATATATATATATATATATATATATATATATATATATATATATATACGCCTGGTGCACCGCCTATAGGGGCGCCACTGATGGCCACCTAGCGGGCGCCGCCGACAGTACTCTCGGGAGGCCGAGCAGACGACAACGCTTTTTGCAGCGCTGGGAGGCATGGGCATGGCCGAGGAACGCGGCTGCGATTTCCCCTTCGTTCGCGTGCCGGACACCTACTGTTGCGGTGACAGTTGCAGGAAAGAATCGGGCCTCTGTGAAAGTGGGCACGCGCGTGCCGTTAACACAATTTAGGACAAACCAGTCCGCATATAATTGTCAGGTGCATCCCGCCGACCACCGTGAAAAAGTCCAGTTGCGAAGTGGAGCTCGTGCGAAGTAGCCGCCTTGTATTTCCTTCTTTTTTTTAAATTGCACCGTTGCCACATTGCCGTCTCTGTACCTTAATATCTGTACCTTAATAATAAACACACATAATTTGAGCAGAGTGGTAATTCAAACAATGAAGCAAACAATACGTGATGCTGGCGTGCGTTATGTAGCGATCTTGATAGCACTGATTACATACGTGACATAATCGCATAATAATTGACATAAAAGTCACCTTATGAAGCGCAACTGAGAGATTGTTAATGAACCTGCGTACACTCCTCATGGATATCGCCAAACTTGCCAGCGGATAAAACCATTTAGCGCCGCGTTCGTCGAACTACCCTACCTGCTGCAGTCGTCAAAACTTGCAATTTTCTGAGCGACCTTCTTGAAAGCGCACAAAGCTGCGTGAGAATTTTTGTGTTTTGGATGCTGAGTAAAGAGAAGGCGCATGATATATTGAAAAGCGGCGAAGGGTTGGTCAAGTTAATTGGGAGCGACAGCAAGGCTGGGGCTCGCTCTATCGTCAAGATGTATGTAGAAACATGTAAACACTAAACAGCTACTGAATTTCTTCGTCACTTTACGGAGATTTCGTCATATATGCGTCTTCTGTGGGCCTGCAGTGCACCACATTGTTTTAGAGCTTTATGTGCCTATGCAAGTATTGCCATTATCATGGTGGTTTGCGGTCCAGCATCTTCCCATTATTCCGTATATGAAATGCTCAGCGCGCACCAAAGCTATATTTAGTCTTGTGTTGGTTTCAAACTTTCTTCATGCTCTTTCGTCCGTGTGTTCTGCGTGCTTCTACTTTTCAAGATGGTGTATGAACATGCCCGAACTGCCACTGTTGTAACATAAATTTTTTTCTTCTAGTAACAGTGGTGGGGCACACGCATACCGAGCACACATGAGTTTCTTGTCTTATTAGAGCTGGTGCAACTCGTAAAATAGGGCAAGACTTCTGTGTGAGCACTTTAAACGTACAAGCAGGCTTTTGTTTACACTCCTCCCCCTTAAAACTTAGCCAGGTGGGTAGCCCCCCTCCATTTTCGTTAACGCCATGGGTAACACCCCTCCCACCCTGCGAAATCAAAATTCTGGTTAAACGCCTACGTACAGGAAGAGGTCGTGTTTGGATGGCTTTTGTTATTCGACATCCCTTGAAGCTTCGGCCACCCCACACATGCAAAGAAAGTTGCTTATTTCGCTGCGACAACGCGAACTAAACGGCGAACGCGAACAAAGTCGTAGGAAGCTACGGCGCACGGCTGCCTACTCTCCCGCGAATACTTAGCAGGGTCGCCACCAGTAGCGCTTCCGTCGGCTTGCACGAGGCGTATATATATATATATATATATATATATATATATATATATATATATATATATATATATATATATATATATATATATATATATATATATATATATATATATATATAGAGAGAGAGAGAGAGAGGGAGAGAGCTACGTGGTTTGAGAATTTAGTGACGATGTTGTTGCGAATGTGGCAAACTCCAGAGCCACGAACTTCTTCAAAATGAGCAGCAATTGAACGGGACGAAATCAGCGGAACATTTCTTGTCATATCCTATATCGTTCAATGCGGCCATCGCCGTCAATACATTGACGAAGGAGATGCAAATGTTTTTTTTTTTATAGTGATAGGTATTTACGCGCCAAAACCAACTATGATTATGAGGCACGTACCTTAACGGAGGGATCCTGAGTAATTTCGACCACGTGTTCTTCTTTAACGTGCGCCTAATCTAAACACGCTGGCGTGGTTTGTATTTCGCCCCGTTGAAATGCGCCCGCCGTGGACGGGATTCGACCCCGCGACCTCTAACTTCGCAAGCTAGCACCAGTGGCGTAGCCAGAAATCTTTTTCGGGGGGGGCTAGGAGTTTTCGACGGACAGGATGGACGGAGTCGGAGCCTCACTGTGTGTGTGTGTATATATATATATATATATATATATATATATATATATATATATATATTTTGTTTTCGGAACGAAAATGTGCACGCGGCGCATTTGCGCGGACCGTCGCCCAATAAGTATACATTCGTTCAGCATCTGCGAACTACTTCAGCCTTCACTTGTCATATCAACTGGGTCCCGAAATAACGATACTCTCGCCCATTCAAAACATTTACAGAATGCAATGTATCGACGAAATCTAGTAGAAAGACATTTATTTCCCCGCCACCGCGAAGATTCGTCACTTGCGCACGCTACTACCTTGTGATAATTTCAAAATAAAGTATAATTATCGATGTACACATACGCATGAAATGGTGTAAAGAATTCGTGATAGCAGGCGCAGCCGGGAACAGCGGGCAGCATACCTGAGGTAGGTAAGCTGAAAATGACGCTATAACAAACACATTTTTTGAAACACTTTATAAATTGATCGTGGCGTTGTCCTGATAAACTCCGGAAGACTCTCTCCAACTTAACATGCTAGTAGACATACAGGACGACATTTTGGTATATATTTCGTATTTATGGATTCCTCACCGAAACTTACCTGTTCGCTACATTATATAGGCGCTTCTTTTACCAAATTTTCGATACATTTGCAGGAAGAACAGAGATTCGCCTGCGATTGTGATTATAAGCCGCTCCAGATCTATCTGTCGTGAACATATTACCACTTCTTTTTTAAAAGAATTAAGTCTATTGCGTTACAGAAAAAGGCCGTCCTCATTAACATTGTAGGCCTCCCAAAACATGGCTTTGTCTCCACTAAACTCACAAACACCACCATCCTGGCCCTTTCAAGAATAATTACTGACACATTTGTTAAGCTGAAAACGTGCTAAAATATCTCTTAATATTGAAAAAGCTTTCTATGTGGTTTGTCACTTCACACTTCTAGCCAGATAAATTAAAAATCCCATGGTGCTATTGGGACTAACGCCAGTTTAATCCTACATTTACTTCGAGGCATGCGGAATGCAAGTTGCGATCAATAAATCTGGTTTGGAACTCACTGAAGTGAACTCCGGAATGTTGAGATGTCCCTACTTCGCGCAAAGGGGGAGGGGGTTCTAAGCCGCAACAATTCACAAGTACCACAACTACGCTACGACTCCGTTCGAAATGCTTCACGCAATCACCCCCTCTGGCCACACACTTCAACAACCATTTAACCAAACCGGATTCGTGCTGGGGCCGGGAATAGGAAACAGTCTTAATTAAGCCATCAAAACATGGAATTTAAGATGCGAACATGATCGAAGTATACACTTAACAATTAGTAGCGAACGTAATGATGCAAGGCAAACAAAGAGCAACGCAGCACAGGAATTAACAGCGGAAACAAACTCATCAATGAACGGCAGATACAATGGGTAAAACAGCTCATAAACTAACGGCGCAATGTCTTAAGTGCGCTTGCTGCCGCCAACGAAGACAACGCTTATCTGGGTGGGCTCCATCGGCGCATAGGTCTCGTCGCCGGCCTGTGGACTTGTGCTTGGGTGCTCTCGAAGGCGCCGTGGCTCACGGATTCTCCCCGATCATTGCTGCTCGCATCGTGATCTCGCAGACTACATCGTCTCTCCGAGATTGGAGAGCCGAACGGCCAGGCTTGCACGAGAGATAGCAAACGAAGCTTACTTCTTCACACGACAGAGGGCCTTTCTTCGAGTCTCCCGAATCTTCAAAATTCCACCCTGTCCTCTGTCCCGAGACGAGTTTTTCTCTCCGACAGCCCGCCTCACCAGGGCGTCTATCTAATGGTTGTCTACGGCAACGTCGCCGGTAGAAATCGCACCAGTCCAACCCGCCATGCGACCATTGTTTGGGACTCGCCTCCACAGTGTAACGCAGTACCAGCTCCTCTCCAAAAATATAAAAAGCAAAATATAAACATACACAAAACTCGACATTCGGGAAGGACGTCGGACAGCCTAACCGGCGACACTTGTGTACAGATTATCGTAACGAGCGTTAGCTACCACCGCTTCCATTCCGAAGCACTACAGGTGCAAGCAATTGGCACCGTCTAGGCGCCCACAGGCTGGAAGTGCCTGGTGAAAAGACGCGCCTGTAGGCTGTCCCTCCTTTGTGGCCGGTCAGATGTGCGCGTACGAGAAGCAGTTCTACTTACGGCATTGCTCGGTGATCGAAGCATACCGGGGATGCTCCGATGGCTTTATTCAAGCACTTATGAGCGCGCTGGGTTCGCTTTGGCGTCGACATTCTGTTTCTTCAAGGTCGCCGACTAATGCACACTCTCATCTGGGGCCGCCGCGCAAACGTCAGCTCTGCTGTCAAAGCGAGGTTGCCGCAAAACTCGCGGGTAACGAAAGCCCCAGCGATTCTCTGACCGCAGCGGCAGTCGAAAAATAGGATTGTGTCTCGCCCGTGTCTCGGCCCGCCGACGCGCCTCGGGGAGCCACAATGGCACAAGGGTCGGTATTAGGCCCAATATTTCCTGTATCAATTACGTTCGCCGTAAGCTTATAACTTGCGAAGTTCACAAATGTACTCACTTGATGCAGCACTAGCATCGACAAATACTAGATTATCAACTACTACTAGCCGTATCTCACTGGTTTTGCAAACTGAAAGGTCATGTGTTTTAACCTTACGAGATCGCTTGCTACACTGAGTTGACAATATTACATCCATAGCGCTCGATTTAGACACGTCAAGGTTAAAAAGAAGTTTGTAAAAGAAAGCTTTCTTATGGTTCTTACACGCCCTATGACCTTCATCGGGCTTTGTACGTTCTTACTTTCTTATTTCGCTGTCACTTAGGTCGCTGTTGAAAAACATGGGGGCTGATGTAAACCACTTCTTTCGCTCCGTTACTACGCGAGGTCCAAGAATAGTGAGTTTCCTTCTGCCTAAAAGAGAAGTAATATCCCGTTCAGTGAGTTGCATGTTACAGACATGCCATATTTTCGTCCCCGATTCCGTACGCCAGGCAAGCAAATAATGGTAGTGCATACAACCCTCAACTGTAACAATGCCAATGGCGAATAATTGCAGGACTTTCTCGGTGCTTTAACTTGGAATTGAATTAACAGTAGCAGAATTTTCCTGTTTCATGCATCTAAACACTAGTTTCTTCGACATAAAGCATCGTGATAAATTTATTTACTTGAATGAGCAGAGGCTCGATGTGGGCAAGTTTCTTTTGCATGCTTGGAATGCCTGTCCTTTGCACGTGTTTTGTTTTTGTCCCCGTTCTCTTGCGCTCTTTTGCACTTTTGCTTGAAAATGTAGCCTTCTCTATTCGAGTTGTTCGACCAGATACTGTAGCCGAAACAGGAATTGATATAATGAGATTCTTTCTCATTTTATTTTCCCATTGGCCGCTCATGGATTGTGTCATGTACTTATTGATCGATCAATCGTCTCGGTGACTGTAGTTATTTCGGCTGTTATATTTCGGTAGTTATTTCGGCAACGCTGTATATTGTATTCAAGAAATGAAATGATGTCAAGTTAATTTCCTGGTTTGCTGTGATTAACAAGACATCGTATGACCTCATCTGAGCAATAGCAAGGGACTATTCAAATATGATCAGAGAATTCACATATAATCCACATCTCGTAGGCACGTTAAAAAGCCACTGTATTGTCAGAGGATATAAGGTATCATGTAAATACAAATCAGTTGAAGAAAATGACTTAGCATTCGAGGTCTCGCTCATTTGTTGGCGCTGCGAAGATGAGCTTCCCCAGAAAACGGAGAGCTGCTGCTGTCCTTGAGACATATTGCCGCGAAAGCGACGATACGAATATGGTCACGTTTGGTGGGGATATAATCAGCGCGCATCACGAGGGGAGACGCGGGAGCGCTGAAAGACACCTGCTTCTACGTTGTCGCTTTCAGCACGCTGGTTCTGTTTTCTGAAATAAAAGAAAAACTACAGGTGACTAAAATGATATTTGCATTTCATGTTTACTTGCGCAGAAAGGCAGGGAGAAGGCCAGGGTGGGGGGGGGGGGGGGGGGGGGGGGGGGAAAAAGAGTTACACTGGCAGCGAACACATAATACACACAGAGAGAAAGGAGATGGTTTCCTAAAAAGAACTGCGTAAGTATGACGAGAGGTTGGGCCAAAAATAAAAATTAAAGCATAGCAATGTTTGGTTCAGATTTCGGGCTGCATCCGACTCCGACGTGTCGCGATCCATCGCGTCAGATGAAGATCAACAGCGGTAACCAGCACCTGCAGAATAGAAGAAAGAAAGGGAAACGAAATTTCGTTACTGCAGGAAGAATGACAAGCAAAACTAAATTTGCATATGAGAAGAGTTGGGCCTGGAAGTCATTTCGCATATGTAATGCGGTGGGTGTCAGCCTAAAGCGACCCCTCACGATGTATGGCTTTCCAATATTGGCTTATAAAACAACAACGTTTACACATGCAATTGGAGCATATATTCACCAAAAGTCTTCAAGCTTAATTTGATGACAAACTTTTATCCGCACTGGAATTGTACGGCCGCATTCACAAAAATGCCCTAAGCTATTTATTTGCTAATGGGAGAGAACTGAAGCCAGTCAGGATTCTCTCGCGCCCGCGAACATGGACTGGCCAGCGACAAAAACACGCACGAAAGGACAGTTTTGCGGATTATACGCTCATGTAATATTCAGATAATAATAACAGCCTGTTCGCATTACCACTGTGCAAAGCCCCAAGCATAGGACACAAAAAGAATGAGAAAGCACTGTGTGACACAGCCTAATGAATTCGCGTTAAGCGACACCCTTCATGTAGGGCTTTTTCCCGCCTTTTATCATGGTGCCGAAGACGCCCGAATGCGCGTTTACCCCATGACAATAAGGGATAAATGCTTATGTTGGGAATATCCGATTGTTGCATCATGAACATTTAGGACTCAGCCATGGCGCTGTAATTTTCTTTTTGTGTTTGTTTGCTTGTTTGCTTGTTTGTTTGCTTGTTTGTTTGCTTGTTTGTTTGTATGTTTGTTATAGCACTCATACACAAATAGGCGTTGGGATTATGCCTGAATGAGGAAAACAGCTGGAAAAACACAGAAAAGTTGCGTTCCTAACCAAATGAGAAAGGGTAAAATGAAGGCTTAACTGCTCATGGTAAAGAACTCAACATCTTTATAGAATATTTCAGCACATATCCAAATTAACAGAATGATTCACTTCCCACGCGTGAAACAAACTCCTGAGCATTGAGTCAACTGAATATCAAACTGATTGTCATGAATGGTAGCTACGTAGGGAGGGATCCTCAGCTCACAAGGAAATCACCGGGAGTATTGTCAGTGATGACGTCAGACAAGCAAATGTTGATGACACAGAAGGTGAAAGTAATGAGTCCATCGGTGAATACTCGTTTGTGGTTGCAATAGGCGGCGAAACGCAAGTATGTATTTGCTTACCTACACTTACGTTCGCGGAATCATAGTGCATCGAATCGGTGGATGTCCGAGACAGGCTCTGCTATACGGTATGGAGACGTGTACAAAATCCTAGTACTGTAACAGTAACTCAAGAGCAGTCGGAGGCCATGCTATCAGACACAGGCCGAACGAATCAAGGAAGCTAGGATGAACGGACACGAGGTATGGCGATGGCCAGCGTATACCGGAAATAAGGAGGCCGCCCACCTGGGGCGTACACTGCGCTTGCTCACAATGGCGGTTCATTACCTCACCCGCTGCCTAGTCGCTACCGACTGTGTTCGTTATTTTGTTCTTCGACTATAGGGAGCACATTCTTGCCGGATAGTGTGAAGCAGGGAGTTTTGTTTTCTAAATAATGCTCTAATATTACCAGTTTATTTATATCCTCGGTGAATCGGTTGCCGAAGTAGTGCGATAATTGTACGTAATGAACGAATAGACCACTGTATGTCCTTCCCCAATCCAATAGAGACGTCCCGTGCTGTAAGTGTTCTTTCGTATCCCGTTCGTAATTTTCGCTGTGCTGTTTGCGACGCAAGCGCAAAAGCAACCTTTAGTCAACCACAAGTCATTTTCCAGGCCGGCAATCCCCATCCAGATTTCGAAGTTTTCTGTGCAGGAAATTCCCCGCGAAACCTGACTTGAATAGGACGATATTTTACATGACACACGGCGTCATCATAGAAGTCGTCACAATACGTCCCGCGGTGAAATCATTATGACAACTTCGCATAAGCTTGAGCTTTGGTGTAATCATGACGTCATCATCCGGTCACATGGCTTCTGGAAGAATTCATCTACGCGCGCCGTTACTACAGAGGCGGGATTTTTCGACTCTTGAGACATATAAGGATTAAAGGGGACCTGCGACACTTCAAGATAGTCGGTGAAGCCCCTGGGAACACGTGAGCGCAATATTAGCGCGCTGTGCGCATCAGGAAATTCAGTCTAGTTTCACGCGGCTGGAAACTTCCTGCTCGTTTTTCAGCATATTACATCACAAGAAACATTCACTCCGTCGATTTAAGTAGAACTAGCATTAGGGATTCCATAATCGCAGAAATGTCACCAGTGATGATTTATTTGTTCTTTTTTAGTTCAACGAATAAAAAAGAAAAGTTGTATTTTTTTTTTTTCAGTTACAACACAAGTTAGGGGACGTAGTCGGTCCTACTTGCGACGTCATTTGCTGAAAGAAGAGCAAGCGATTTCCAGTTAAATTGAAAACCACATTGCCAATCCCGCGGTGCATGATGTGGTGTCCGGCCGAGCGCCGCATTTGATCAAGTCGATAATGCGCAGGCGCGCGAAACAATGAAAAGCATGCGCCGCAACTTGCCGGGGCTTATTCGGGACCGGGCCACGCAACGATGAACATGTGACAATAAGCGTCACCCACTCCTAGGAAACTTGTCTGCTCCTTCTTTAGCATGAACCGACGCTGACACAACTGACACAACGCTGACACAACAGCATGCCAAATTTATGGCACGCAGCCATAAATATTTCGCCCACGTCTTTACAGGGGCCTCCAGCACTGATTGGTATGGTTTTCAGACCATGTTCAAAAAGCTTTGAGGGCCCATTTGATAACTGAAAAGGCTTCGTAAAGTATAATGCTGACACTTCAGCAAATTGGAAATGACTACTATAATATGTCTGGCGGCTAATCGTTATGCGGAGCGTGCGATTTGGAACATTATTTAAATATCAATAAGTTTGTCAAAATTTGCTCGCTCTAAGGTCACGTTAAGCGCAAGACGACACTATGTAAACTATGTGTAAACTAAATCAAGTTATTTTTCGGAGCGCCGCCACGGTGGTCTAGTGGCTATGGTACTCGGCTACAGATCCGAGGGTCGCGGAATCGAATCCCGGCCGCGCGGCTGCATTTCGATGGAGGCGAAATGTTGAGGCTCGTGTGCTGTGCGATGTCAGTGCACGTTAAAGAACGCCAGGTAGTCAAAATTTCCGGAGCCCTCCACTACGGCGTCTCTCATAATCAGAGCTGGTTTTGGGACGTTAAACCCCACATAACAACAACAAGTTATTTTCGGAAACTTGCACAGAAGGGGCACAGATACCCCAACCCATTTTTTGTATGTAGTGTCAATGTTTCACACCCGGAAAGCCAAAATGGCTTTGCAGGCAAAATGCGGGTGGCCCGTTCTAATGCACCGGAAAGTACCAGCAAATTTAAGGGAGAAAATCGTTGCAAACTGCGACGTAACTATAACATCGTCAAGCAAAGTGCTACAGCTTACACGTTGGCTGCCACACAGGTCCGAAAATGGCAGAGATGACAGAGAGTTATTTCAAGGCTAACCATTTCTTGGGGAAAATTTCTCAGCATTTTCGCCTCCAAGACGCTGTGCTATAAGACGTCGCCGCTAAGTTGATGACAGTGATGAATATCAGTTTCCTAGAAATGTTTCTTTCTTTTCTTTTTTTTCTTTTCTTTTCTTTTCTTGTCATGTTTCTTTTTCTTTTACGGAAGTGGCGCTCGTGTTTGTGTTGCCCGGAACTTATTTCAGCAAACGTCGGACATCACACGCCCGACTGGCGGGCGATCCAATTTCTTCGATGTCGAGCAGAGTGCTTGTTGCTGGACGTGGCGGGCGGCTCTTTTCAACATTTCTTCTTTGTTTTCTCTAATTTGGTGGTCTCAAGAAATTTCGAGAAATGATTGTACTACCGCGTCAAAAAATGAAAGTCTACACAAAAAGCTGGCACGTGTTCTAACACAAGCGATTTCGTACCGACCAACAATGTCACCTGCACACGGGACACCATTTTCTCAAATCTGAGAGAAAGTAATGGTAATAATGAACTCGTTTTTAGAACTCGTTGCAGCATTCTCGTAGGCGCACGCATAAGAGAGGTAAAAGTAAGCATTGTGAGAAAGAAAGCGTATTTCTGGGAAACGTCAAAACCATATGTGAGCTTAATCTTCCGTCTAAGTGTTTCTAATGGTCCAAGCTCCTAGAGTATGGCGAATTCGCCACTAACTTGGGTAGGCATTAGGCGGACTCAAACACGTGTGGCTCTTTCTTTCTTTCTTTCTTTCTTTCTTTCTTTCTTTCTTTCTTTCTTTCTTTCTTTCTTTCTTTCTTTCTTTCTTTCTTTCTTTCTTTCTTTCTTTCTACGCGTGGACCTTATCCGCCTTCTCGTTGGGGGGAGGATGGGAGCTTATAATTTCGCTAGGTGTCGGCGCCGTAATAAGGAACGATGTTTTGATATGAATCGAGGACAAAAAGACAGGATCGTGAGGAAACGCAAGGAAAATTAATCAGAGGGTGCCGACGCGCTGCAGTCATGAAACGTTTCTTCCTTACAATTGGTCGGCTGTCGGAGCGCATCAAGATAGTCTGCAGGTAAATAATTCGGCGTTGTTGGTAATTCACAGGCAAGCATTCGACGTAAATATCCCTAGTTGGAGACAACTGAATTAAAAGAAGGAATATTCGAATCAAAATTTATTTTAGGGAGAGACGTTTCGGCGTTCGTCCTGCTCTTTTCGTAGAGATGACGTGAATCGTATATAGCTGCCATGTGCGCTTAAGGCACTTATGACAAGCTTGTGAAATATGCCTGCAGATATTTCTCCAACACCATGGAAATGCATCACGTGAACTGTTGCTGCTGAACGAGTGATGTTGTCCCCCTTTCTGTTTTCATTAGATGGTAATTTGTAGCACTTAATGCTCTGGCGGGTAACGATCTAGAGGACGAGGCTTAACGGTAGTTCACACGCGTTGCCGTCAAGTGATGTTTAACTACAAGACACTTGAATCCGGTGATCCTGCCATCTTTAATTCCTCGTGCTCTTTGTTCGCTGCGCCAGTTAAAAAAAAAACATCTCATACTTAGTTAATAGTTGAGCGCCAAAATAAAGCAAATGGGGGTTCAATGTATGGTCCGCGTTAGCCGCTTCCTTTCGCAAGATGTGTATGAAACAATAGAAGCCGTCAAAGTCGAATCAGCAGGATAGACCTCATATCCGGATGCTTCCCTCATTAGCGCTCGGTATTTACTCTTCTGCACATCAGCGTTCTCGCACTTTGATCTTTCAGCTCGTTCCCGCACGGGCCTGGCACGTGGCACGTCGCAGTCCCAGGTATATAAGCGCGGAAGGTCGTTTTCACGCCTTTCTATGCGCGGTGTTGCCATTAGTGAATCCAACAACTGCCCTACTAACGATTTTTTCGAAAAAGTGCGAGTTGAGCCCGTTTCGTCGAGACACATGACAGAGTGAAGCGCTGTAAATTTTCCTTAATTCATTACAGATGTTTCGTGCAAATTATTTGCACACACCGCTTACCACAAAATGAATACGCTACAGAACAATATTACTTCAATGCAAAACTTTATATGGATAGAGAGTCGCTATAGTCGTTAAAATCTACCTCGTAGTCGGGGGGTCGGTAAGCGCAATAGCAATCACTACCTCTCGTGCTCTCTCTTTGTATTCTGTGCTGACACTACGCGCGTGCGTAAGCTGGGACTTAACGTTTACGACTAGTCGCATGGCGCTTGTTTTTCGGACCTTGCGCTCCTTCTTGAGCCCCCGCCCCAAAAATCAAAACGAACGCAGCTGTCCGCGCCAAACAGAAATTACTTGCTTATTGCTGAATACGTTCGACAATTTCTCCTTAGAAAGGATCAAATTTGCCTTACCAGTTTAAAGGGTTACGAAATATTTTTCTTAAGTGGGGAAGTAAGCTCACAGACAAATGTATTTTGGACTAGCTCGATAGCATAGCCAACAAGACGGAAGTGCGTGCTTCCGAGAAGGCGACCCATAAGCTAGATTTATATGTTTGATGACCTAAGGTCCGTTACGGTGGTACAGTCGTTGCGGTGCTTAGCTAGCCCGATGGTTGCGGGTTCGAGCCAGTCCGTGGCGGCCGCATTTTCAGTGGGGGCGAAAATGCTAGAGGCCCGTCTGTTGTGCGTGGTCAGTGAATGTTAAAGCACCCCAAGTGGTCCAAATTCCCGAAATCTTCCACTAAGCCATGCCTCATCACCATATCGTAGTCTTGGCACGTAGTAGTTAGTCCCTGATGTTGTTAGTGCTGTGATAGCAATTATATGAACCCTTGAACCGGGTTTTTGCCGTCGCCGTCATGCACCAATATATATATATATATATATATATATATATATATATATATATATATATATATATATATATATAATGGTGTGTGTGTGTGTTTGTGTGTGACGGTGACGACAAAAACCCCCTTCAGGGGTATTTCGAGGTTCTGGTATATATATCAGATTCTCAAAATAGAACAACCTTAACGAAATTGGAATTTTTTTTCGCGCGGGCGCCAGAGCCTGGATTCGAACCTAAAGCCACTCGGTCCCCAGACGAGCGCCTCGGACAACCAGGCCACAGAGGATCCTTGCAAGCAGTGCGAGCGACGCGTATTTTATATATACTGTTTGGAGCCGGCAACACGCAACCGCTCTCTCAGCCATCTTTTGCGACGGAGGGTCATTTTGTCTTCCAATTATTATTATTATTATTATTATTATTATTATTATTATTATTATTGTTATTATTATTATTATTATTATTATTATTATTATTATTATTATTATTATTATTATTAGATCACATAATGAAAACCTCTTGCTTCATGTGTTTTAAAGCTTCCTGCAGTCAGCTGAAGTAGCCTGTGCAACGTGGTGGGAGGCTTCCCTTTATAGTAAACTTAAGAGCTTTTGCAACGTTTGGACAGCACATGTAGCCGTTCACTGAAGCCGAGTAAGTACCTCATGAAAGTTGCTGACCACAGTTAATCCCGGTGACTATGGCAACGTCCGCATTGATAAGTACGCCCAAAGATTAATGCGCTCTTTCTAGCTTTCTCAATTGACTCCGCTGCAGCCACGGGGCTGATGTTTAAGCCTGAAGCGCTCTCTTCCACGCCGCAGTTGACAGGGATTTTCTGGTGGATACAGACTGGTATTAAGCTGCCGTCACTGGCCTCCTGCTTCCAGCCTGTCTACTTCCTGTCGCTGTCACTTTGCTTTTTAATGACAAGCAGTTTCGGAGAATCGAACGAAGATGTTACTTTTTGGAGGAGCTCGTTGAAGCTGTGGCTAAAGTAAACATGGTAAAAGCTGAGATTTTGTTATTTCTGGTTGTTTATCAGCTAAAAGCAGCCTAATATAGCCTCAAGTTGACAAGCCACATTCGGTTTCAAAAGTGACTCTCGGTTTAAAAGGCTGTTAACGCCCTGCATTGAAAACCAAGT
Source organism: Hyalomma asiaticum (assembly GCA_013339685.2). Lineage (NCBI taxonomy): Eukaryota > Metazoa > Arthropoda > Arachnida > Ixodida > Ixodidae > Hyalomma > Hyalomma asiaticum. The sequence continues at coordinate 130,785,464 of CM023482.1, read as the reverse complement.
CAGGCTTCAGATCGCCTGTGTGATGTGAGCCCGATTTACATCTGCATTTAAGGTGGCAAGTAGTAGCCTTTTTGGTTAATACCTGCACACACATGAGAATGCCAAAATTGCATAGTACATACGTGAGACTAGTAGCCACAGCGCTAAGTTATGGTTGAATTGGTTGAATTGGTTGAATAACGTTGTGCAGTCCTTCGAAAATGAATACATTAACTGCGCAGTGTCCACTGCGCAACCGCTATAAGCGCCATTTTTATTGATTGATTGATTGATTGATTGATTGATTGATTGATTGATTGATTGATTGATTGATTGATTGATTGATTGATTGATTGATTGATTGTGCCATCGACGCTGGAATGAAGTAACGCCTTTGAAACACCTAAATTGCAATGTTTTACAAAGTAGCGCAGACCTCCCAGTTATGTAAGGACACTGAGCTGGCGCTGCTGTGATCAAGCTGAATATCTGAAGCGAAACACGAGCACCTGAATCGTACTTCTAGGGATCTTACGTAAAACACCAGAAGACTAGGCGTCGTGACCGATGTTGGCTTTCTCTAAGGCCTCGTTCGTCCACATTATGCAACCGCACATGTTGATTTCTTTTTATTTACGAGGCGTGCGGTCTTATATCGAAAGCAGGGCAGTCACTTCACTGGTAGTAACATTTTATTCCTAAACTTCTAATACTCATTAGCGCTGGCGGAGTTTGGAGTGTGTTGGTGGCGTTTCTTCGCTTCTTCTTGCACCTTGTGTGGACAAGGACCAGAAAAAGACACAATATCAACGTATTGGGAACGACTGATTGTATTTTGTCATTGTGCTGTCTTTTTTCTTACACAGAGCAGGAAGAAATCGTGAAACACCCCCACCAGCCCCAATTTATCTCTCCTGCTTGCGTGATTTCGGCTGAAGTCGGCAAGTGTTGGCTAACGTTTCCTAAAGATGGCTAAATGATTGCCAAGGAGGGTCCGCGTTATTGAGCGATAGCTATATCGAGTAGCTCGCGCATGCTTCATTCGCTGTTATGTTCATAAACGTTTTGCCAATAAGTTGAGTCTGTACCAGATATCAGTCATTCTAATGATTGCCGTGGTCTTCAGCGCCAAATCCAACATATGATTACCAGGCACGTCTAAGTGGAGGGCTCCGGAAATTTTGGTGACCTGGGGTTCATTAACGCGCACTGGTAAAGTGTAGAACATGGACCTCTAGCATTTCCCTTTCCTCGAGATGCGACCGCCGGGACCGGGATCGAACCTTCAGTCAATGTGCATCCAATGACTGAATTATGTAGCATTTCGTGTACTTTTTTTTGGTCACTTCTATCTAGAAAGAGGTTGATGACACACATAATAAAACGGACAAGATCTCATAAGGGCTCGTTAAAAAATATTTTACTATGAATTTTTTACGTTAACTACATAAGTAACGTGAATCATCACATATGTGACTGGGGATAAAAAACTTCCTCCATAAACAAAAATTTCAGGGTTAAAGAAAGACAGAGATAAGTTTCGCCCTACGTTCTCAAGTAACACATTATTGCGCGATTCAACATACCAAAGGTAGCGTTATTGATATTCGACCAGAAGATTACCCAAGATGCATTCCGCGTCTACTTCGAGCCAAGCAGTAAATAAAATTATGTAAATAAAGTTCAAATCCAAATTAAAACTTCTGAATCAAACTGGTTGTCAGGTCAAAATATCATAATATCATCACTTTTAAACCTGCATTATCGCTTTGTAATCTGTTCGTCTTTATGGTATTTTAGTATCGCTTAGATATACAAGTGATACCACGCCATTGAAGAGACTTTTAGTATTTTTTGTTAAATTTGCGGGATAGCCATTTAAACCTGGATGCTCGATCAGTAGTATTTTCCTACGCCATTGGTTACATTCAATTCTGAATATATCAACGTTGAAATATAGCATTCTTCTTACTTCATTTTTAAATTTAAGGTTACACCAATGCTGCTTAACGCAATTAAATCGTTCTCAAACGACACTAAGGCGTTCTAGACAACCTGAGCAGGAAAGTAAAATAACAATGACGAAAAGGGCAGATGATCAATGGACGCTTGTCCTTTCAGGAGTGTGGCGGTATCAACTTCCACCACCGCTGAGGGAACAATTTATGTTGGCAGCAAAGGACCTTCTAAACACCTGAAGGTCACTTATCTCGATATCCGTGCACTGCCAAACGAAACCACGACGGTAGTCACCCGTTTCAGGTTGCTAACAAATGCCCGCAGCCATCAGAGGTTCCACCAGAGACTCGGGAAGACAAATGGTGCCCAACGAACGCGGTAGCATTTCCCAGTTTTCTTTCATCACCCTAAAGGTGGAAAACGAGGTAGGTAAACGGTGAAATTTCCCCTTAAAGTTCTAGCGTAGGAGCCCTCGGAAAATTGGGAAACCGCGCCTGCAGACCCGCCTCTTCAGAGGCTCTCTCGAATCAACGTGCCGAAAGTAAATCTACGGTACTTGCGATAAAAGGGACCGCTAACCCAGTTCCCGTAAGCATCCTAGCTGCGCATCCTTGTGCTGTCATCAACGCTGATTATATAAACCGGTAGTGAAACTCAATGGCGCATAAAGAGCATTACCTGTTATGCGAGAGTTTGAAAAAAAATACGCGTTGGGCTAACCTTCAAAGGACTTCCTTAAGGCAGGCATTATTACACCACTTACTTGACAGCTCTATTTTCATGTGTGTGTTTTTATGCTTTTACGTACTACTTGTGCAGCGTAGCATACCGGTTGTCCTACACTGATTAACCTCCCTGCCTTTCCCTCTCTACTATTTCCTCTCTTCCTTCCTTCTTTCTGTTCCGTCCCCTTGCCCCAGGATACACCAGCAGGCCAGAGCCAACGATAACTAGGCCGACCTCTCTGCCTTTCTGCAAATATATCTCTCTCACTCTGCTCTCCTAAATTTATTTCTGATTCCGCGGAACTTGCGAGACTTCAAACAGTCACACATAATGCCTTGTGCATTAATACGGCAAACTCCTTCCTTTAAATAGATATCCATCACAAAAGCTTTTTCACCAGAAGCGGATCGCCGGTGCAATGCGAATGCTTTAAACAAGAATTCGGGGCCTTTGGAAATGCAGTAAGTGCTAAAATACCCGCATTGCAGCTCGCGCAATTCAAGTTAACCACCAGCCGCAACTCTCGTGCCTCTTTATTTTTTTTTTCTTCGCCAATGCGATATCTTGCATTTTTTTCTATAACACATTTACATTAGGGATAAACGTCCCTGTAAGTTGCGCGAGCACCGAACGAAATGCAAAATGCGTAGCGCGCATTGCGAAATATAGGCACGAGGGCGCGTAATCTTCGGAACCACTCAGACGGGCGAAAATTTCTTCTCCGGTTATTTTAGGGTTAGGAAACTGGTCGAAAACGTTTATCTGCGCTGGCGGGAAGCTGGCTGAAGTAACGCAATGCTTTCCAACTCCGCAAAACGAAAAGAAAAAGAAAAAAAAAGAAATGGCGCACCACTTACTTTTGCCAGCTTATCGTCATTCGATTTTTGAGTTTTTATTTTAATTTATTTTTTGCGACATTCTCGCGTATCTGTCACGCACAGCTCTACGTTTCATTCAAGTCGATTGCGTATATCACCTACGCAAAACGTCTTCTCGTGGTCTGGCTTCTTTCTCTGTTTAGCTCACTTGTGATCTTCTAACACTCCACCCCTTTCCCGCTTTCGTTCTTCTTTTTTTTTTCCTGATCTACCCGTCGATAGCGCGGCGGCTGTCGCAGTGTCAAGACTTTTCCGCAGCCAAGCGACGGCGCTCAAGGACGAACGGCTGGGTACGCGGCGTTTTAAGCCCAGATTGAACGTTGGTTCTGGGAGACGGAACCCTTCATTTACTTAATCGAAATCTCGGCCAACGAAAGTTGAAGGCGTGGTTGCTTTCGTATGCGAGAAAAACTTTCGTTTTTACGCCTCCTCCCCCCCCCCTTTTTTTTTCTTTACTTCTTTCCTTTACTTTATCGTCCCCCGTTTTTCTGGGACTAAAAAGTCATCGCCACTTTTGAAGGGTTAAGAGGACGAGCAAAATAACGCTTCTCTGTCCTTTGCATGTTGTATGAAAGCGGCTACTCTGGATGTTAGAAAGGTCTCAGTGGTGGCGATATCCTGTATGAACGGTTAAAACGCGGTCATGAAACATGACAAATCTGCACTAGCTATTTTTTGAGAACTCAGGATAAAGTTATTTGTTGGAAATAAGTGCGATATTGGGCTTAACGCGTGCTGGAACATTAGCTTTGCTCAGTGTTGGAGGCGTAGGTTGGCTAAATAAATAGAACTTGCTCAGACACACTCGAAAAAAAAAAAATCGAATATTCTTTGCTACGGTTCAGCCTCCCCGAAGCTCTCCGCCACCAGGTCACTGGTACTCGAACCCAATGGAATTTCGCTCCGTAGGGCTCACCCAGACTCATGCTCGCGGGTGGCACCACCCGATCGGTTCCGCTCTTCTGTGCGTAATTGAGTTCTAATCAATCAATCAATCAGTCAATCAATCAATCAATACACATTGTGGAGTCCGACGGAACTGATTTTTCCAGACTGACGAGGTCACTACCTATATAACCAACTTTTTTTGTTATATAATTAGTGTTACAATATAATTTCTAGATTTATAGTCATTACAACCCCGGGTGGATCTGGTAACTTTGTGTGACTAGTCTACCAATCCTGAACCATTCGTTTAAGATGTGGCCATCCCAAGTACGGAAATAACAGCATAAGTTTGAAAGGAGTAGCTTTCACTGCAATTCTCTCCATGTATCTGGGCCGAGATCGGAGATCGTTTTTTGCGAACGCGGGCGGTTCTGTTCGCTTTTCACTGCATGTCATTGGCCGTGGTCATGCTTGCCTCGTAAGCAGCGGGGCGCAGCCACGTTTTTACATGACTACGTTTTCTCTGCACGTCACGCATTTACGCTTACGAAAAAAAAAATTCGTCCTGCTCATAGAACAGTCTTACTCATTTGAAGGCGAAAAACATTTAGTTTTGCAATATATCATCTAAAAGAAGACACCAAAATCTGCTCGTCACTTTTTGGGATGTACGCAGCTTGTCTATTGGTTGCTCTCACCCTGCCCTTCTCGCATATTTTATGGGTCAACCTGTCATAAAACTGTACTTGCTCAAACAAAGGAGGGCGACCAATCCTGGAAGCCTGCGCTGCACTCAGTCGCGCCAAATCCGCAGCGCGCACAACGAGAGCCGCGCCCCCACTTCGTGACGTTGCAGCGAACGCGATGTGTTCCGAACAAAGATCTCCGATCGCGCCCCTGCTTAACTTTTTTTTTTTACGTAGCTTCGGTTTGGTTATACCTTTTACCGTTTCTTGATGAAACTGCTAGTCAACCGAGACCTTCCCCAGAAATTTACTGTTGTGTTTAGCTTTCTTGTAATGAGCAACATTGGAGGGAAAGCTTTCGAATAACGGCCACAATTTCGCTGCCTGTTGGGCCACGAATGCGTTCAGCTTGGTGTCGCCTTCCACAGGCCTATTCCCAGTAGCACACGATGGGGAAAAACTTTCCTTTTATTTTTTTTCTTTCCTCTTGGCGCACGCGAGGCGGTCAAGGGCTGCTTTTTTGTGATGGCCCCGTCCATTTGTGACAACGGTCGGCGTATATGCGTATCTTTAAGGCGTTTTGCTATTGTGAATGTCTCTTCTTTTTAATTTCTGTTCAACTTTTTCGACCAACACTGGAGATATCTGGTTGAATTATTATTTCACTGTCTTGATAGTGTCCTGACGTGCCAAGAAAGAGAGAGAGAGAAAAAAACAAGCTCAACCTAATTGAAGTGGCTGTTGAATAATACAGAATTCTAGCCTTGGGTAGGCGTTAACGTTGTCGCTTCGTTTCGAAGAAGTTCTCTACTCTTTAATTATTCGAAGGGTGCATTGTGTCCGAAGTATATCTCTGAACGGTTCTGTGAAACGGTGCATTAGTTCGGACATGAGAATGGGTCGAAATTATTGTGGCTTTCTTTTTTCTTTGCTTTTTAATTTTCCTGACGCTTGTCGCAGTCCTTGAATCCTAATTCACGATATCTTTCCTTCTCAGGAGCCATTTCTTAGATGTGGGCCGCCTTCGCCGATGTTGTATGCATTTGTACTGCTGGCGTGTTCTACGGCAGGGAGCCGAGTTGCTATAGCGCTGATATCGCAGATTTTATGCCACCCAAATTTGAATTTAAGAAATGCGAGAAAGCCCATTTTTTCAGGTTCTGAATCCCTCGAAAGAAGAGAGAGAGAGAGAGAAAATTTATTATGAAATAAAAGCTGAGAGGTCGGCCTGAATCAATATTCTGACCTGCTTCTCGGCGTTGGCGGAAGGAAGACAGGTGCAGAAAGACAAAGATGACATGGTAATGAGGCATATCTATAGCATGCCGCATGATAGTATCGTGTCTTTAGAACTTAAACCGTAATGGTTACTTTTAACTTTATTTTGTGTGTGGGTAGTTGTTACGTATATTGGTCCTGGTGTCGCATTAGCAGCATGGTATTCCTACTTGGGCTTATTTTAATTAGTAACAAAGAATCAATTGTTCGTCCTCCGATATGACCAATGTCGTACTTTATATCCCAATAAATAACTTGGTTGAGGGTCTTGAACTAAGCCACTCGTATCGTACAGCCCTGCGTAGGCATTGTATTTCTTTACACTAGGCACTCTTTGACGAGGACTGCAGCCCAAAATGTCCTATAGATCCCGCGCACTTTGGCAATCGGCGCCATGCGTAGCAGTGAGTGAGGACATTGCTTATGGTGAACTGTATCGCGTTCAGCAAAGGGTTACGAAGTGGATGAACGCCTTTGTACAAAGTGCATGAGCAGATGTATGCTTAGCATAGGAACTCGACAGCCCCGTAGCGACTGAATGGTAACTCATGGTACGACGTAACGTTGGCAGTCACGTATGTGCACAGCACAGAGGTCTGTATTGAAGAAAATGAATGAACGCCACGGTGCGCTGATGTGCATATCATGAGCGTCGTTTATTGAAGTGTCCCTACAGGATCGAGCAAAGCTGGACAAAAGCAAGCAGTGTGCTAGCAGAACACATGCGTCATTATTACACTGCTAAGAGAACGCTTAACACACATATGAAACGCAAATGACGTTGAAAAAGCACCATCGTTCCAGCTGCTGGGGCCTATAGGTTTATTTACTATATGTGCTGTGTAGGAGAAGCCGCCGTCTCTTGTGGTTGCGCGCTTGCTTGGAACTTCGGGGTTCCGGGTTCGATACCCGCCTACCGCCTAGTAGGTTGCCTTCAGATATTACAGCGCGTTCGTGTGTGTATGTGTGTTACGAGTGCGTTTCTATCTCTTGTTACGACAAACGGTACGCCTTTGTTGTTTTTAAGCGGGTTTCAGTGATATGCTAAACGTCTATTTTAGCTTGCCCCGGATCTATATGGGCTTTGTAAAATTCAAACACCTGCGACGCATACCCGAATGCCATGGGCCGAGCAATACGGATATGAGCCACGCGTGATTGCAGTATCGTTATTCGTGTCGTACATAACGAATATATCATTTTTGTGATATAAAGGTCAATCATGCTTGTTCGCCATACATTCGTACAGTGCCACTCTAATTCTGATGTAAATAGGGTGAACGAGACGACCAGGGGCCCTGAAAACCGAGACGTAGGCGGCTGGATAGATAGATAGATAGATAGATAGATAGATAGATAGATAGATAGATAGATAGATAGATAGATAGATAGATAGATAGATAGATAGATAGATAGATAGATAGATAGATACGGTCACGGTTGCTCATGTTTGCCATGAAATTCCTCGCATTTAAATTAAAATAGAAGCTATATTTGCGTGTCAATGTCCGTGTGTGCGCTATGTCACTATGTGAGTATGTGGGCATACGTGCTACAGCGTAAAAATGCAACAAGAAACAGTCGGCTTAAACGTAAAGTAGGTCATCACAGCTTTTGCAAAGCAGTTTGCCTAGCCCGCCGTACTTACTCATAATGCTGCTAGCACTACAGTTACCTTTGGCCGTTGTTAGCTAGTTTAGGCTAAACGATGTGTAAGGTCAGCTAGGGTTGAAGTTGGCTCAACTGACTACAAGTGCCTGTAATTTCCGCTTCGGTTCGTGCTCGCTAGAGCTGGTTGAATCCCATGGGTCATTTAACTAACGGCGGTTAAAGTAATGCCTACTAACTATCGACCAAATCTCCAGTAAGTAGATTTTGCTTCATGTTTGCTCTTCTTTGAGGCGAGCTCCGGTTTTACCTGTACTTGGGCACATTTTATTCCTTCCATTATTCACGTGCCCAATGAACCACTGTGAATATTTATTATTTTTATATTTTTTTTTTAAATGAGAGTCAGCGATGCTTTGGGTTAACTAATTACGCAATGAAAACGAGAACCGTAGCTCTCTTCGAACTTCGTGGACATGCCGGCTCGCCAGGACTATACAGATAATCCCTGTAAAGGCCAGTGCGCCAAACACGACAGCTGAGCTATAATTCAACCGCCTCCTAATGCACCTGCGGCTCGAGTTGCCTCGGAACGGGCGGTGTTCCTATACTGATATCATCGTCTCTAACTTTCCTCGCCCTGAGCACATTATTGCGAAGCAAAGTTTCGGGAAGTGCTATCCCGAGTTTATCGCAGGAACTATATGATTTGAGATATTTTCTTTTTCTTTTATCTGTTCTATAGTATACTGGTTCCACTGTTCTCGTCTGGCCACGTGTTATGCGAAGGAGCACGTTCAGTGATTTCGGCGAAGCGGGCTTCCTCCTGAGATATGGCATAACAAATATTATTAAGGTCTTATAGATCGTGCCTCAACACGGAGCAGACCACTCCGTAGGGACCGCAACGCCAAGCCTCTCGGCCGTATCGTGGGCCTGCCGACTGGAGTCGGCGAAAGGGAAAGGGGCTGCTGAGGTGACCATCCCACCTGACCGGGCTGTTGTCCCTTGTAGAGTGTGTCCGGGGTTGATCTACATTACGTACTGTCGCAAGTTGTGCGCGGCTTGAACGGCTTTTGGTTCTAAAAGAAAGTAATTGTAGGTACGAAATGGAGACAGATAACGATTAGTATATACTTGCCCAGAGAAAAATCATTTCCTAGGAGCCCTTAGCTACTGCGCAAGAGATGTAAGAACGAAAGGTGAGGCATTTGGTGGTCGAACCTGGGACTTTGGGAAGGGGGGAGGGGGGGGGGGCTATTCGGAACCTTGGGAAGTCGAACACCACCTGAACTGTGATTTGTCATAGGCTATAAAGGCTGACATTCAATCGAGTGGAGCTCGTATCGGCATATCCAATGCGGGTAAGAGTCACACGTGACTTTCATATTGTTAATCGGGACATCGCTGACGCCCAAACCTCGTTATTGACGTAGAAACTTATCAGTCACGTTTGTTATACATTCGTACCCTTCCATACCAATTTTGACATATATCAAGTGAGTTATACACGAGTTGTCAATTTTTTTCTATATTTTTCTGCGGCCGCTTCTTCAAGGTCCCTTTCGCATGAGGCGTATGGGACTTTCGCATGAAATATATGCTATAACACAAAACGGCGAGATCAAGGACGGGAGGGCATTTAGAAACGTCGAGAAACGTAAGTGTTGAGGCCGGTCGTTTTAAGAAATAAGAAAAGCGATTGCGCATTGTCAGCATTGACTTTACTAAACTGTTCAGTTCCGTCCACTTACACTGTCCACGGCTTACCTTCCTCGCTCGAGAAATATATGCGAGTGTTGAAGGAGGCTGCACTTCGATTGCGATCTTGATGGCCATATCGTAGGACAAGGAAATAGACCGGGTTAACTTTCGAAGCAGTCACATGGCCAATACAAGGTGACACCTCGAAGTTAGCTCGCTTTAAGAATACATTAACAGCGAAGACGCCATTTTGTGCACCATTTTGTAAATATGCGAAAAGGAGACTACTGTCACCTTAGAAAAAAAGAAAGCAACAATTCTGTGCCCTTACACTCTGTGAAGAAGGATGACCAGCGAAGCTGGGGTGGTTGGATAAGCCTCGCCGATGCAAAATTCTCTGTCGACACGACTGGATAGACGGACGCACTTTTGATCAGACCGTAGCCATATACAAGGTAATTAAATCATTATAGCTTTGCTTCACTTATAGCACCTTCAAATCACTTTGTTTAACATTTCATTCGCGTAATTCACATTTGATTAACATCAGCTCACCTTCACTCCACACAGCCCGCCTTTGATTCGCTGTAGTTATCACTTGGTTGTTTTAATCCACACTGTACTTTTTTTTCATTAGCCACTGCTCTACGCCCCGAACTGCCCCCCGGGAACAGCCCAACGATGTAAAATTTTTGTTCTATAGAACAAAAATTTTACATTGCGTCCCCGTAGAAAACGATGCCTGTAGGCATCGTTTTCTACGGGGACGCAACACACTAGAACCTAACCATGTTAATATATTGTTATATTACCACCTTATGACCCTGCCACGGTGGTCTATAGTGGCTATGGCACTCAGCCGCTGATACGAAAGCCACGAGATCGAATCCCGGCCGCGGCGGCTGCACTTCGATGGAGGCGAAATGCTGAGGCCCGTGTGCTGTGCGATGTCAGTGCACGTTGGAAGACGCCAGGTGGTAGAAATTTCCGGAACCCTCCACTAACTAGTTTTACGCAATCGTATCATGACTTTGGGACGTAAAACGCCACAAATTTATTAGAACTTTAACGGCCGCATCGTCTCCCACTTTTTAAATCCGCATTCACTAGACTTCTGGCCATACTATATACTAATTTGCATATACAACGCCTTTGTAACTGCGCATTATTTGTTTGCTGACTGGAGGACGTTTGCACTAATCAACAACAGCAACACAAACATAAACTCTACGTATATAAAAATAAAAATTGTACAGATCAGATTTTTCTCAGAAAGCTACATCCGCGGGTCGATCATCCTTATATGTTAATTCGCTCTACGGATGCTTTGTTGTTGTCATACACAGATTGTTTTTGCTTTCTTGCATTGCATACATTCGTTCCCTTTTGTGGCCTTTTGTTGAGCGCCAATTAAACTAACGTCGCCGTGCGCCGCCACGCTATAAAGTAATTTGACAAGCAATTAGATTGTAAGTTTGCAACGTAACGGTTTGCTTTTTGCTTAGAACTATCGATACAGGATTTTTAGATTACAAGCTGCCGAAATTGAGAGACATGGAAAGCTTTGACGGCGTCAATTCAATGTAGTTCACTTCTTTATTTCCTTTTTAAGAAGAAGTAGGACAAAAAATTTGTTAGCGCTACTTGGCTGACCCCCTGTCCCTAAAACACGCGGAAGAAATGTTGATCAACGTTGTATCCTGTACTATATGTCAGATTGGCTATTCTACGGATGAAAGTAATCTTGCCTGGGGTACGGGATCATAACATTGTATTACGTCTTCTTCTTTAAATCACCAGCAAGAATTAGGAAAGAACCTGCAATAACTACGCGAAAATAGCAAAACTACTTCGTGTCATATACGCCAACCAGGTTATTTTCACTTGCTAACACAAAACTTCAAATAAATAAGAGGCGCAGAAGAAGGATATCTGCCGAACGATCGGCAGATCAATCGGGGATTTCCGGCAGGACTGACTGAAAAATCTCGAACTATCACGTGGAGGTTCTCTGTGACGCAAATCCACGCATAACTTCGCACGTGGCAGATCCCCGTCCAATACAGAAACTCCATATTGACACTCCAGCTTCCGGGACTCCACTGCACCAGCACGTATTCGCGCAGGCGTTTGTATTTAAATTTTCTTTGGCGCGCAAACTGCGCGGACGGAGAGGCGCAGCTGTGCCGATCTAATCGTGTTTCCAGTGCCAGCACTTCAAATTGAAAAAGATTTTTTTTTCATTAATATGGTACTAGCTGAGTCAGCGTCCAACCCTACAGAGCGGATATGCGGCAGACAGCTCACGGCTTCCTGTAAGAAAGTATATCAGTGGGGCTTATTCTCTTGCATAGTCGATATCTTCGAGGGCACGGGACGGTGCTCTTGCTTGACCGAGCATCTGAGGAATTCTTTTTGCTGGATATTCCTCGTAAGTGCGCATCCGTGTCACTTCTTCTCAGCTTTAATGTCGACCGCGTTCTGAGGCGCAAGAAACTATGAGAACGACTATTGTGTGATAGTGTCCGTCTCTCTCCTCTACTCCCCGGGAAATTAAGAGACAGCTGGTTATCTGTTGCGATACCTACATTGTATAGCTTGCCCAACCTTCTATCTCTCTACTCTTCCGCTGCCGTTATATATAATTTATTGAAGGAAAAGTTTCTCCGAGATAAGCTGATACCTTTCCCATTACGAGGTCAAGGTAGTCGCTCACAAAAAAAAAAAAAAAGTCTAATGTGCAATGCAAAGGAACAGCGTTATTGACTACGTGCACCAGAGTGATTAGGCCTTGTTCAATGTAATTTTGTACTTTTGCCTAGCCATTCCAAGTCAGCGATGTTACTTCTCCGTAGCGTTCCGAGTACAATGAAGTGGGATATATAGAGTACCTCATTCTTTTTTGCGAGTGCCTCTGCCCCGAAAGGAACCGACTTCTGTACCGCATTATAGAACGCGAGTTTCCTCAGAAGCACATTGAACGAGTTGCCTGCCAAGAAGGCCCATGCGCAGTGCAGAAAGATGTGCCTCGCATACTTGTGACCTTCCTTTGGGCCTTCCTTTGGGGAGACTGGATTACGTCATACATGCCGAAATGTGTTACGCGGAAAGAGATGCTGAAAAGGAGCGATTGCTAAACCGCCTCTGCCAGGTTAGCGTTTCACGTAGCAGCATCCTTACCGCCCCGCCACATGCCGCTAGCAGTTGTTTGCAACACGGGCTCACAGATCAGTTTTTCTTGGAGCGAAACTATAGAGTCGAGTAATGGAAAGCACTTTATTTGCTCAGTTCAGCAAACACATCGTCTTCTTTGTGAACAAAGAAGCAGTGTATTAAAGCGCTCGCGCAACACTTCTTGGACGTAATCAGAAACGGTGCCGATCAGTCGTGGAGTATCTTATTCCACTGCACGCACGAGGACATTCTCAATTTCGTTTCAAACACAGCTGGAAAACACCCTCTCTTGTTTCATAAAACGACGTCACTTGAGGTCTTTCTACGGCGATTTACTTCTTTTTTTGTTGTTATTGTTGTTGTTGCTCTTTAGGAAAGATACGTGCATTTTCCTTATTTATTGAATTCGAAACGAACAAGTAAGGCATAGCCTATGATGCTTCCGGGATTATGAAAGTAGTTAACGTCATTTCTGCCTCAAGCAACTTAGACGGTGCCCCAGTGAGGTCATTTGTTGAAAGAAGAGCGGGCTTTTCTGATTGTGCTTAAAACTAAACTACGAATCCCCTGGCGCCTGCAGTGTAATATTATTTGTCTCACATGTTCACAGAAGCCATGAGAATACATGTGAATACATGAGAATACGTGTTTCGCGTAGCGCTGCATTCACCTCAAGATGGAGAACGCAGGAAGATTAATGCGGGATGGTAAAACACGAAGCACATCGCGCTCAGTAGTAAGGGGTCCAAGGTTCGTTTGCCCGGTCACCGAAGGTTTTTTGTTATTTCTTTATTTGCATCTACGCACGTCGAATTTCGCTCACGGACAACGGTAATTTTTCGCTCACAACCAACGACGCCGGCACCCACACAAGTATTTCTGCAAAACGAGCTCCGTAACGCAATTGCGTTAAATCATCATCATCATCAGCCTGTTTAGGTCCACTGCAGGACGAAGGCCTCTCCCAACGATTTCCAACCCACCCTATCCTGAGCGAGTTGGTTCCACTTTATGCCCGCAAACTTAAACGTTAAAAGGCATGCAAAAACCGCTGCGTACGTCATCGTGGTTTTCGCGCTTCAATACTTGCGCCGTATGGTGCCTCATCCATGTTTCCATCACGATCATGTTGTCAAACTGCCTGATCCTTTGCTCGGGAACTGCACACCTCAAATATTTCTTTCTGTAGGCAGAAATTCTTCCTCCGGGTCTTTTGACCGTTATAACGGCCTGCACGCATTCTCGGTGGAAAATGCGGACCGTTCGTGCGCACAGGTTCTTAGACGTCAATTTTCTCGACCCTGAATAAATGTTGATATGAATGTCTTGTTCGTAAACTAGGAGAGAGAGAGAGAGAGAGAGAGAGAGAGAAAGGTCAAAAACCTCCTCTGTCGTATTATAGATAAAGAATTGATTTTCACCTCGAATTACCACAGAACCATGAAATGCAAGGAGTCCATGAACTGAAGCTCCAAGAAATTACTCATATCCACGTATAAAACTACATAAAAATAATGCTCATCAGCTGTTGCTAATATTTTAAGAGTCGCCGTCCTCCAGCGCATGTTGTATTCATTGTTTCCAATCACTTTATTTAGCCACCTCCTTTGATCGAGTAATTTTTGTAGTGAACATATGGGACTAAACGAATTGAAAAATGAGCTTCATTACTTAAACCAATGGCGTACCAGCGTCATTAGTTTATATAATAAGCGTATACCAGCTTGCCACCACTGTCATTCCCGATACAGATGAACTCTTCTGAGTCTCCTGATTGGCGACGCGCTCACAGTGGCTTTGCAACGTTCCCTCTTTATCGGACTGCTTTAGTTCCTTGCAATCCGTATTGTTCGTTCTTGTTGGTTTATTTCTCTTAAAACATTCAGCTTTCTGCAGTTTCTGCAGCTTTCTTTCTAATAAATAGGCAGACGTTCTAATATAGGCTAACTATTTACTCACTCGTGGCGTGGGTGATTCCACGATAAACAGCGCGGCGGGAAACGTGGGCGCGCGGGGGACCGCGTAGCACCGTGGCGTGGGTGGTTCGTCCTTCTAAGGTGCACGCTTCCGGCATGGACAAACGCGATCTCTGTGTGCTTCCATTGATCAAATAGCTCTGGCGAATCATATATTCTGATCGGGCTTTGCAGCACTATCCGGGGTCCTCGGTACGCATTAGTGTACGGCTGCTATTAAGTGCCGTCATTTGAGATAGAAATCCTGGCGAAAGACGATGAATACTGCGGTGAGTCAATCAGAATGATTCAGTAAAAGATGAACATTTAATGCGGAACCTCTTATAAAATTCATCCAGCTACTCAAACATGCTGTAAGGTTTCTAAAGATTAAATGAAGCCTAAATGGGTTTCAGTGGAAGGTAGCCTGGTGAAGGAGGAGGGGGCTGCGCAGAAATTTCGCATCTCCTAATGGAGAACTCTGCTCTCGCCTATGATCATAATTGTCATACATTTGTTTGTTTGTTTGTTTTCGTTCATTGCATCGCTCGCACCACCGTGTATAGTTCAATTGCCTCGAAGTGTACCTGCTAGCAAGTTTCTGCCACGCCCCGCCACGGTGGTCTAGTGGCTATGGTACTCGGCTGCTGATCCTAGGGTCGCGGGATCGAATCCCGGCCGCGGCGGCTGCATTTCGATGGAGGCGAAATGTTGAGGCCCGTGTGCTGTGCGATGTCGGTGCACGTTAAAGAACCGCAGATGGACGAAATTTCCGGAGATCTCCACTACGGCGTCTCTCATAATCAGAGCTGGTTTTGGGACGTTAAACCCCACAAAACACCAAAACACAATAAATTAATGATTTACCTTACACTAATGTCCTTACTAGCCTCAGATAAAAGCGATATAAAAGGCTGCGTTGAGCTTTTCCAAATATTATACCATTATTTCTTCCTTTTCTGCGTGATCAGTGTACAGATCATACGCATCATCGTACTCCACATGTTGCATGCCGCTTAAGCATCTCCAGTCTTTCATTAAGGACACCGTCTTTCTCTCTCTCTCTCTCGCTTTCCGTCTGCATGCTGCACGTCAAAAGAGTTATTGATAGGCGAGAAATTTATACGTGTTGCTTACAATTTCGTACCCCACCATGCAGTTGAAAAAGAAAAGTGAAAGAGAAGCCATCGTACCAAATATAAAAATCGTACACAAGGCGCTTGCTCATAGTTAAACAAAATTTAATACGGGGAAAGATGGCGCAAAGCTCCATGGACATAACAAGCGCAGAGCCAACAATCGCGAAGACGAGAAAAGAAAGGACCGAAACTAAATTAGGCGCCTGTCCGCTTCAAAATCCAGCGATAGAAAACTCTCGAACCAATAATTTGTCAACTAAGCCTGGAGTGTGCTAAGATGACTATTCTTTCGTTTCGAGGGTCCACTTTGGGGTGCAACCACAGGGATGTCTCTATGGCAATGATGAAATTTGTAATTGAAACGAACAGAATTTTACCTTAATTTTTATGATTTGTGCTTCGTCATACCACAGATATAAAAGTAATCATTTAAGTCAAAACAGCCTTGGCCAATCTCCTGCATTACCAGCTAAGCGGAAAAGAGGAAGAAGTAGGCGCCTGTTATCTCGTCTTCGTTAGTGTCTGTTCTGCACTTGTTATTTCCCCGAAGCGCTTGCTGTATTGAAGCTTTCTTTTTTAGCAAGCTGCCTTTGTAGCTTACAGGTCGTGTGTTTTTTTTTTTTTTTTCGAAATGGTATTATGAACCCGACGTTCGAATTATTGCGTTTTGCGTGGGCTTTCACGGTAATTCGCACATACCTTCCAAGCAAAACGAGCCGCATCTGCTGGAGCTCTCTTAATGATAAGATTAAATTGGCTGCTTGCGGAGATAGTTTACATGACAGTTTGGTTTTCAAGCACGTAGGCAATTGTCAAATTTTGGACGTCATTGGAACTGCGAAGCGCTGAAGGATGCTAGTTTGAACCTAAGAATAAAACGCCTTTTCATTTGAATACCGTTTGAGTACCAGTGCAATGCCCTACGCGTCAGTGCATTATCTACCATCCCCGGCCACCTTTCTCTTTCGCTCTTCTCTCTTTCATCTTTCCGTTCCCCTTTGCAGGGTAGCCAACCGGACGCTTTCTGGTTAACCTCCCTGCCTTTCTGTTTCCTTCCTCTTCCTCCTCATTTCATTTGGATCAGCCAGAAAGGTAAATCTTGCTGTTATTTTATAAATTATTTAATTTCAATCTATAACTATCATTCGTGGTCACTTTCCTGTTCTCCTTTTTTTTTTAGATATTCCATTGGCTATATTCCCGCTGGAAAAAATAATAACGAGCTGCTAAAATATTTTTTTTTATAGTCTGACATCACCTTACTGCAAATCACGGCCTTATAGAATTCACTTCACTTTGTCAGCGTGGTTACTCTGCTCATTTACACAGAGCGGATTTACCTATTGTCAAAAAGAAAACGTTATGTTTGAGGGGGCGATAAATCGATCATATTTGCTCACAGTAAATATTGGCAACTGACAATATTGTCGCAAGTTAACGCAGAATAATTCAGCTTGTTTCGGGTAACTCCGGTAAAGTGCAACGAGAACATGTATGCGGTACTACATTTTGTGTTTTTTTTTTTCATCTCCTCATTCCTTTCCAATGAGCGTGCAAGCCTCGTGACACAAGTCGGCAAAGAGTAACCTTTTCTAGGGGCGAAGCTCCTTAAGGCGGCACCCGTTCGTCCCTCGTCGTAGTCGTAGTGCGTAACCAGTCTTACGCTTTGACCTCCAAGGTGGTGCCGGTGGGAGATTTCTCCTGTGCGTTGTTCAACAATAAAAAATTCGCAGCGTGCGCGTTAACTAAAAGCCGAATTCTTCTGTCTCTCATTCCCCATTAGCAGCCATTGGCATATTCCAGTAGGAAACGTTAGTAGAAGTAGCAGTGTAAGTGTTAGCTAAAAGCCGACTTCTTCTGTCTCTCATTCCCATTAGCAGCCATTGTTTACCTCCAAGGTAGTGCCTGGTGAGATTTCTCCTGTGCCCCGGCACTGCCCCGGCAAACGCGAGGGACAAAGTTGGCGCAGCCAGCGTCTCCTAGCGAGTTTCTTGATTGAGAAATACCGACTGCTCGCGTTGGAGAAGCGTTCAAAGGCAAAACCCATCTGCAACCAGTGCAAGAACCACTTAGCTTACATTTCACCGACCACAAAGCGGTCATAACGAAAGGACAACGGAAACCAGCAATAAATGTTTGATAAAACATTTAATCAATCGTTTCACGTCAATTTTATCGGGCGAATTAACGGAAGAAATTTCACTGTTTAACCGATGATTACTTCCAGGAGCTTCGCCCAATCTCATCATCATTCACCTCGTGGATCTGCCGTCAATTTTTTTAACATTCCTGCAACAACGCAATCTACATTTTTCGACAAAAAGACAAACGATGAAAGGTTGTCTCTAACTATATGGTAAGGAAATTTCTTCTTACGCATGCGCTTTAAGCTACAAGTTATGTACTAAATATGCATAGGCGCCTAACACAGCTTAATCAAGTTCGATTGAAATCAGTTTACGAATACCCTTACTACAAACTCCTTTTCCGTTCCTTTCAGCTCTTGGAAACGTAATATTAACTTTGCCAATTTAATTACCATTACATGCAAAGAGTTTTTCTAGTAATGGCGTGACTTAAGACACCAAAAAGATTTCGGCCCAATATAACTTTTAGCAGAAAAAAAAACATTTTAGTACACCTCTTGGCGCGAGGCAGCAGAGAGAGTAAATAATGAGTGCGATGTGCCGGTGTGTTATCTGCGATTAATGAACAGGAACCATGCTTAGTGATGAAGTGCGAGCAGCGCGAATTAATGCGTCGCGCCGTAACTCCTAACTGCGCTGCTCCGTTGTTTAACGAGCAAAAGCATCTGTAACTCGGGTTAATGGTTCCCGGAGATGAATGGCGATTATAGTTAGCCGCTGTTAGCAGCCCGATACGCACAACGTTTTCAGCATACACAGACGCTAAGAAATTGGCCAGGGAACAATGCTTAAGATAAATGACTGCACCGCGGATGTATAAATCAAACGATACGACATTCGAGCAAGCAAAAACCATTACCATTACCTACGACAGCCGTTAGCTTTTCTGCGAGTGTATACTAATGAAGTACACGTGCTCATTTTTTATACTCGGTCATTCATTTGAGCCTCGTCACCGTTTCCTCTGTTTTCTGCCTTACAGTCATCTCGGGAAGCCTTCGCAATGGTAGGAAACTTGCAAGACGATTTACCGTTCCCAGGCACAGAGCTGGCAGCAGAGCTTGCACATATCTACGGTCAGCCGCTGTCCGACCTATCACTATTGCTACGCCGAAAGACCAGAACTTTGCGACAGAAATCGACGAATGCGTTACTTATGTTCCTGCAAGCAACAGGCCTCGTTGAACGACTCTTACCTTTCCCTGTGTGTGTGTGTGTGTGTGTGTGTGTGTGTGTGTGTGTGTGTGTGTGTGTGTGTGTGTGTGTGTGTGTGTGTGTGTGTGTGTGTGTGTGTGTGTGTGTGTGTGTGTGTGTGTGTGTGTGTGTGTGTGTGTGTGTGTGTGTGTGTGTGTGTGTGTGTGTGTGTGTGTGTGTGTGTGTGTGTGTTTTCCTATTTATTTGGCTACTCCACAGAATGACTCGCTACTTTCGAACTAATCTATAATTATTCACGATTGAAGTGGGGACCTTACATGATGCTAGGACATTCAGTCGGCCATTTCTTTGCTAATACCTGCTGTAAAGTATCCCGCCAAAGTAAACTAGAAGACTGGCGCACCAAAACAGTTTCCAGGCATCGCAGGGTGTAGCTCACGCAGGCTCATATAAAAGGAAAGCTACGACATAAAATAGCTTCCCGAGCGGCAGTCGCGTGTGGAGTACATTAGGTACAATAATGGCCTAGACATACGAAGAAACAACTACAGTGCAGCGCCGTGTCCTTGCTCGCTTGATGTTGAAACACAACATACGACGAAAAGAGGTGCGCACACGATGGCGAACAATTTTCCCGTGAACGTTGAGAGCAGATGTCGAAACAGTTTCCACCTTCAGCGCTGTGCCAAGTGAAACTGTGCGCTAAAAAACTTGGTTCAACCTTGAGTTTCCTGGCAAAGCGCGTACTGCGCTTACTGCAAAGGTGTGAGTTGTAACACTTCTATCATTTTCTTATTGTATTTTTTATCCTCTTAAGATGGCTTCTCCCATTCGCTCTTTGCTAACATCCCGCCCACGATCGCTGCTTCCTACTTCCTGTTTTCTCTGTTCAAGGTGGCGATTACTTTCCCAACGAACAGAGACCAGAAAAATAAAACAACTTGAGGCTTTCGGGGGACACGCAGCGTTGCTAGAGCGCACGCCGGAGACTCGGCCATCTAAGAGCACATCGTAAATTATTTAGGCCGCTTGCTGCAAGTACTGCACAGAAAAATTTGTGGTTTAAGTGAGCCAAAGTGCTATTAGGTCTGGCTTGTTACTTTAAAAGTTGACTGTGAATTCAATTTGACGCTAAGGGCACATATTGTCTTTTTCTTTTGTTGTTGTTGTTGTTGCTGCTGCTGCTGTTGCTTCTTCTTCTCTTTTCTCTTCTTCTTGCTTCTTCTTCGTCGTCTTCTTCTTCTTCTTCTTCTTCTTCTTCTTCTTCTTCTTCTTCTTCTTCTTTTACAAACCAAACCTTTCTTTTTCCTTTTTTTTTACAAACACAGAGTCCCTATAACAATAAAGCAAGGTTGTGGACAACAAAAGTCAAAGTCGTTTATGCACTACTGATGTGGCTACGAAAACAGCCACGCTCGCCGTGTTATAAAGAAAGCTATGGCCAGGACGTTCGCGTTGGCGAATTTCGGCATAGCTTGTCGCGAGTGGGTCACGTAAGACTAGAAACGCAGGACAAACGAAACGCAGGACTTGGCGCCTGTGCTGTGTTTCTCATTTTATATGATTGCCTCTCCTGTGCTTTACTATCTCCCTGAATGTACGCACCGTCTTCCCCAGTACCAAGTTTTGTTAAGGTAACAGCACCGCAAAGAATGCTATTTCCGAGAAAGCAATGATGAATTGATCGCGTCCCTTTGTGTCCGCTGGACACATTTAAAGCGCGCATCCAATACGTAATTCACATGGCGTGACACATACAGTTATACTGGTATGTAAATGCAGGGTAACGTTATTGATGCTGAACCTTTCTAATGGGCATGCGACTATAAGTTGCCCACTGCTTACGTAATTCGCATGACGTGGCACACGATGCAATGCTGTGCACCATTCATGCAACGCTTGTGTAAGCCCGTACTTGGACACCTGACTCCTCGGGCGATAGAACTCCGCTGTTGCTGCTGCTTTTGCTATTGTCATAACAAACTGTGGTATAAATGTTTTGTAACGGGTGGGCAGCTTCAGTAAGCACAGAATCTACGCAGTGGTTCTGGCGTGATAACTGGTGCGAAGCTGCTGAAATGAAATGTGTGTCTACATAGCTGCGCAGATGCTTCTCGACGAAATATAAGGCCGCTGTTGACACTGATGTTGCTACGGATGATGGAGGAATGTGTCACAGCCATTTGCGATAGTTGGGTAGCCTTAAAGTTCTCATCGCTTGCACAACTCGCGTGGCGTGACAACTGGAGTTCGCCTGCGTGAGTGTAAAGCAATGCGCGCACTTACGCCCTCCAAGTATACGCGCAATGTCTTTCGATGTTGCGCAAGCTTGAGTTGCTCGAACCTGTTGCGAGCGACACACTAACGTTAACGTTCACTTGTACCGTGCCCTTCCAACTTACCCACAAATCGAAAATGTGTGTACGTACGGGCAACGAAATTCAATGAAAGTAGTATATGCAGGGTAGATTCGTCTATATATACTATGTTGCGCCGCACTCGGGTCGCGATAGTAAAGGGTTCTTTAATTTTGTTCATGTTACAGACCACACGGTGTACTGTGCCTTGTTCAACTAACGCATTATTGATGCAACGCTCATTTCAGCGAAATATTGGATATCCTTGAAGACTGTTAAAAAAAGCCTCGTTGTACATTGAGATGACGGGTGGACTGCTGGGACATGGGAATGACAAGTAAGAGAAAGGAGGAGGGGGTGACGACAGCAGCATTGTGCGTAAAAGTTGGCACTGCACTCATAATCTCGGAGCATATGCGTTTGAAAGGCAGTCTCTTGAAATCAGAACTTACGGCGGCAGAGAATAATCCTGTTCGGTTGAGCAGTCCGCATCTTACCTTTAGGCCCGGCCTTCCGCCCATCATCTCTGTATATATATATATATATATATATATATATATATATATATATTATATATATATATATATATATATATATATATATATATATATATATATATATATATATATATATATATATATATATATATACCTTAGGTGCTCCTCAAGCTCATTGATTGCTTGAGATTGTTGTTGACGTTCTAATAACCTCGGGTGATGTCTTTTCTTACTTTATTTGCAGCGTCCACTTTGTCCGGCGGTATTACAGTGAGAGATGAGTGAATAAATCTCCGCGATATTCCTCCCCTTCTGTTTGCTATAGCTCGCTTACTGTGAGCGCAAGTGTGTGGTAGATTCCTTGCGAGTTGAAATAATATAACGGCGCACCATCACTTGACCTCAACAGTGTAAGCGGTAAAAAAGAAAAAAAAAAGAGTTACAGGACCCGCACTCTTCGCTTCAGACTGAGACGAGGAGAGATCAATGAACGAGAGAACATCGAGCTAGAGTGCTGTCCTCGCACAGACCTAAAAAGCAGCGATAACAATGGCTTAAGCAGTGGACTGCTTCGTAATGGTCGTTCGATGCTGTCGAATCGACACGCTCGTGCCCTATTAGGCAAGGATTAGCTACATGTTCGCACGTACGCTCCCGACAAGCAACACAAAGAGCAGGCCTACGAGTTAGCTGCGGTCCGCTCGCGCCTGTCGTTGCTGAAACTTGCGATGTCTCACTAACTACTTCTTTGCATTGTTTTTAGCCCGGAATTTTGTTACGATCATTATCTTAGGATTCCCGCTATCGCGCCGATAAGGTACGCTTCTCGTCCATCGTTCCGAGTTGGGATTTCCACACTCGCTCTGCCAACTTGTAGGTATTATTTACACTAATTCATGGATCCATTCGATGAAAACCTCCTAAGGGTCATACTTGATTTAATTTGCCTTAACCAGGCGAAGCTTGTTTCTAACAGCAAATTAGTTCTCTGTTTACCATGGCGCCCATTCTGCTACTCTACCACTCCAAGTCGGGTTACTAAGTACGTCAAGTGGTACTTGGTAACCAACTGACTCATCGTCGTCTTTTCACTAGCAATCGATAATATTACTCATAGATTACACACGTTCGCTGTTTAATTCGTGCTCCTCTTTTTCTGGTTGTTACAGACGCAGATTTTTCTCCTTTTTTTCACCCTTCGCTGCGCACTTTGTAGATATTTGTCAAGTCTTTGATTTAGCCATCATGGCTCAGCAATGCAGGTTACCAGTAAGAAGAGTACACTTATTACAATTATTTCTGGGCAGCTCATAAATAGAGAATTCCTTATGGAGCTTTTCCAATGATCTTTTATTAGTCTGCTCGTCTCACTATCCGAATGACGAGGCCCCTAATTGGCCCTCATAAATGTACTGCAAGATAGTGTTATAGAAGAGAAATATACAACTCACCATTAAGCTGCAAAAGACGGATTTCTTGCTTGTTTGTTTTAACAGCTGCACTCTAGAGCTCTGGCGGTTCAAACTCTTCGTTGCACTCTTAAAAAAATTCGCAGTGTCTGTTTTAGACCAACTTTCTGGGAAAATAAAAGAATAAATGAAGCGTGTATTTTGCTATTCACTGCGCCTATGCTTCTGTCACGAATCGCATTCGCACAGACACTGTTTGGGTTTAATGCACTTCAATAAGAAACAACCTTTCGTCAACTTACGACCGATTTGGGAGTTTTAAGGAGGTGACGGGTTGTTCAAAACTTCGAATGCAGGGGAAAGATTTCAAGATTGATAAGTTCTGAACATATGTGGTTTTTTTCTCTTGCCCTAGAGATCAGGTCATATGGAGAAAGGTACTCGCGCAGCGCTTCTTATAAAGTCCTGAATTCAGTACAGAGTTGTTTCAGTGCGATCTAAATTGTAAAAAGATAGATGAATAGTGAAGACACCAAAGAATGTCAGGGCGATCATTCTTGTCTTCACTGTAGCGCTGTGCGCCATCATGGCGAACGTCGTCTAAAGAAACAAAATAGCGAATCACTAAATCAGCTGGTTGGGTGACGTAGGCCCCGACATCAGCCTAAAACTTACTAAGATAGCAACAGCCAAAAGAGCGGATTTCAATGTGCAGTTGCGCGTAAGATAAGTAATAAATTTCTAGAATGCAAAAATTTTTCATGTTTCATAAGACACAGCTCCTTGCCTCTATTTGCATCGCTACAGTGTTGTATTTTTTTAGAAATGAAAACCAGAGTCGGCCATTCTAAAATTGCAAATATGATAGTAGAACCACAAAAAAGAAGAAAAGAGTATGTGAAAAGAAAGAGGAAGCAATCAAAAGCACTGTGCATGTACTTTGTGCGCTGGATATGAAATCCAACGTAAACAATTTGACAGGCGAATTTATCCTACGAAGCAACTTGACGCGGAGCCTACGACGCAAGGTCTAAAAATTAAGGCGTGGAACCAACGAAGAAACGAACAAATTGTTCGTCTAAGACCCAATAGAAACCCCTCTGATTGCAGATACGTTATCAAGTTACCCCCAATATTTCTAACCGCGCAGGCCAAATTTGTTGACCTCCCCTCTTTGCCCTTCGTATAATCCGTGGGAAACAAATTTTTGGTGTCCGCCGACCACATGTTAGAATTTGGTGTACACTAACCACATCTAAAAGTTGTAGGGCTGGAATTAGAGCGAAGAGAAGCAACGTGAAAAACACAAGGACATAAAAGGAAACGAACCCAACAGGACGAGCACTGCTTGTTTGTTACAATATAACCGACTCGCCAAAACGAAGCAGGCCTACGAGTTAGCTGCGGTCCGCTCGCGCCTGTCGTTGCTGAAACTTGCGATGTCTCACTAACTACTTCTTTGCATTGTTTTTAGCCCGGAATTTTGTTACGATCATTATCTTAGGATTCCCGATATCGAGCCGATAAGGTCCGCTTCTCATCCATCGTTCCGAGTTGGGGTTTCTACACTCGCTCTGCCAACTTTTATATTATTTACACTAATTCATGGATCCATTCGATGAAAACCTCCTAAGGGTCATACTTGATTTAATTTGCCTTAACCAGGCGAAGCTTGCTTCTAACAGCAAATTAGTTCTCTGTTTACCATGGCGCCCATTCTGCTACTCTACTACTCCAAGTTGGGTTACTAAGTACGTCAAGTGGTACTTGGTAACCAACTGACTCATCGTCGTCTTTTCACTAGCAATCGATAATATTACTCATAGATTACACACGTTCGCTGTTTAATTCGTGCTCCTCTTTTTCTGGTTGTTACACACGCAGATTTTTCTCCTTTTTTTCACCCTTCGCTGCGCACTTTGTAGATATTTGTCAAGCCTTTGATTTAGCCATCATGGCTCGGCAATGCAGGTTACCAGTAAGAAGAGTAAACTTATTACAATTATTTCTGGGCAGCTCATAAATAGAGAATTCCTGATGGAGCTTTTCCAATGATTTTTTATTAGCCTGCTCGTCTCACTATCCGAATGACGAGGCCCCTATTTGGCCCTCATGAATGTACTGCAGGATAGTGTTATAGAAGAGAAATATACAACTCACCATTAAGCTGCAAAAGACTGATTTCTTGCTTGTTTGTTTTAACAGCTGCACTCTAGAGCTCTGGCGGTTCGAACTCTTCGTTGCACTCTTAAAAAAATTCGCAGTGTCTGTTTTAGACCAACTTTCTGGGAAAATAAAAGAATAAATGAAGCGTGTATTTTGCTATTCACTGCGCCTATGCTTCTGTCACGAATCGCATTCGCACAGACACTGTTTGGGTTTAATGCACTTCAATAAGAAACAACCTTTCGTCAACTTACGACCGATTTGGGAGTTTTAAGGAGGTGACGGGTTGTTCAAAACTTCGAATGCAGGGGAAAGATTTCAAGATCTGATAAGTTCTGAACATATGTGGTTTTTTTCTCTTGCCCTAGAGATCCGGTCATATGGCAGAAAGGTACTCGCGCAGCGCTTCTTATAAAGTCCTGAATTTCAGTACAGAGTTGTTCCAGTGCGATCTAAATGTAAAAAGATAGATGAATAGTGAAGACACCAAAGAATGTCAGGCGATCATTCTTGTCTCTCACTGTAGCGCTGTGCGCCATCATGGCGAACGTCGTCTAAGAAAACAAAATAGAGAATCACTAAATCAGCTGGTGGGTGACGTAGGCCCCGACATCAGCCTAAAAACTTACTAAGATAGCAACAGCCAAAAGAGCGGATTTCAATGTGCAGTTGGCGCGTAAGATAAGTAATAAATTCTAGAATGCCAAAATTTTTCATGTTTCATAAGACACAGCTCCTCTGCCTCTATTTGCATCGCTACAGTGTTGTATTTTTTTAGAAATGAAAACCGAGTCGGCCATTCTAAAATTGCAAATATGATAGTAGAACCACAAAAAAGAAGAAAAGAGTATGTGAAAAGAAAGAGGAAAGCAATCAAAAGCACTGTGCATGTACTTTGTGCGCTGGATATGAAATCCAACGTAAAACAATTGGACAGGCGAATTTATCCTACGAAGCAACTTGACGCGGAGCCTACGGACGCAAGGTCTAAAAATTACGGCGTGGAACCAACGAAGAAACGAACAAATTGTTCGTCTAAGGACCCAATAGAAACCCCTCTGATTGCAGATACGTTATCAAGTTACCCCCAATATTTCTAACCGCGCAGGCCAAATTTGTTGCCCTCCCCTCTTTGCCCTTCGTATAATCCGTGGAAACAATTTTGGTGTCCGCCGACCACATGTAGAATTTGGTGTACACTCAACCACATCTAAAGTTGTAGGGTGGAATTAGAGCGAAGAGGACTCAACGTGAAAAACACCAAGGACATAAAAGGAAACGAACCCAACAGGACGAGCACTGCTTGTTTGTTACAATATACCGACTCGCCAAACGAACCGGGTTCCTTGCAACTATTCACCACGCTCTCTGTATTCTCATTGATTTGAATGTCCTGAAACATAAGATACTGTAGAATAAATAGTATTACTGCTGAAATATTACGTTCATAAACCATGATATGATTTTGAGGCAAGTCTCACTGGAGGGCTCGGGAAATTCCGACCAGTTGGGTTTTTGAAAGTGAGCTGACATCGCTTAGCACACGGACTCCTAGCAATTCGCTGCCATCGAAATGCTACTGTTGAGGTCTGAATCGAGTCCGCGCTGTTTGGCGTCAGCAGCCAAAAAACGTGACCACTGTACCGTCGCGGTACCACTTTTTCGCACTGTAGGGCTGGAATTAACCGACGCGGTATTCTTTTGTTTGGTTGTTTCTACGCGGAGACACAACCGCAGGGATGTTTTACTTGCTAATACGAATGTTCTTGTTTAGTCTAAGAAATGCGCGTTTGATTTTAATCGGCTTCAAATATGATTTGCTTCTGATCAATGTTACGTTAAACAATATAACGTTTGACCACAGCGACTAAGGAGTTTTGACTCTTTAAAGCATACTGGAGTAATTCACCCATATTTTGGTTTGTGTCCCGTATTGGGTATGAGGCACGATTACAAGGGGGTGATAGCGGGATATTGAAGGTCAACAACAACATGGGGCAAATGGACGCTGCATATGGCTTGCCTCTACCATACACCGCCTGATGTCACATGTGGCGCGAGTGATCACTCAGACGGAACAAGCCAGAACGCAATATTTGCGGATTGCAGCAGCTAATGGGGCCCTGCGATGAATACTCCACCCCCGGAGGCGAAACCGAAAATATCAATTAAGCCTTTCTACTAAAACTGCTACGGCCATTTCCAGATTTCAGAGGCATCGCACGAGCGCACAAGCCAACATTAGAAGAAGACGTTGAGAGGAAGAATAATTTCATCGAAGCGGTACGCGTTCTTCAAGCTCTGCCAGATTCGCCGTCTTAAGCATGTCTGCCCCGCAAAATGGACAGGCGTTACTGAAGGCGGCGAAGGATTCCAGAGCCATGGTGTATGCTTCGCCACCTCTAAAGGCTGCGAACTACGTGGAACGAAGCTCTAAGGCCCCATCGTCCAATCCAGCGCCGAACGTACGCCCAGGCGTGCCAGCAGTTGGACCCCACGGGAAACATCAGCCTAAAACTTACTAAGATAGCAACAGCCAAAAGAGCGGATTTCAATGTGCAGTTGCACGTAAGATAAGTAATAAATTTCTAGAATGCAAAAATTTTTCATGTTTCATAAGACACAGCTCCTTGCCTCTATTTGCATCGCTACAGTGTTGTATTTTTTTAGAAATGAAAACCAGAGTCGGCCATTCTAAAATTGCAAAAATGATAGTAGAACCACAAAAAAGAAGAAAAGAGTATGTGAAAAGAAAGAGGAAGCAATCAAAAGCACTGTGCATGTACTTTGTGCGCTGGATATGAAATCTAACGTAAACAATTTGACAGGCCAATTTATCCTACGAAGCAACTTGACGCGGAGCCTACGACGCAAGGTCTAAAGATTAAGGCGTGGAACCAACGAAGAAACGAACAAATTGTTCGTCTAAGACCCAATAAAAACCCCTCTGATTGCAGATACGTTATCAAGTTACCCCCAATATTTCTAACCGCGCAGGCCAAATTTGTTGACCTTCCCCTCTTTGCCCTTCGTATAATCCGTGGGAAACAAATTCTTGGTGTCCGCCGACCACATGTTAGAATTTGGTGTACATTAACCACATCTTAAAGTTGTAGGGCTGGAATTAGAGCGAAGAGAAGCAACGTGAAAAACACAAGGACATAAAAGGAAACGAACCCAACAGGACGAGCACTGCTTGTTTGTTACAATATAACCGACTCGCCAAAACGAACTGGTTCTTGCAACTATTCACCACGCCTCTCTGTATTCTCATTGATTGAATGTCCTGAAACATAAGGTACTGTAGAATCAAATAGTATTACTGCTGCAATATTACGTTCACAAACCATGATATGATTATGAGGCAAGCCTCACTGGAGGGCTCGGGAAATTTCGACCAGTTGAGTTTTTGAAAGTGAGCTGACATCGCTTAGCACACGGACTCCTAGCAATTCGCTGCCATCGAAATGCTACTGTTGAGGTCTGAATCGAGTCCGCGTGTTTGGCGTCAGCAGCCAAAAAACGTGACCACTGTACCGTCGCGGTTACCACTTTTTCGCACTGTAGGGCTGGAATTAACAGACGCGGTTATCCTTTTGTTTGGTGTTTCTACGCGGAGACACAACCGCAGGGATGTTTACTTTGCTAATACGAATGTTCTTGTTTAGTCTAAGAAATGCGCGTTTGATTTTAATCGGCTTCAAATATGATTTGCTTCTGATCAATGTTACGTTAAACAATATAACGTTTGACCACAGCGACTAAGGAGTTTTGACTCTTTAAAGCATACTGGAGTAATTCACCCATATTTTGGTTTGTGTCCCGTATTGGGAATGAGGCACGATTACAAGGGGGTGATGGGGCGGGGGGGGGGGGGGGGGGGGATAGCGGGATATTGAAGGTCAACAACAACATGGGGCAAATGGACGCTGCGTATGGCTTGCCTCTACCATACACAGCGTGATGTCACATGTGGCGCGAGTGATCGCTCAGACGGAACAAGCCAGAACGCAATATTTGCGGATTGCAGCAGGAAATGAGGCCCTGCAATGAAGACTCCACCCCGGAGACAAAACCGAAAAAATCAATTAAGCCCGTCTACAACAACTACTGCGGCCATTTCCAGATTTCAGAGGCATCGCAGGAGCACACGAGCCAACATTAGAAGAAGACGTTGAGAGGAAGAAGAATTTCTTTGAAGCGGTACGCGTTCTTCAACCTCTGCCAGATTTGCCGTCTTAAGCATGTCTGCCCCACAAAATGGACAGGCGTTACTGAAGGCGGCGAAGGATTCCAGGGCCATGGCGTATGCTTCGCCACCTCTAAAGGCTGCGAACTACGTGGAACGAAGCTCTAAGGCCCCATCGTCCAATCCAGCGCCGAACGTACGCCCAGGCGTGCCAGCAGTTGGACCCCACGGGAAACATCAGAAAGGCGGTGACGTAAAACCACGGCCACTGTCATCGGCAGCCCCAAGGAACAACGTAGGCACGAACGCCAAGGGCACTACGTCCAGTATCGCGCCCAAGGTAGCGTCAACCATGCCCGCTGCTGGTGCCATCCGCCCACCTCCGAGAGAGTACGACCTACAGCGTCCCAAGGGAAAATGCATTGGCGCTGTCACTGGCATCACCTCAGAAAACCACTACTCACGTGCAACGAGACGACTCCACTGCGAGCATCGGTTCTACAGAAAGCCCCTCACCCGCAGAGCCAAGGGCCTTTTCAACATCGATGAACCGGGGCTCACGCCCCGTTCTCCGAGTCACAGAAGGCAACGTCTACCTCGATCCAGGGACACCGCGGGTTGAAGTAAGTGCGCCGCAGTCTCTGGCAAAGCCAAGACTCAGGATACCGCCATTGGCTGGTGCTGCACGCAATACTCCATCACCGAGAACCGCATTGTTCGCGAGATCCACCCAGCAGGATTCGCCTTTCGAAGGCTGGTGGCGCAAAACGTGAGCGCACGGCAGAGCAGCGCCACGCAGCGGTACCTCCGAAAATAGCCCTGCAGCCCAAAGAGCGTGACGCTACGGTGAAAGCGACTGGTAGGAAGGCCCCACGCTCCCGATCATAAGGAGCTACACGGCGGCATTATGTCGCCTGGAACACCGCCTAGGCACCATGGCGCCACATATGGTGCAAGCGCCTCAAAAGCGAAGAAAGACGAAGTCGCCGTGGCAGGCAGCGATGAATCTACCGAGCAGACAATTTCTCCGGCTCCACCTAAACGGGCGGGACAAGCCGCAACAAAAAATAACGATGTCAAAGTTAGCAAAACACTGCTTGGTTTCATAGCGGCTCCAAAAGCACCATTAATTCCGTATCGCCGTGATCAACAGGATCGGAAGGCACCTGCCCACAGAATCTCAGGAAAAGGATTGCCTTTAAATTTTGGCAAGTCACAACAGCCACCGTCAACTAGCTCTCCAACGCCAGCCAGCCATGCCACACCAACAGCAGTGGTGAAGGCTATCATTGCCTCGAATCCACAATCCAAACCTCAGCGCTACGATGGATTTCCAGGGGTCCCGGCATACATTGGGGCACCCGACGTCATCATATTCACTCCGCGGTCGGCAACGCCCAAAGTATCACCAACCACTGCTTCCGGGCGGCCAGATGTTCCAGCAGCCGACGGAGCGCAGAGCCCTTCCTTCTTTTCGCCGATTGTTTCGTCCTCGGGCTCAGACAGTACACGTAGGAACGATGACGAGCGAATGACTTTCATCCAGTGCTGGCTACTAAGTGGCGTAGCGTTGAGCACTTCTGTGCTGCCCTTAGGTCTCCTGCTGCTGGCCTACACGAGTACGCCGTATTCCTCGACCTCTCGGAGCAGGACCACTTGGACCATAGTCGGCAGCACAACGAACGGCACAACTGTATCGCGCTCCGTCTTCACGCTACCAGTGCACACGTACAAGCGGAGTGATGTAACCGCAGTGCCTGCCAGTTGCCTTCGCAGTCCCCGACAAGTCAGCGACCAGAACCCTCTGCTGGCTGGAGCGGCTTCGCTATTCACTGCGTCGCCCAAGGCGGTCATATTCTGCTTGTACAACAACTCGCGCTACAGTAAGAGCGGCAGATACGACTTCGGACCAGAGCAACTGCCGTTGCCCTACTGCAGTAACATAGTGTACTGGTCCTTAGGTATGGACGATGGCGTAATACGGAGCCGAGCACCACAGTTCGATTTGACTCACGGCTTAGGCGTGCTGAGACAAAACATGCTCAGCCACGGCATTGCGAATGCAACCCTTTTGGTGGCACTCGGCGGGTACAGCGAAGACGCGCCCCAATTTTCGAGACTAGGAGCCGACGCGAGGGCCATGTCGCGCTTCACCAGTAGTGTGATCTACCTTCTGCGGACGTACCATCTGGACGGCGTGGCATTGCACTGGATCGGCCCAGAGCTGGGCTGTCAGGGCGCAGGCGATGTCTCAACGATGACGCGGGTGGTGAGGAGGGTCCGGCAGGCCATCCTAGCCAGCAGATATACCGGGCTCGTCACGCTCATTATTCCCGCTGAGGACGTCCAATCCCGACTGTCCAGCGCTACCGTGCAAGCCGTCGATTACATCTTTTTGGAGACGCAGTTGCCCTTGCCTGCACTATTGTACTCATTAAGCGTAAGAAGCACTCCAATTTCTTCATAGTGTCCACTAAGCCTTCTTTCTGGCGGACGGCTAACGCAATTCCGCTGGCGCAGAGTTAAGAGGATGCGACGATAAAATCAATATTGGTTTATTATTTTGGGCATTCAGGAAACCACTCACGTTCTAAAGCATGTTCGACGTACATAATGTAGTGACGGCGTCCAAAAAAAAAAAAAAGTTTGCATTATCATGAAGGAACAAAAGGCCCTACTATAAACCATCGACGTCGCCAGAGATATTTCTTATAGCGTTGTTTGCAAAGTCATTATTATTTGAATGGTGCGGAATAGAATCGCGAATCTCATTAAATTGTACCTCTTCTCGGGCTTTCCCTATCGTTCTGCTGAAAGCTGGCGTCTTGCCGGGGATCTCACAGCCAGCACAGCACTTCTGTAAGGGATGAGTCGATACGTAGCCCTTTGTAACCTATCTCTACGTGTTTGCTTTTGCTAGCATTTAACAATCCACCACACAAATGGTTTGCTTCGAATATATTCAGAAACATGACACGAATCTCCAGAGTCTGCCGATAAATCTGCGGTGACATTCTCCCGTAACATAATTTGTTCACTTAGAGGCTATTTGCGATTTCGTACTTGTTTCGTAGCTGCGCACATTCGAGGTTGCATGTATGTATTTGATTTCTGGGGTTTTACGTCCCAAAACGACGATATGGTTATGAGGGACGCCTCAGGGGAGGCCTCCGGAAATTTTGACCACCTGGGGCGTGATCGGAGATCTTTGTTCGGAACACAAAGCGTTCGCTCGCTGCAACGTCACGAAGTAGGGGCGCGGCTCTCATTGTTCGCGCTGCGGATTTGGCGCGACTGAATGCGGCGCAGGCGTTCAGAATTGGGCACTCTCCTTTGTTTGAGTGGGTGCTGTATCATAACAGGGTGAACCATAAAATATGCGGGAATAGGAGGGCCAATGGACAAGCGGTGAACATGCAAAAAATTTACGAGCATGTTTTGTTGTCTTCCTTTAGACAGTATATTACAAACCGAAATGTTTTTCTTCTTCGAATAAATAAGACTATTTTGTGAAAACGAAAAAAGAAATTTTCACGGGCGTATACGCGTGATGTGTAAAGAAAACTTGGTAGTGCAAAAACGCGGCCGCGCCCCGCTGATTACGAGGTGAGCATGACCGCGGCCAATGGCTTGCGGTGAAAAGCGAACAAAACCGGCCGCGTTCGCAAACAACGATCTCCGATCTCCCCCTGGTGTTCTTTAACGTGCACTGAAATCGCACAGTACACGGACCTGAATATTTCGCCTCCATCGAAATGCAGCCGGCGCGGCCGGGATTCGACACCCCAACCTTCGGATAAGTGGCTCACTGTCATAACCACTGGACAACCGTGGCGGGGCAATGTATGTATGTATGTATGTATGTATGTATGTATGTATGTATGTATGTATGTATGTATGTATGTATGTATGTATGTATGTATGTATGTATGTATGTATGTATGTAATGTCAGCAACCTTGTGGAAGTATAGACAGCAAAAGGCGCAAGCAGTAACAGTAGAAAATGTCAACAGAAAAGCGTCGCAGCGGCTGCATTTCGATGGTGGCAAAATTTTAGCTGTGTATTGTGCGATGTCACTGCACGTTAAAGAACCCTAGGTGGCTGAAATTTATCTCCAGATGAAAATTAGCCCTCCAGTGCGGCGTCTTTCATAATCGTATCGTGACTTTGGAAAGTGAAACGCCAGAAAAAAAAACTAAGCAATAACGCACGAAGGATAATAATAATAAATCAAGCGTCGAATGGATCAAACTGTATTTACTCGGTCTGGCTTTTCTCACCCGCAGCATTGCACCAATTTCGCCGCTATAACCAAGGACGCGTTCGAAACGGTGCCCGGTTACGCCAACAACAAGCGCAAGATTTGCGCCGTTTACAGCTTGGCCCCCTTGTTGTTGGACACGGTGACCTTCGGCATCCAAACGGAATACATCATGTCGAATGCGTCGCGTTACTCCGGTGTCGATGGCAAGGGAACCGTCTTCGAGATGTGCGAAGATGGGGCCTGCCTGTCCTCGCCAGACAACATGTCGTGCATCGTCCTGAAAAACATCCCCGCCTCTCCCGATGGTCTGATGCGCTCGTACGTGTTTTATGACCGCGAGACTATCTTCAATATCTTGACCCACGGTGACCCCAACAAACAGTTCGTGTCCGGAGACAGCTGCCTTCTTCTTTACGACGTGGACTTGGATAACTTCAACGCCCCGTGCATCCTAAACAGGACGTTCAACAGCCTTCACCACTTCCACGCTTCCATGGAGCGTGCTGCGCACTTAGCCACGCCTCTCCTCGCTGCTCGCAGCTGCCAAAGATCGTAAAGGCCAAAAGAACAGGGCCGCACTTTAGCATAATCCTATATTCTCTACACGCGGCTGTCTCATCGCCAATAGAGACGTAGAAATGCGAGACAGTATTAGCACCTTTATTCTATGCTGAATGTGTTAGGAACGTTACTTTTAGCATGGCCGATATCACGTACTCGTGGGCATCGGTGTCTATTAGGACGTTTCCGGTGCATGGACTCAGGCAGTGTTGTTCACTGCTTTACAATTAGATCATTTAGTGTTACTTATGGATTTAGCAGGTACTTTGCTCTTTTAATGCCTCTCGGTATATTTGCGTGATACTATGATAGAGACGAACCCTTTCCGTCATTTCGAATCCAGAGGAGGCCGGATCACTAATACGTGAACGTGTTACTCCACGGCATGTTCGTGTGCTATGATTTATATGGCAGAGTTGTTTTTTGTAGCTATAACCAAACGTTCGCGACAACCAAAGACATTGGCGTTCACTGGAACGGTTCAAGGGAATTACTTTCTTGAAACGATGACGAATCACTGAAAGGAAAACACCTGCGACATCCACAGGGAAACATAAATCTTGAGGAACCCAAAAGCTAAGTCTTAGTCCAAACAATGCACTCCTGCTTTTGAAGGTGGTTGTACCACAACGTATAATCCGTCGTTCATGTATTATAAATCTACGGGCGGTTGAAATTCCTTCAATGTAAGCTGTCATGGACATTCTAAAACAAACTACACTCAAACCTAAAATAATGCAGCCTAGTCATTATTCAGTTATCCAGGCAGGCGCATGTCTTTATTGGCTGTTTTACAAAAAACTGAGAGAGGCCGGGGAAGGGGGGTGGTGTAGAAGGTGTTTAAATCCCCCCTCCCTCCTAGTTGTATGTGCCCGTATACGTTTGAAATCGTGCTCGAATTAAGGATGTGTAGGAACTTTAGTGATCTGTGAGATCTCTGCGCCCACCGAGTCAAAAACTGCGTACGCGCACGTTCTAAACACGTGTGTGTCGACTGGCCGGTCTCCTCCGACTAGCGCTCTGTCCTTTTGTTTCGGTCTGTTTGACCGTTTCTCTTATTCCATATTGCGCTACACCAGTCCAAGTACGTCGATCCAACTCGCCCAATCTTCAACACTTGTGGCCGGTCAAGATGTCCCTAGAGGCTGGTTCTTTGTTCGTTTTACATTTTGTCGGTGATTTGTGGTACTTTGTATGCTGTATCTTAGCAACGGCTGTGTTGACGAAATGGCAAATTTTTCTTGCTTTTCTTATCCAGCCACTCAAACGACGAGTTATCGCAATAGCATTGGAGGCGGCGGCTAATGGGAAATATCGAAACAAGCTCTGGGGAACATTTCTCTCCCTCTCCGCGCTTCGAGGGACGGCAGTCCAAACTATACAAGTAAACATAGACGTAAGGCTATGAGCAGGCTTACAAATGGTGCTTGGCGTCGTTGTGCGGCATTCCAAGAGATGTTGAGCTTCTTTTCGCATCGCAGGCACGTTGCAAGCTGTAGCTTGTGCAGCCTGTTGTAGTAGGTAAGTTGTTAAGCTTACGCCTACGTCGCTGGCAGCGTATAACTTACTCTCGTGCATAAAAATCAGGCAGGGCTTTGCTGTAGCGAACACCATTCACCTGCGGGCTTAGCAAATCGACTTCTTCGCGGTGGTTCTGATAACAGTCTCTCTCGGTTTTTTTTTTTCTCTCTACCTTTATCTGTATTTCTGTTCCTGTCGCCCACAGCAAATTATGTTTTCTCTCTTTCCCTGTCTACATATCCCCTTTTCTCTCTCCCTATCTGAGTTTCTTTTTATGTCGCCCATAGCAAGTGGTGTTGCAATCGTCGGTACAACGCAATCATATGGCTCCCATAAATCTATGTTCTTCAAGCGCGGGTGTTTCGGACAGGCGCTCCCACTAACCAGTACACTCGCTAGTGTTTAGAACATCCTCCTTCGGACTGCGAGTGCGCGTGTTCGAATCCCGCCTTGCCAAAAAATTAGTTTTTTTTTTACTTATTTATTTCTTGTGCTCTCTGTCTGTCCCTTTCTTTCTGCATTTCCTCGCCTCATTTCACACTTTCTCCGCCGAGATTTGCGTGGTCGCCCGGCACGGCTGGAACTCAAGTTTAAAAAGTCCCGCTGTTAAAAAGTTAGGCATGGCTTTGCTATTCGAAATGCCAACGAGCAACGGAGCTGTGGAGGTTTAGCAAAGCATTGCAAAGTTAAGCAAAGGACAAGTGATGTCTTAGCAAAACTACTCTTAACGTTTCTCACACTATATTAGACCTCTCTGTTTTTCTCTTTCTTTCGTCTCTTTCTTTCGTCTATGTCTATCTCTTATTTTCTCCTTCGCTCTCTATGTCTCGATTTCTCATTCTCTCGCCCGCAGCGTATTGCCGATACGCAAGGCGCACGTAGCAGTGTGCCCCACCACGGTGGTCTAGTGGCTAACGTACTCGGCTGCTGCTCCGAGGGTCGCGGGATCGAATCCCGACTGCGGCGGCTGCATTTTCGATGGAGGCGAAATGTTGAGGCCCGTGTGCTGTGCGATGTCAGTGCACGTTAAAGAACCCCAGGTGGTCTAAATTTCCGGAGCCCTCCACTACGGCATCTCTCGTAATCAGAGCTGGTTTTGGGACGTTAAACGCCACATAACAACAACGTATCAGTGTGTTGTGTCTCGGAGTCGTCTTCACAATGCTCACTCTTTTCGTCGTCTTCTCCATCGTACTGTAGCTGTACAATCATTATCACTCGTGATATCATTATAATGATGTCATGACGTCGCTACCGCGTGTGTGGGCTGAGGGCAATGATGTGGGTCGAGGACAAGCGCAAATCCGATTTTCCCTTCTGCGCACGACGAGGTCGAGTAAAGAGCGAAGGCCTAACAGCTCCGCTGTAAATTGAATTCGCGAGTGAAGTGCGAGTCCTCATTTTTTTGCGTGCTCCATGAAACCACCCAGCGGAAGTAACCCAAAGGCGTTTTCACCCGGTCGATAGCACTTTCGCGAAGAGTTGCATAAGCATGTAACACGGAGTAGGAAAGGCGTTCACTTTTGGGCAACTTCGGCGCATCGCAGAATACCAACGGCGGCAAAGGATGGCACGAAACATGCTACGCGTCCTTCGGCTTCGCTTGCCGGCCTTTGTATCTCGTGAAGCCCTGCTCTTAACCAGACATGAATTAGTGAAGAGGTACGTGTCAGGGGGCTTCACAATAGGACATGACACATACGGCGCTCAGGTCTGTCTTGCCGTGTTTTTACTATTATAACTTCGTGTTCTAACACATTCCTTCCACCTGATCAAGTATGGAAAGAAGCTCTCTAATTCCCACGGAGGGCCACGGGCATGTGAATTCGTGTTCGCTCTCGCATTGTGGTTAATGCGTGCGTGGGTGCAGAACGTCTCACCCTATTTCACGCAGCCCCTCGAAACGGCGAGCTTGAGAACTGGTCCGCCAGGCCATTAAATAAATTGGCCGCTCACCGTAGCGCACTCTGTGTGTGCGGGTGAGTTGCTATATTGGATAAACCGTAATAACGAGAGTTTGCGAGCGAGTTAGTCGACAATATAAATGGACGCCACTTTGAAAGCGTACCGACAACATCCAGTACGCAACTTAGACAAATGGGAGCCTTTTCGAACCACAGAGACAACCTCTACGGAGTTTTGATACGTTAGGTCAAGTAAAGTCGAGTCTCCGCCTTTGCACTTTGCGAATGGCGTTTTGCGACGGGAGGTTTCCAAATAGGGTTTGTCCCGCAGTCCTAGCCGCTGCGTTGCCCCATCGTTGTGGATAAAGTTCAAAGGGGGCCACGGTACTTTACGGTGTCCACTCACTGAAAACAAACCATGCGAGTGAAGCCATGTTTTGCGCTCTCGTTTTGTACCTCTTTGTGCCTAGTAATAATTTATGATCTTGTTTGAAAAAAAGTCCAGCGAACCGTTTTCCTCTGTAAGCACCTTTATTAGATGTCGAAGAAGAACTAAACCAATTAAGTTCGGCAAGACCGTGAAGTTAGAGTAATGCTGTAAACGCTCTTATTGTGCGTGGGGAAATATATACAAAGATCGCGACGACAACGACGAAAAAAAAAAAAGAAAATAAAGGACAATTGGCACTTTGGCAAAGAACATCCATTTTAATCTTTCACACGCAAAGCTAAAGATTGCGTGCTTTATTTTAGGCCCTAGTTTTCCCTATGGTAACGTATAAGTGCTCTTCGTAGATATAGCAAGTGCATGAGGGAAAAAAAGGCTTCTGTACTTTGAGCTACAGCACTGTGTAAAGTTCGCAGAATACACTAACTGCCAAACTAACACACCAGTGATAAGAAAGATAAACTACTAATGATCATTCGAGACAAAGGACGTGAAACTAGAACATTCATATGTTTTATGTTAGGCTGCCTGCCGGTTCTATAAAACAAAAATTACTGCTCTTTGTAATCGAAGACAAATCGAGACGAA
The DNA here is from genome assembly GCA_013339685.2 of Hyalomma asiaticum. Classification (NCBI taxonomy): domain Eukaryota; kingdom Metazoa; phylum Arthropoda; class Arachnida; order Ixodida; family Ixodidae; genus Hyalomma; species Hyalomma asiaticum. The sequence continues at coordinate 130,746,282 of CM023482.1, read as the reverse complement.
GTGACCAGTGTCCGAAGGTAGTCAGGTAGTATTAATCATGTCAAAGGAAAACGATTAGGTGAAGTTTAAAAAAAACACTCTATAAGTACATCTTACGGGCGCTAATGGGCTCGAAAATCTTATCACAACTCAACGGCGACTCGGTGGCGCACAGCAACAACAGTGCAACGACTGTTGTAATAGCGAAATTATTAAGCATAATTGTTACGATTGACCTTATTACACTACGCACAGGTGATCGCTGTCAACGTCTTTCGGCCGCGCTAGTGGCGAATTTGTGTATTGCACCCTTCTGTAACTCAGGCCGTAGCAGACCTCGCGCACAGGGGTAACAAAGGCGCCGTGACGGTTCACAAATGGAAGAGAGTTGTTCAGACAATCATTATTTTGTAACGATTTTAACTTGTGTAGACCCCTGCTTGTACCTGTGGCCGGTTTTGTTTTCATCCTCTCTTATGAAACTGAAACATTTTTTTGTTGGTCGCCTCATAAGGACCGCCAATTCAGTGAAGAGAGAGAAAGAGAGAGATGAGGGGCGGAAGGCAGGGAGGTTAACCGGAAGGAAAACATCCAGTTTGCTACCCTGCACTGGGGAAGGGGTGAAGGGAGACAGAAAGGGATGGAAGAAAAGAATAAAGGGAGAAATTCAGTGAAGAGACTACTAATGCTACACAATGTAGAAGGCGAGAGAAAACGTAGTCATATGGGGGGCACAAGAAAGTTAGTTGGTAGTTAAATTCTATTCTTCAGGGTGCTAGAAAACATCCTGGCGAGCTTAGCGAACTTGTGCTAAAGAGCACGCATAGTGTCCGCAGTAGTCCTCAGCGGCTCGGCGGTATCCAACAGAAACCATCGGCTTGAGTGTGACCTATATTGAAGCCGACCTTTATTTCTGGTTGGCCTCCCTGCTTTCTTCCTACGATGCACACTTTATTGCTCAGTTTATCACTAATTACACGGAGAATAAAATAAGCATGACATGAGCTAAATTAAGTTCTTTGGTTCGAATGAAATGTTCTTTTTGTTGCAATCCTGCCGTAATTTTTCCCAGCGGAAACAGTGGGCGAAAATGGGTAGCTGGTACTGGGATGCTCTCTTGCTTAATTCATGTATATGGAATGAAAAGGACGAATTAAATCTGATAATTACCACACAATAGTGTTTACTGGTATCTTTTTACATTCTTGCCCCTGTTACCTAGGCGAAGCACCTTTACTATTGAATAGTAAAGCTTACAGGCACCATTCAAAAGTGAGCCTACGTTTCGCGTGATCCACTAAAACCATGCGCGCCGATCCATGACGACCTGGACGTTGTCATGCATCGTCGAAAGCTTTACACGTTTTTTTTTTCTACGTTTTGTTAGTGTACTCTCCGTATTTTTGTCCATAGACGAAGAGAAGAAAAGGGCTGCTTTATGTAGTCGGCTCTAATATTCCCTCTACGCTCCTTATCAAACCGAATGGCTTCCACCTACAGACTAATTCGCTCCATGAACCTTGCGATTGTTCCCCATGTATGCATAAACCTTCGCATACGTGTATACAAAGTTTTATACACGTGTAACCACGTCAAAGCGTTTTCTGCGCATGTGGAGTATAACTCCCAGTAACAGCTGTGACAATTTTCGTGATAAGCGAAGCTGCTACGCTGTCTTTGCTCTCCTGTCAGTCTCGTTGACGGAATTTTTATTTATTAATTCTTTTTATTCCGAAGAATGGCACCTGTGGATGTCACTAAGGTACATTTTATTCTTTCCGTTATTGTTTTGCCTTCTTTCCGCACGTGCGGTACCCCACGCACTTACGCAGGCCATCGTTGTCACCATTCTTTGTCTTGCTGCAATCAAAAAAGAAAAAAAAAATCGTGGAGGTACAATTGTTCTTTTTTCTTTCAAAATTTCATTCGTAGCCCTCTCGTATAAGACGGGCCACGATGAGAGTAAACAATAAGCACATCTCTCAAGTCGTTCATTTCTTCCTTATAACTTTATCGGCTTGATTATTTACATATAGTGACTATGTTGGAAGGCTTTGGGCGAAAAACATCAACACAAAAAGCAAGATAACATCAACCCGCGAAAGCAGCGTGGCGTCTCGGCCAATCACTTCGGTAAACACACCCCGAGGTCTTTATCAACTTTGTAGACACGTACTCAGTCCTAGAGTACGGGTCAGAAAAGAAAAAAAAAAAGGGGGGGGGGGGGCACTACCGAACTGATAACATCGGTAACCTTATCATCGATGATAAAATCGGTGATAACATCGGTATTGGCTATTGGGGGAGACGCAAACCTTACGCTTTCCTTTCTCTTCTTCGTTATTGATTTCCACTCGTTTTCCTCGTATATAAGAACAGTGTTTGTCTCCATAACATCAATAACGACGTCGCGCTTGCCTCCAGCATCGCGAGGACTTTGTCGGCTGCTCGTATACAGCCTCAGACATTCTAAGAAAACGTCTTGCGCAGAGCGGAAGTGGAAGCTATAGAGTTGATATCTTCGTCATAAGGGCAGTCATCTCGAGACAACACTTCCGCACATTATTTTCAGTCGAGTGGATAAAACATCCTTTTTATTGTATTAACGGACAGCAATCATGTCAAGAACGCATAAGACGTACAAACCACAGCCTCCTATCGACAGAGACACACAATACAGGGAACGTATATCAGTCCATTTGAACACAAAGCACTATAGAAACCCACACACAGAAAGCAAGAACGAAGGACGAGCCCTGAATAGAATAGACCGCAGCCTCTCCTACGTCGCAGACGTCTAGACCTTGATGTCGTTACTGATGTCCAGACTATTGATGTCGTTACCATCAACGTGACGTTGCTGCCGGCTCATGCCTCTGGCTATTTTGAGCACACTTAGACTGGGGCATCCATATTTTGTACAATCTTCGTATTCTCGTCTTTCTCATCTCTGTATGGTAGCTCTACAGCAGGCGACGTGATGTTTACCATGCGATCGATTGCAGCGTGTTCTGCTCAAACAGGTTCAGTGGTGTTACGTGCGTCTGCATGCTCACCTTCCGCTGTGCTACTCCAAGAACAGCTTCCAGAAATCTTACAGCCTCACAAGCTTTCCAACGCATGGATCCACGTTTCATTTTTCTTATTAAGGCGGAAGCCTTAAGTTTCTGAAGGTGCGCTGTGCACCCGCATGCTAAAGCCTGGAATATACGGGCACGTGCCACATGTGATCTTACGAGAAGCGAAAGCGCGGTGCAAATTTGATAATTCATTTTAAAGGCACAACTCCGATACGGCGCTCAGAACGTCGACCTAAATGCCGACACGTGCACTTTCTCATTAAGGCTTATTAAGTCTTGCAAACTCATCGTGCCAAAATGTATGTGTCCCAAAAGTATGACTTAATATTTAACTACGTTAACAAGTGTGAAGCAGGCCTTCTCCCTCACGCGTTACGCAGGTGTAACGCAATCCCAACTTTTCAACGCCTGACAATCGTTACAACAGTTTCCTAGAAGGTAGCGCAAGATTGCAGTGGCGGGGAAGGCTGCCGACTCGTGTTTCACAACGACACGTCAACACCTCAACCCACGCAATGCTATGCGCACTAGAGAGGGCACCCGCAACTATGCAGCAGTACACCGTGGCCAGGGGACTCCTTTTCACGTCGCATTCGATAAAAAACAAGTACAGATGGTTTCCGGTAGTGGCGGCAGCAAAAACGTTGTCTCGTTCGGTAAAGAACACGACCGCACATCCTCCTTGCGATGCGAACGGTCTGGCCTCTAATGCACGTTTCATCACTGTCAACCGAAGCAGGGTCCGTCCCAGCAAAAAAAAATAAAGCGAGCTAAGTCAACAGCGAAATCGGATAACGCTTACGCAGACCATTAAGCTGTCGCGATTCCTGGCCACATTAATCCGTTTATCGTTCCAGAAAGGGTTGGCTCAGGGCTCCGCCAGCCCTGCTTAAACGTTTTCTTTATTTTTGCAGGCTCCGCGAGCGATGAACGGTCGAGCACTTCTTGCTGTGGCGCCTTTTGAAAACTTCGTATAAATGGGAGCGAACGAGTGTCTTGCCCGCGAATGCGAAGGAGTATGAGTTTTCCTTGAAATCAGAGAAAGCGGGGACCTTGTACTGACCGGATGTTGTACTTCTTTCTTTCTTTCTTTTTTTTCGTTTGCATGAGCAAATGATGTTCGAGTACCCGAGAAAATGGACCTAGCCGACGCTTTCCGTATTGAGGATGGCGTCTGTTTAAATAAAGACGAACAGAACACTCATCAAACGTGGGTTAATATCGTCTCTGAAACGTGAGCACTTAGAAGATTGATGTGTGTTCCGCATCACTACAGATGAACGCAAGTCCTTAATGGTCAAGTGGAACTACTCACGATTGTTTGCGGTTCTGGCTTCGAGTTCTGCCTAATATGCGAGCAAAGGTCAGAAATATAGGAGGACAGAAAATTGATCTAGAGGATGTAGATTCATTATGTTTCACACGAGAGCACGAGGGAAGCGGACAAGATACTGCAAATGCTATCACTAAAAGGGGTTGCACTATGTCAGAAAAAAATTAGACGTAAAAATTATCTGCGCACGCTCAGGTATGGTAGTGCCACCTGTAAATCAGGTGCTGCGTGATTCCCGAAATAGTAGTAGAAGAGCGTGGATGAGCCAGTTTCTCATTAACCTAAATATGCACGAAATCATAGGTCTAAACAGTTATCTTTAGAATAGATGCGCACCCACCTGATGGACAGGCGGTGCTACCATACTCGAGCATACCCAAGTATGTTTTGTGTCTTTATTTCTCTTTTTTTTTCGTACCGCAGTGCGCCCTTTCAGTTGATAGTAGCGCTTTCACGGGCCTAGTTCTATCCTCTTGTGCGTATATGCATGCCTTACGTTCTTTGCTAATGCAAGAGAAAGAAATAACTACCCAAGCAAGCTGTTTAATATTTATGTGCGATTATAACTATTAACTGTCAGCCGAGTTTCTAGTTAGTTACAGTAGATCTTTTCTATGGCTTGTTTTGCTGGACATTAAACACAAGGTTCGATCGAAACACACATAGACAACACACAGTCACATGGCTAACTTCTTGTGTACTTCTAACGCCTCGCCGCGTGCAGTTGCAGAACTGGGAAAAAAACGCAAGTTCAAGAACACCTGTTTTATTTTTAATCACGCGAGACTACTGCTTCCGAATCCTCCCCATCCCCTCCACGCTCCAAGCGGCTTTGTTAGGAGAAGGCTGTGTAGTGTGCGCAACGCTGCAGAAAATCTCTAATTATCCAAAAGTTTGTAACGCAGAGAAAATCTCCCAAATTGAGCAGACTTGTAACGTTGCCTACAGCGCTGGATGGTCGAATTACTGCGACGCCGTCGGCTTGGTTCATAGAAATTTTTGCGCAACATGTACAATCTGTATTTCCAAGAAAATTTGCCTCATTAGCATAGCAGGTAAGCTGTATTGTCGCTGTAAATAATAAAGAGAATCTTCCATTTTTTTATTTTTACAACGAAAGTCAGAACCCATTCTCGCTTACGCAAATGCTACCTCCGAGACTAAGTGTGAGTTCAAACGCGTAGGCGTCGTTGCACCATGAAGTATGAAGCTCATTATGCCTGGGACTTCGTGGAGCGAATTCTCGCCGTGATGCACTGCAAGACTTCTTGCAGCGCGCTAACTATTATGTTGCACGTGATAACCAGTAATGATTAGTGAGAACGTCTGTTAAACAAGCATGTTCAGTTTCCTTTGGCGACGCCAGTGGCAGTGCGAGCGCCGATGAAGCGCATCGCGAATGTGGCAAAAATATTATCGGAAGTGATCCATGTTACCGGAAAAATAGAGCCTAAAGCGTGCTGCGAAGAAACAAGTGGGCTGTAACTTAAGCAACTGTTCACTGTTACGTCCATACGTAACTGTATACAGCCAACGCTGGAGGTGTATGCTGTTCAAGCATTGTGAGTTCGTACACTGGCTCTAGTTTTCACCTGCGGCACTTGCCATAGTGATTCCAAGATGACACCTTTTTCCGCAGATGTTACTTCCTTCTGGTGCTTTTTTTTATATCCTCCACACGGCGTTCCGAAAGTCTACAGTATCAGTTAATTGTCATGACGGAGCGTCTTGCGTGTACCTAATACAATCTTTGCTGCCGTCACTGTCGCCGTCACGCAAATTGCCGCTGCTGAGTTCCGCATTTACCATAAGCGGTTGTTTACCAGGAAAGGCGCGTAGCTACCAGGTAAAAACGCGACCCAGTGACCCAGATAAAAAAGGGAAACATTGTGCCTGCGGCACAAATTCACCCTACCGATCAATTAAGATCTTTCTGCTCATTAGGTAGCAACGGGAAAAGTTCTTCACCGGTAAACGTTTGGCACTGATCACTGAAATGTTTCGTTCTTCAAGCAAAGAAAATGAAGTATTATACGCAAGAGAGAGAGAAAGAGAAATTAATGGGAAAGGGAGGTTAACCAAGCATATGCATTATTGACTACCCTATACACTTGGGCAGTGGGAGCGGGCTTCTGCAAGTGCGGGAGCTCATACCGGGTCTGAAAACAGCGTTTATAGCGTCATTAAGGAATCAGCAGGGCGTAGTTTCGCTCTCCGTGATTGTCGGAATCTCCCGTTTAAAAATGGCGGCCAAGTTCTTTCAGAAAATTGAACGGGGATGTCAGTAATTGGTTAACCTCGAGGCCTCCTCGAAACGGGCGACAAAATGAATCATTAACAGTGACGTCATCTATGCCTGATCCGGACACAGCCGCGTGGGCTGACGAGGGATTGAATATGACGCTTGGCACTGATCACAATGTTCTTGAAGGCTTTAGACAGTGGTAATGTGAACATTGAAAGGGCTTACTGTACTGCTCTGTGAGGTACTACCCACATGGGAGCGTCGTGAAGCGAAACTCTGCTCCTCTGTGTACACTCCATCGCGAAATCGTAGCCGATTCGCGGAATCTACATTAAACAATAGTGTAATCGAGAGACAAATAATATACGCCGTACAGCGAAAAGAAAAACGTAAGGAGGCCAGAAATAGAGTGCAGTTCCCACTACCGCCAGCTTCTAATGCTCCTGTATAGAGCACCCACGCTATGTGCACCGAATACGTCAGACTGGTGCGTTACAATGCCGGTACATCGTCAGCGCGAAGCCACGAAACGGCATTCACGCTGAACCATTCTGCAGTAAATTGAAGTTTCTGATGAAATTTTGGAATGAACCCAAGAAATATCGTCTCCAGGGCTGCACTTGCTACAGTAACGCTAATGAAGGGCGAAAGAACACACTAATAATAAGTAAATTTAAAAAATCAGAGTGTTCTTTTAAATTATAATCAAATATGCGCTAAATAATTGTTTGACAGATGGCGCCACTAGGAAGCAGTTACGGATTTTTATGTTCAGAGTGAGTGGCGCATGGATGCTTTTAAATTATAATCAAATATGCGCTAAATAATTAAGTTTGACAGACAGCGCCACTAGGAAGCAGTTACGGATTTTTATGTTCAGAGTGAGTGGCCCATGGATGCTTAAAAGCTGTACTTGACCCGCCGTGGTAACTTAGCGGTTAGGATGTTTGCTTGTGAAACTCGACGTCGCGGGTTCGAATCCCGGCCACGGTGGTCCCATTTCGATAGGATTGGAATGCAAAGAAGCACCCGTGTACTTAAATCCAGGGGCACATTAAAGAACTGCACTCGCTTTTCCTGTTAAAGATTCCGTTAATGTTGGCAATTGTGTATACCTTCGGAGCATTAAATGGATGCTGCTGTCTGGAGTGGCCTATGCACGGTATGGGCAATGAGGCTTCATGCTGGCGACACTTCCGCTTAATAAAATTACTGCAATTGTCCATCACATACACACGAGGAACAGAGCAGGAGAACGAAAGGCCGTATCAGTGGACCGATTATTCGAATATTCCAGGTCTCGTGTCAGAGAAAAGATAGCATTTAGTATCGTCCCTCGAAGGCCATCTTCAAGGTGCTAGATATAAGGCATTAACACCATGGTAATTGCTACGACAGGCATCCATAAACAGCCTGGCATCCGTAAACACTATCGTATAACTGTTATGCGATGGGAAAGCAGTTCAGTAACCTTGTTAAACTTACGCGTCGCAGTCGTCTATTGGCTATGGCATTTCAGTGCTGACCCGAAGGTAGCGGGATCGAATCCAGGCCACGGGGCGAAATTCACAAGACACCAGTGTACTTAGATTTAGTTGCACTTTAAAGAAACCCAGATGGTCATATTTTCCCTCGGGAGGCGAAATGTTGAAGCCCGTGTGCTGTGCGATGTCCGTGCACGTTAAAGAACCCCAGGTGGGCGAAATTTCCGCAGACCTCCACTACGGCGTCTCTGATAATCTGAGCTGGTTTTGGGACGTTAAACCCCACAAATCGATCAATCAAAATTTCCCTCGAACCCTCCACTACGCAGCGTGCCTCACAGTCACAGCTACTTTTGGCACGTCAAATCCCATCAAGTATTATCAACCTTGTTAAACCTAGTGACTTATGCGGTGGTAAACAAAAATTTGTGTGGACGCTTGAGGACAATGGGAGAAACAAAAAAGCGGCACAACTGGCAGCAAGAACGGCAGTACTGCAGAGCAGTGCATTAATATGAAAACGAGGACGACAAAATATATCTCCACGTATTGGATTGCGTCAGCAGGAACCGACAGCGTTTCATGACATGCTTTTAATCTGGGAACAAACATTTCTCTGCTTATGATACAAGCATCGTTTAATATCAAAAGGAATAAAAATATAATGGTGCCTCTTATAATCCCAAACTTCCTAATATACTAAACTAACTGATACTTTTATTAAATTTTGCCACTTTTTGTAATTTTTGTTTTATTCGCTTTTTCTATTCGTGGTTTCACTGCCGCCTGATTCATACTAGCTAATCCTATAGGTGGGTACATAAGGAGGGGGGGAGGGGGGTTACCCAATTGAGTCATTCGTTTATGCGTCGCTCCAACTAGCATTTTTAATTTGTTCATGTTGTCGCTTCGGTAGCACAGTTTATTTCTTGTGATGCATAAACCGTCTGGACATGGCTTAGTATTACTTTCCTGGCGTTAATAGATTGGTTTAGTAAAAAGGATCTGTGCTCCGAACTTTTTTTTCCCCTAATATTCGACTTAATCGGTCTTCCAACTTCGCTTCACACAGCTAACAGGAGACAAAGTTACGAAATGTCCTTGCTCCAACGTTTATCATATACAGAGCCTGGAACAAAAAAAGGCCATTAACTACGCCTGTAAAAGTCAGGAACATGGTGCATAGTGATCTCCAATTAAGTTTAACTATAATTTGCGGTTAAATGGGCCCCGAGGAAAAGAACGAGTGCTACCTAAGTGATAATACAATAATTGAATACAATATTATATATAGATTATTGAAATGAAAGGAGGAGTTTGAATGACGATATCTTGGGCCGTTAACTCGGCTGTTTATTATCGTAGCAGCTAAAGCACAGTGCTACTGTAGGCTCATACACACAAATCTTGTGGCTCGAATTCATTGGACTTCATTGGAATTCATTGGACAAGTAACATCGTGTTACTTTGACGTCACAGCATCAAAAACTGAGAAACAGTTTGTGGTAGAATTCAGGATGGCAACACGTATGAGTAAAATATATAATCACACATACACGTACACTCCTAGCAAACAAACTTACTAGCAAGCAAACTGAAGTAGGGGAAGCGAAGCGCAGATGAAACGAAAGGTTTGTGCAAGGACACTCTCATTTCGAGTTTCCAGAAATTTGTACTGTGCAAGTATCGCCATAAAGACGTGACTACACTACCACGGCAGTAATTTCCGCGTGCATCTCACGTAAGTAAAAGCAAACCGCGCCCGTACTATGTGTGCGGGCTTCTCAGTGTTTCCTATCAGTGGACAACTTCCGTTGCGCTTTTATGTCTGAACACCGAGCACAATGTCTTGGGTTTTCGCGTCCGCTCCTTTCACGCTGACATTTGCTTGAAACGACTGTACCAAGTGTGAAGCCAACGCGCCTTTATTTTGATGCCGTTCGTGTTGCAAAGGAATCGCGTCATCCGAACGAATAGCGCGTCGCCATATAATAAAGCGTCACGACGCGACGACATGATTGTACGCGTTTTCGCGAATTCTAGAGGGACTTCTCGGAGGCTTTATTTTACTCTTGCAATAAATGACAGAAGGAAGGTATACGAGCCGCACAATGTGGGTGGAATACAAAACAGTATCTCTTATGACACGTATTAACGCCTCTGAATGTCTTGAAAACATTGTTATCATCTCTTTTACAACGTATTCGTTTGGGGACGATGAGCGCAGAGCACGAGAGATATACGAAGGCAGTGACAATCTGGAACCAGTATACTTTCTATATCAGATCATACGCATATACGGACTTCTATACGTCCGTATATGCATACGGACATGCTCGCACATACGGACATGCTCACTGCGGCGGTACCATTTCTATGCAGGCGAAATACTAGTTACACAACTCCGCGCTGTCGGAAATTCCGGAGCGCTTCATCAAGGCGTGACTCATAATGATATTGTGGTCTTGATTCGTGACTGTCCACTAGTTATAATTAAGCTGGATATTGCGACATATCTGCTTGAACTGCTACGAAGTGGTGTAGTGGAATATTACTCTCACTATATACGAATTAAAGAAGGTAGCGTCTCGACACAGCCGCAAGACATGGCGCGCAAGTACTGGAATTTGCGACCTCTGTGAAAAATGAAGTAAATAAGGATAGTATAGAACCAAAAAGACATCCACTCTTTAGGTGGGTCTATACGCCGACTAGGCCGACAGCCCATTAGATTAACGTGGAAATGCGATTTCTGTCTCGCCTTTCGCATTAATCCAAGGTACTTAATTAGTAGTGGGCGGTGGCCCAGTTTAGCATTTAAATTACTGAAGCGACATCTTTCATTAGCGCGTTTCGTAACTGGAGGTGAGGCAACGTTATGAAACGGCTGAAATAGTCTGAAAAGCGAATATCTATTCGTGTTTTTGGTGCCACGCGCTGTGTGGGCGTGTAGACGTGCTTGGTCATTTGCTGTTTCTGTTTCATCTACAATTCTGCGGACTGAGGAAAATTGCCTATGGTACGCCCAATTATAATCGAACACGCACGACTGTACTAAACGTAGAATGAGAGATTCAAAAGCAGAATGTGTCGTATAGGCTGCGCTTTTATGTTAACATGGCGGCGAGTATTGAATAGGCATTCATCGTACGGAATTCACTATCTTTAATCTCCTAAGCTCCGAAACCATAAATGTCGTTGCAAGCATTTGAATGAACTTAATTTATGCCTGCCATAGGCTCATTTGAATGAGCTTGTGCTGCACTAAAGTGGTGGGAGAGTGGAATTGAGCAAACTAGTCCATTTTGAAGCTGTGGAAACTATAATGCAAAAACCACGACGGCTCAAGACCCTTCGTTTTCATGGACGTACTGCTCGTTTCTTTGTACATACATACATACATACATACATACATACATACATACATACATACATACATACATACATACATACATACATACATACATACATACATACATACATACATACATACATACATACATACATACATAGCCCCGCCAAGGTGTTCTAGAGACTAGTGGCGATGGCACTCGACTGCTTAGCGAAGTGGCAGTTTCGGCAGGTTGGCTGCTGATCCGGAGGTCGCGGGATCGAATCCCGGCCGCGGCAGCTGCAGGAGTTTATCGAGAATCTCGATCTGGGCGGAGGAAAGGGGGTTGTACCTCATTCACGTAAGGCTAAACTAACCCTAGTATAGGTAACATTTCTAGGGTGTTATTATGTAAGCATACCGTATATATTAATGCTGTATTACTGCAGAGAAAGAGAAAGACAGTACACGGACGTGTACATTTCGCACTGGGAAAGACATTTCGTCCTCTGCTTCTCTATTTTCGCTCCAATATAACGGAAACGGCGTATATTGCTGGACATGACTTTCAATGTAATATTCGGAACTACTCTATTTTAACAGTATGTCCTTACTCTTGCGACAACAAGGCAAAGCAGCCCAATGCAGTGCAACGCAGAGCAAACATACAAGTAAGCAAGTGAGCGATCGCATAGTGTTACAGGTATTGCGCGTCTCCATTTATTGAAAAGTTATTGAATAGCATACGATGTAGTGACAGCTAAACATTTCAGCTTCTACCTCTATGTGGCCACTTCGTCACTCGAACGACATTGTCACTTTCTGTGTCGTTCCGCAATGCCACCCTGTCATTGGAATGCACCTGTCCGACGCAGGTCTGTAGGAAAGTGATAAACATCACGATGCGCTCACGCCCTGTGCGGCTCACTGTAATAGCGCCAGGAGACATTTGGAGACTGCTCAGGCAAACTTACCCGAAAAGTAACAGACGCCACACATGAAGAAACTAACATAAGGTTATCAGAGTTTTAATGAGAAACTGTTAAATTGAATACCGCATGATTTTATGCACTGGTGAACGCCGCCGTGCTACAGCGTAGTTGATATCAAAGGTCATTCAACGTGTGTCGTAGCCCGGAGAATTAGATTTGCGAACAAATTAAGAATTATCAATAAATAAAAGTCATCTGGCGCATTTGTCATTTGAACAGGCAATCTGAGTACCCAATTTCCGAAGGGTAATTTTTTTATTTCTTATTGAATGTCCGCATTTTATGTTGGTTAGGTGTTTCGGCACCTGCAGCGCCAGCGCTGCAGCACAGCTTCTGTGAGGATCAGCAATAACGGCAGCTATAGTGCCTGTTCGAACGCCGCAGTGAGCCAGAAAGCAGAGCACTTCCTAGTGCCTGAATAACTCCCGCATGCAGTTTCGCTGTGTTCCATCTGGGCAGAACTTTGGCTAAGCCCGGAATGATAGGGCTCTACATAGCTCAAATATTTGTCTAATTCGAATTGGAAACTGCTGTCTTCCAGGAAATGACGCCGCTTCTAAGCTTCACAGTCGTCAAAAAATCTGTGTACATCGAAGCATAAAGGCCCGCTCCGATGCTTTTCAATTACCCCTATGTTCCAAGCTCTGCCTCAATCCTACGCGTAAACATCTCTTGATATCAAAACCTATGCCCGCTTGACCATGTGCCTGCCTTTTCTTGGCATACATCTTCCTCTAAGCCTAACAGATCCTACGTTACACGCTCTACGCATTAGACGACGTGCTCAACCTTGTTTCCTTCTTCCTAATAAGTAAGACTGAAAGGACTGGGAGAGCTCGCAGAAAAATTTAGCTTACGCTGACACTGCGTTGCGTCCTCTCCACAGGCCTGCGAGTTTGTGTGTGCGTGCGTGTGTGTGTGTGTGTGTGCGTGCGTGCGTGCGTGCGTGCGTGCGTGTGTGTGTGTGTGTGTGTGTGTGGTGTGGTGTGTGTGTGTGGTGTGTGTGTGTGTGTGTGTGTGTGTGTGTGTGTGTGTGTGTGCGCGCGCACGAAACGACCTGAACAGCGTACGACGACAGTCGTGATTGACTTCTTCACTCTTAATTTAGAACGCTCTTTGGTATATGTAACGTATTCCAAAGATATAGCTCCACTGCAAAGCAAACTATGGACCTGGGGCCGAATTCACAAAACGTTCTTTCGTAAGTGCTCCTTGTCATTGGCTGACCGCCATCGTTAATTATATGTCCGCCATCAGGATTGGCTGAAATTTTCTTTTACGAACAATCCTTGCGTAAGTGCTTTTTGTGAATACGGGTCCAGATATCTGTTCTTCGAGAAAAAGAAATCAAGAAGGCAGTGTCCTTAGGAGAAAAGCATGAGAACGAGAGTAAATTATATAAGTGCATCTCTAAAGGAATAAAAAAAAACAATGAAAACACTTTCATGTTACAAGTGCTCACCTCCCATACAAACTTGCCCGTCTAATAGTTCTTGAGAACTACGCCTCTTTGCACTTTCACGTGGCACGTCTCGCCCGTTTTTGCATTACTTATTTCTTGCTTGCTTTCTCTCGTTCTTTCTTTCTTCCTTCCATTGTGTTTGTGTGCTAGCTCAAAGAATATTCGGGCCTAGAGAAGTGAGGTCACAGGTGTGCCTGCAGCGTGCATCACCACCAGCCATTTAATTTCGTCACCCGTCTCTTACAAAGCAGACCCGGCCCAATATTCTTATTTACCCAACACAGTGGCAGAGAACTTGAAAAGGAGACGAAACAAAGAACTTTATGGCGCTTTTACATTTTTTTGCATTTTCTCCATCAAGATTATCTGGTTCTGTATGCCATCGCTCTCTACGCGCTGAGCTGCGACAATTTCCTTTAATGGATAAATACAATGTTGAGTTTCCAAGAATGCAGGTGCACTTAGAAGTTGGTAAGTGGCTAAATGTGATACGCAGCCAGTGTCCTGTCGGGCGTTATACGTACACGTGAGAAGGTAAGTCATCTAAGGAATATACTGTAAGTGCTGAGGTTTTACGTTCCAAAACCACGACACGATTATGATGCAGGCCGTAATGGAGGGCTCTGTGAATTTTGACCATGTGGGTTTCCTTAACGTGCACTGGCAGCACACAAAATACGGGCATCGAGTGTTCTCGGCTCCGTCGAAAATGCGACCGCCGCGGCCGGGACCACCGCGCTCAATCTTAAATGTTGACCGCCGCTCCGCGGCGAGGCCAGCTGCCGAACGCGGCAACCAGTCGCCCCCTTGCCCCTCGCCCCTTTACTGCTTCTCTGTCTTCACGTCGTTTAACTTCTGCTGTAAACTACCTCGCTTATTAAAAAATCTTGACGCTTTCTTATTGTCACACAAGGGCAAGCTTAGATATTTGCGTCTAATGCAATGCAGCTCCTGGAGTTTTCTCCGGTGTTGAGCGTTTTCGGAAACGTGATACAGCTAACAAGGCAATCAGCGTCTCTTCCCCCCACCCCATCCCCTCAACTCCCCCACTAGAATGACATAACCGTCTTCGTCTCCTAGCGTCGTTCTATAACTCTCCGTACAAGCACGCTTGGAACTCTGAGCAACGCAGAATGACAGCTATAGTCCTTTACGTACTTCTACAATGACTACGATGAAGTTCGCCCATGATGAAACGTTCCTGCATGGCTCCCCCGCAAACTGCAAAATGGTTGTGGACCTGGAATAGCAACGCCAGGTCTGAGGAACGCTCTATTCTCGCAAAGGAAACTTCCGCTTCAAACCTAAAAGTGAAGGGGCAGAAAATGCGCAAGGAATGAAGACGCTGCTGCAGTAGGGAGAAGATTGAGGATTCTATGCCCCGTGCCTTGTTTATCCCTCCTCTACAGCTCGAAGCGGCTCGATCGCCTCGCAAACTGAAGTGCGCAGGCTGTCACTCACGACGCCGGAGTCGCTCGACCCTTGAAAACCGCGATAGGCTTATGCGGCGTCCCCGAGGTGGGGCGTGCAACCGTGGCGTTAAGGAAGACAAAAGAAAATGAAAAACGATAAAGACGGATGACTGGGGCATAGGGGAGTTTTGTTCACGTAGCGGTTTATGCGTGAGCGTGTCTTTTAGAAAACCGCGTCTCCTTCAAATTGACAGCGCCAGAAAAGAATACGCGTGTCGCAAGCGGAATACGGAGGTTTACTCCAGTCTGACATCAGCATCTCAGAGTTTTGTCGAAGGAAAAAAAAAAGAAGCCTTTGGTGTATCAGGCAGTGTGTATTCAATCTTTCGAGGATGCAAGACAGTTTCGTGTGTTATAAATGGGACACGAGAAGAGGAAAAAGAATGCTTGTGTTCGGTGACAGCCATGAAAAATGGAATTCTCACACAATGAATGGCCTACCTTATTTTTTGTTTTACCAGCGGCTTCTACAAGCGGCTGACAGCCGCTTATAGGCAGTGTTGCAAGGCAACGTTCCTTTTGTTTTCAATGAGGGCCTCATCTCTAATTTTTAGGTATAAAGGAAGCGATCACCCAGCACCACGGGAATTAGGGCGCATGTATACCGTCCAGCACATAAAAGATGACGGCAGATACGTTTAACAAAACTCGTAGTAGTGTCTAATAATATATCTTTTTTTTTCCTTCAAGCTGTGCGCAGCTGTTTCAGAAGCACGTAGATCAGCGTGAAGTCGATCATCAATGGTTGCCACCGTAGATTTTCGACATAGCCAACGGTGGCACATGACTGCGCGTATTGCTCCTCCAATATTCATTCCACTATTGCAGCTAGCAATCCACTCAAGCACGTGGTACACGATAGATGGTGAAACGGACGAAACGATGGTTCCTCCATGAATCATCCCTGTATACGCCACTGTTAATTTCGCCCCGGAAAGCCACCCTCCGCCCTCCCCCAATTACATGTACAAGGATTATAGAGCACGTAGAGGACAAAAAGAACATAAGAATAGAAACGCTTACCACACAAAGGCCTCCTTGCGTGCGATATAGGCCTCGTTATATCATACCAACATGCCCAAGCACAGTTTTCGGGCATTACAGTTGTTCAAAATGGTATACCATGCCTTGGCTAAATCGACGGTATCGATATGAAGAAGGCTTCAAAGGGGGTGCGCTCGTACGCCGTCTACTCGTTCATTCGCAAACTTGTCGCTATTGTAGGAAGGCAACTTGCTCACAACAAATGCCTCTACGAATACGTGCATCGTTTCGTCTTCTGCCTCCCGTGCCGTTATCTTATCTAGCTCACTTAGGGCTCACAGGTAATCGAAGCATTTGAACGCCATAAAATGATGAAGCGTACGCCACCAACACAGCGGCATGCGATCGCTCGCACATTTTCATCCACAAATAAAGTTCCCGAATATTGTGAGCGGTCGACGTGCGAGTTACTTTCCCTTTTCGACATTTGATGCTTCTCCCTCGACAGCATGTGCATCTATCACCATTTCCTTTCTACTTTGGCAAACTACTCCTTCGACAGCAAGCACGTATCATATTGCATTGATCCCCGTCACAGAGTAAGTCTACCGTTACGCAACACAAAGACCTCCTATGACTTGTTTCCTTTATTTATTTATTTATTTATTTATTTATTTATTTATTTATTTATTTATTTATTTATTCCTCGTACACCCAAGAACTAGAACATACTCCTGATGTTACAATTCCCGATAACCGCTATTTTTCTGACGCTTTAGTCAACATTGTGTAACACGAAGCTTTATGCGTACAAATTAACTGTACTGACCTTTTTCTCTCTTATTTCGTATAACAACCAACCCCTGTTTACTGCCAAGTGGTCCTGTTAGCAAAAAAGAAAGAAAAGAATGAGTAAATGTAAGCTCTGACGTCGTCGACGTGACGCTATACTCTCTTGCTTCCACGAGGGGTCATATTGACGTCTTCCAGCTTGACCGCAGCGAGCGCAAGAAATCCGCTGCTTGATGATAAGAGGATTACAGACTTGACGGAGCGGTCGGTGCCTATTGGCGTGTGTCCTGGCTGCTTCGCTGAAAAGGGGCTCCCGATCCTGTCCGAGCGTGCATGGAAAAGATTAGCGCGGTTCCAAAGGACGCAACAATTTCTCATTGATATTGTTGTAGGATAGTCGATTCCTTGGTCTCACTCTTTTCCAGGAAGAAAGGGGCTTGAAAAAAAAAAAGAATGACTGGTCGACAAGGCAGGCCCCTCTTTAAGCTGTAAAATTACAGCTTAGGCCAGTGGTTCCCAAATGGGAATCTGCGCACACCAGGTTGTCCGCGAATCCTTTTTGCGGGCTCCGCAATACCCATGACACCAGAAAATAGAAAGAAAGAAAGAAAGAAAGAAAGAAAGAAAGAAAGAAAGAAAGAAAGAAAGAAAGAAAGAAAGAAAGAAAGAAAGAAAGAAAGAAAGAAAGAAAGAAAGAAAGAAAGAAAGAACAGTATAGTTATGCAGAGAAGCCCAGTTAAACAAGTTGGCTTCTCTGCATAACTGTACTGTACGGCGACGAAGCCAACTTTGTTGCACAGCACTTATGCAAAGCGGCGAAGCCAGCTTTTTCAAAGTACATTACTGTCATGCGGTGAAGCGTACTATAAGTGGAAAGGGGACAATCTGTCACGGGCTATGATACTCCATAAGTGCAGGTGTGGCACACTCGAGCAGCTGTTGTGTAACGTCAAACTTTCTGGTGCACTAATTTCCCGGCGTCACACAACAGCGCCCTATTTTCCGCCGTATATAATGTTATCTTATATCCCCTACACTCTGCTCCCCCCTTTTCCGCCACAGCAGGGGGAGCCCCGTCTTCCACCGGTCCACAAAGGGTCCCTGACACATACACGTCAAAGAACCACTGATCCTGCCTAACGTGCCTACGCAAAGCACAAAGCGATTGCAATAAATGATTTTGTGTCTCTCTCTCATACACCTGACCTCAACTCAACTTCTCAGGGATTTTCTCTTACAGCGCAGTAACTTCTGCAGCCAATGGCTGCAGGTTACTTAATGAAGCGGCAATGAAGCTGAAGCAATCACATGCTTACAGGACTTGTGAAGTCGTAAATCGGCACGTTGAGATAGTCGTCTTTTTTTTGTCGTGTATGTCTAATTCTGTGGTCTACAAACGATAGAGCGAACGCATCAAACACGGACTGGACCACGTCTACGCTGCACAACGCACAACGTTCTGCGTTTCATCTTAACATTAGACATAACGATTTTCCTTGTCTGGCACATCATCTCTCTGCAGAAAGTTTCTTAGCTTATAATTCACCATCTTCGTTTTTCTTTTGGCAAATAAGTGACAGCGACAACTCTGGACACTGCCAAAAAAATTTGGTATAATTTTAACACTTATTTCTGCATAGCAACTTGTCTTAACTGGCGTCACGGAAGGACGGACATATTTTTCGTTGGGCCGGCATAAAAGTGCTTAC
Source organism: Hyalomma asiaticum (assembly GCA_013339685.2). Lineage (NCBI taxonomy): Eukaryota > Metazoa > Arthropoda > Arachnida > Ixodida > Ixodidae > Hyalomma > Hyalomma asiaticum. The sequence goes on along the minus strand of CM023482.1, from coordinate 130,727,419 downwards.
GTATTTGAAACAAAAAGCGGGCTCTGCTGTTGGCGAGCATCTAGTACCCTGCCCCGCCACTGGTGGTGTAGTGGCTATGGCACTCGGCTGCTGATACGAAGGTCACAGGATCGAATCCCGACCGAGGCGGCTGCATTTCGATGGGGGCCAAATGTTGAGGCCCGTGTACTGTGCGATGTCAGTACACGTTAAAGAACCCCAGGTGTTCGAAATTTCCTGGAGGCCTACAATACGGCGTCTCTCATAATCACGCCTGGTTTTGGGACGTAAAACCTCAGAAATCAATCATTTAGTAGAATGAAATGTGAAGCTCTGTAAAACATTTTCGCCGTGACGTTGGCATGCGAATGTATGAGAACGCCAACGTCGGAACACGTCACGTTGCATTGCGTTACGTGATTTTGGGAAGAGGATATCACGTGGAATTTCGTTACGTGATTTTGGCAATATGTCTGGTGACATTGCGTTGCCTGATTGGGTGATCACGTTACATGTTCCTGCCAAAATCACGTAACAAAATGTCGTGTAACGTGTTCCCGCTAAAACAACGTAATAAAATGACACGTGGCATGTTCCCACCAGAATGTCCCATGACTATCAAGTGACCTGTTTCAGTAAACTATCGACCAGCTTCCCTGTGATCTGGCCTTGTGCGAACTAACGGGAGCTGCGTACTTCTTTCTAAGGGATTTCTGTTACGGCTACGGCGAAAAACCCATTCTAGTGTCCGTATAATTGCTATCGCAATAATATCCAATACCTTTCATTTTACGCAGCACTTGTTATTAAACGCAACCGCAGCGGGCAAGCATAATCGTTAGTTGTCGAAACGTCTGGTCTACGGACCGAACGCTTCGGGTATTCATACACGACTTATCGTACATTCCAGCTTTATCACTGTAGCGGAGCGTCATTCGTGTAGCTCATAAAATTAAACTGCATAGTGACGTAATGGGTGCTTACTGTCGTGCATGCTGATGTTTCTCATAAATTCAGTAAAATGAGGGTATAATCCTTAACAAAAGTGGTCGTGTGTGTCTTGCCAAGAGTCGCAAGACGTGGTGTAAAAAGCCGGATAATTCTTTCAGTGGACAACATGGAAAGTCAATTACGTGGTCTTGTGAATCCCAGACAGACAGTGTGGACTGCACGTAATAAAGCAAGGCTTCCTTATTGGGCTTTCTAATTTTGTACAAGGGACCCGTAGATGTCCCCAAACGTCGGCATAGGTTTATATATATATATATATATATATATATATATATATATATATATATATATATATATATATATATTTCCAACCTTACCTGAGTGTTTCGTCGATATCAACCAAACATCGTATTTACCTTAAACGGTGTGTCAATTCTTTCAAGAAATACGAGATCATCGTAACAGTTCGTAGGCTTGTTTGCGTCTATATAGTTACCAGTGCTGCACTGAATTTATGGTGGCTCCAGATATCAATAACGTGCATGAAAAAGTGGTCGCCTTTGGCAATTTTCTCATCAATGTCGCTGCATGGCTTCCCATTTCTGGGCGGCCGAATTTTCACCTGTTTCTTTTTTTCGTACAAGCTCCTTCAATAGACTGTTCGCCGTTTTGTTGGTGTGCTTGCTGCCTTATTGATCACTCCCTTCCACTTCCTCGCATGCTACGTGAAAATAATACGTCTCACTCAACTTTTTTTCTTCTGGTAGGCAACCTTCGTGCTCTGTACTGCTACATGGGTGGCGCTGCTGCGTCGAGCAATGCGATGGTGAGTTTATGGAAATTTTAATGCTGCTCGCATGTTGTTTTTCTTCGAACGATTGCGCTGCGCTGGATGACTGAAGGGAAATCGACCAGCAGCTCCCAGCCATACGGCAGTTAAGAGAAACAGAACATTTTAGTGAGATTTTCCAGGCAGTCAGCATTGCGTCATTCACCGTAGTTCTGCGGGAGCTAATGCTTCCTTTAAGAAGCACCGCAACATGTCGAACCAATCGACTATAGGCCGCCGTATTCTCTGCGCAACGTGGTGTTTCCTTTCCTTTTCAATACGACAGAAACCAAACTCCATGTCGCTATGGTAACTTTTTGCTCTACGCATTATTCGGCGGTAGTGAAACAGCGCGGTTCTGACGTTCCTGCCGCTCTAGCAAGGACAAGGAGTTTGCTTGAATTATTTCTGATCGTGTGGTGTGTGTTAGGTTCTAGTGATATTCGCTGAGACTGGCTGAACCCATAGTCACGACATCTTGGAGTAAAACAGCGACAGCGTTCTTACGAACCGTTAGGATATCTGACTGGCGCTCTAAATTAGCATTTCTATAAGCACTTCTTTTCAAAGGAAACCCTCAAAGCAGCCTTAGTGATTGCGACAGTTGTAATGAAGCCACCGATAGCTCTACCGCGCTCCCTGCCACATCGCAATACCATTCGCGGGCTCAAGCGCTCTTATCAAACGGTTAATACTGTCTTGCTGCAAGCGCTGTTGACAAAGAGTCGCTATGCAATATGCGACAAGGGAGAATTCATTTTACGACGACATATGTATGCGCAGCTCAATCCTAGTGAGTTCCCGGATGTATTGTTTTCCTCCCCTGATCGCTTTTCTCCAACATGGACCGCGCGAAGAAGCACCACTTGCTAAAAAAAATTTTTTTTTTGCTTGAGAACTTCTCTCTTCATGTGAAAATAATTGTGTATTCTAGGCTCACTGATTCACAAAGGAATGAAGAAGGGATCGTAATAACACTAATCTACTCCAAGGGGTGAAGCAAGACGTTTAGAACTGCAGACTAATACACTGGGACGAAATGGTTCCAAGGTTCACTCGAGAATGAGTTATTCTACCACGTTGCATAAGAACCAACTCGACGTGCAACCCTGTTTGTTTATTTAAGACTGCACGATGCGCTTCCCCGCTTTGTACTTTCCATGATGATGTCGACGCCACAGGTATGTCTCACGTGGTTACTGCGCTCAGTCTGAAAAAAAAAAAAAAAAAACGACTGGTACAAAACATCCGAGAGAGAGATTTTGCGCACGCGAGCTTCAAAAACGCCGTGTTTACCGGAGTGCCCCCGTCAAGCTGAAAGAGTGTTGACCGACTGCTGATTGCTTTCGGTACACGCTTCTGCTATGAACGCACGAGGGGCTCATGATACTTGTCACGCGTGCCAAGCTCAACCGTCCCTGCTGCAACATCACCGCCACTACAAACGCCATCATCAGCGCATTATCTAATAAATCACGTCAATGTGCATATGAGCGGATAACGAGGAGTAGGAAGTGGACACTTGCGAAGCATGTAATTATGCGTGAAACATCCATTTATCTTTGGTCATATGCTTACCTCTTACTGATGTCAAAACGGCCGTTGCACGCCCATCTCTCCCAACAAATGCAACGCAAGCAATGCGTGTAATGGCTGTATAATGATCTCTGACATTATTTTATTAACCTCTTACAAAGTTCGTTATTCACTACAGTTCGTGGCGATTACTTGTTGATCGTTAATAATTTATTAGGAGCTCCTATTTCCTCTTATTGTCAACTCTTCGGCGCATCGAGTTCTTTCAGGATGTCCAGTATAAATATAAGGTGGTCTATAACGTGCACATTTGAAGCCTTCCAATGCACGTACAGCAGTAACTTAGTAAATACGAGGTAATTAGCCTAAGCAATATAATTTAATTACGTCCGAACAAGACACCGCGTGCTTACGATACACCCGTCCCGCATGCTTTAAATGATTCCGGGAGCATAAACCACGGCGGAATGCGACCGGCATGAGCAAATAAAAATTACTTGATCAGTAAAGCGTTATGAAAGAGCGTTGTGTAACCGCCCATATACAATTTTGAGTGTGCGTCATTTATGACGGGGCTCCCATTCTCATTAAATATAAGAGCATTGCAACTTTTCCCTGCGGAGAAACTTTATAAGCCCTTCGTCGCCCTATGAAACAGGACCGTCACGATTAGGAAATTTTCTCTTCACGCCTAATTAATTCACAGACTTCAAGATGCGCCGCCACAAACCACCTACTCATCTTGCGACACCGTGAAACAGACACCGTGGAACGCGGAAAAGAGGTTCTTTGAGAAAGTTGTTTTTCTGATCTAGCAACGACGCTGAGGCTCCGCACCCGTCAGTTTACGTCATATCTAGTTTATCGTGGCTCTCTGAAGGAAGGAACTTTAGCAAAACTTAAGATATCCTAAAGCAGAGTAAAAAGTGACTCATTGATATATATTTTAATGAGACTTCACTTTCATTTTTCGCACTTTAATTAACAACGTAACTTCTTGTGAGTAATCTGGCTGTTCTTTCTTTTTTGCTAGATTATGCTTCGGATCATGTGCATTTGTACCACTGCGTACACGCACGTCCTGTTATGTTACTCCCATGTGCGGAAATGTTTGTGCCTATCTATATACTATTTTCCTGATGCACATCTTTACCAACGCCTTCTTGATTCAGAAAGAAAGCAGTGCATAAAGTTTACGTGCGTCAAGGTTCTTCATGATCTGCTTAATTAATCCGCTAGAACTCTCACTATAGTAAGGTCAGCATTTTTAAGGACTGCGTGCTTCCGTATCGTGGTCTTGAATTGCGGGATCCAGCCGACAAACTGCAGCGTGCCTGTACCGCGGGATGCCGTACGTCTCGCGCTCAGTAGCTCGTTGTTCCTACATCCGGACAAGCATGTGAGAACGCTTTTGCTACAGCACTATTGGCGTTTTAACACGAAAGTGTTTTTTGCCGGGGTCCACCAAGAAATCAGTGACGTACATCCGCAACGGAAGTAGATCGATGTCTGAAAAAAATAATGAACGCATTCACAGCGAAAAGCATCACCTCCGCTGGGGTGATGCTTTTCAACCGGGATGCCACGATAGGCGCTAGAAGATCAATCGATACAGCACCGCAACATTGGTCATACATGGAACAGGCGGGCCTTATATCTTCACTACTGCGCTTTATAAGTTGTATCTAACTGGCGTCCGGTTAAATGCAAAGGTTGTTAGCAGGCAAAATTGCGCTTAAATTATCATCGCCTCCCCTCCAAAGCACTATCGGTTCCCTTAGGTTCGCTTAAGTTCCCTTTCTTTCGGTTCGCTACGGTGGTACAGCCATCTAGGAACGACAGAATGGAGCACATTGTCGTGCTAATGTGCGCCGACAGCCAGCGCTTCGGTAGTCTTCGCGCCTCGACCACTGCGAAAGTTAAGGGCGTGGCGGCGTCGTGACGGCGCGTTCCTTGGTCAAAGTACAACCGCGACCGCTAGAAAATTTGTGTTGTATAGCCAGGTGTGTGGAGTTGCGACGCTCGCTGCTCCAATAACGCAAAGACGGCCGTTGCAAGCAAATGATGCTCCTTTCGCCACAGTGGGCTGGGTGTTCACAAAGCGATCCACTGACAACCCGTTCGGTTTCGTATGCTATGTGTCACCGTTTGCGGACGCTCCTGGCTTATGGCACGTCTGCGCAGGGCTCTGGCGCGTGCAATTCAGTGTCTCCGGAGCAATGTCAGTCGTGAGAGAACTTCGCTTTTGTACAACTGTGAGATTTTCCCTGTGCCAACCTCCTCGGTCGCCTGCACGCGGTGCCTCTCGGGTAGGATTAGGCCCACATTGTTGCCGAACCTGAGGTAGTTTGGAAACGGTAACCTTTAGCGGCGCTTGACCGCGATTTATTGTATCGCTTGCCTACCACTTGACCGGGGGCCCATTACCCATGGATCCCTCCTTTGAATTTTTATGACTATGCTTCAAGATTGTCGCGTGACGTCCTCTCCTAGCTTTCTTTTTTCTTTCCTCCATGCACGTTGCCTACTGCGAATGATGCTTATGCATAGCTTGCCAAGCAGGGTGCTTTTGCAGCCGAGTTGTCGGCGCGTCAATGGCGCGTGACGCAGTGGTTAAAACATTCGACTTACTTTTGATGTGCAATAACATGACCGATACGTGCTTCTGACACTGCATAGAAATTCAGATTATCAGGTCCTAATGCCTAATGAGAGCCAGCGCATGTATCTCTGTGCCAGAAGAGCTATAAGTGTCGACCACGGAATGACGGTTATCCTCATGGAAGTCCAACCAGAAGCGATGAAGCGCTCCATCGATGCTCAACAGCAGCTAAGCACGACGAAAGGTAAAACGCCAGCTTCCCACTTTGAAGTGGAACGCTGGGCTGTGTAGTCTCAGTTGTTTCATGTGAAGTTCTGTACAGTTGTTGATGTCACCCACACCCAATGGCGCTGGCCTAATGGACGTCAGTGTCATTTCTACTTGTTATAGACTTGTTCGTGTATCCTTTGTATCTCAATAAATGCAAGCAACTCTAGGAAAAATTTGTAGTTGAGTAGCCTGAGGTGCTAGGCTGCGCATTTAAAGATTCGCATTTCGATTCATCGACAGAGTGCCTCATATGTATGTATGTATGTATGTATGTATGTATGTATGTATGTATGTATGTATGTATGTATGTATGTATGTATGTATGTATGTATGTATGTATGTATGTATGTATGTATGTATGTATGTATGTATAATGAAATACGACGCTAACAGCGAGAATGCGCTCTTCGTGTTTTCATATAATTGTAATCGCCACAAAAGTGCTCTGCAGCATGCAATGCAATATCTTCCTTTAGAGCGTAGCAACTGTCACAGAGTAAACAAAGTAAACATTTTTTTATTACAACGCATACTTAGACGCATGCAAGGAGCTATGCCCTGGGGTATTATTGCGGTACACACGGAGATAACATTGACAGAGATGGGTACTGCAGACAATAATACGATACAGACAGGAGCACATAGGACACAGTATAGAAACACCACGCGTCTTTGGCACGGTGCGAGAATATTTTAACACGTTAAATTTATGAACAGCACACTTACATTGTCGAAACAGTCGAAAGAGTTCTCCAACTTTGAAAAACACACGCGCGGAATGTCTCTGTGACTTTTTTTTTAATATGCAGCTCATGCCTTCGATCATGGCGTAAAATGTCCAACTTTTAGCCACGTTCTTTAGTCTGTACATACCTAAAAAATGACTTTTTCGCTGGCATGCAAAGCTTACGATATATTATGAAACAGTCGTTTTTGTCTTAGACATCACCTCCATTTAAGCGTTACACAATAACGCTGCTCGTTCCAGTTGTATTACAAAGAAATCTCGTCGCACGGAAAAGCTTACCTCACGAAATTGTATCTGCAATGACCAAGTATACTATATATAGGACCTGCTTGCAAATAAAGAACTGGCCCAAAAGAATAGAAAACCTTGAACTCCTGCAACGCGGGCGTTCGTGCAAACTTGAAAGCTTGAACTGGTAAGCAGTACCAGCCGCAGGGGCTAGCGTATGGTCAAGAAAATGAGTCCTCGCCAAGCCCACTAGCGGCCGCAGTCGTGTCAACGACAGCATTACTTTTTGAAGAATTCGATCCTGTAGAATTTGTGGCATCTACCAGTTGGTACCCTAAACAAATACAAGTCTCGTTGTGGAATTGTTGGCTCTATTGACGTTTTTTCTTGAACCATTGTTGATCACTTTGTCCCTATAGCGTTGTCCCTGTCGACTTCACTTGGACGAAATGCAAGCCTTCAAACCGAGAACGCAGGCCCCGTATGTTCACATCACCGCACAGCCTAACACTCCCACCAGAGTTCATTGTCCACGTCCCTGAGTCTGCGAACCTGCGTGAAGCTTGACAGATCCCGTCATCTTTTTATTTTTTTTTTTTCATCACAGTCGTATTCTGGTGACCACACCAGCGACGCCACCGTGTTTCGTCACACCCACGTCGTCGGATTGAGGAGCGATTTTCGCAGACGTCACACCTGCGTCAGCGACGTCTTGCAGGACTGGCCACCGACGCCCCCGCGTGTGATGGGCGACGAGGACCAGCGCCTGACATCACTCTTCTTGTTGGAGGACGCCATCCCCGATCCTCGAACAACTCGCCTCCTGCGCAGACCCAGAATGGCGAGGAACTTGGAGCGGAACTTGTGGCTGAAGACGCTGTAGAGCAGTGGGTTGCAGGCCGACGATGTGTAGGCCATCATGTTGACGATGATTAGGTACGTCCAGGTCTCCTCAAAACGCTGACTTGAAAGCGTGTTGTAGAGAAGCAGCACCTGAAAGAGGAAGTGGAGGGTCGGGTCAAAGGCCGTGGCATTTCGTTTTCATTTTACTAAATGAAAACTTTTTTTTCTATTTGCTTACTTTTAATAATTTCTCGGGTTTTACGTCTCATAATCATGATATGATAATAAAAGACGCCGTAGTGGAGGGCTCCGGAAATTTCGACCACCTGGGGTTCTTTAACGTGCACTGACATCGCACAGCGCACGGGCCTCGACATTTCGCCTCCATCGAAATTCGGCCGTCGCGGCTGGGATTCGGTTCCGCGACCTTCGAGTCAACAGACGTATAAGTAATTTGGTTGGTCACACTGCCGTCATAACGAAGTGCTCCAGACATTCAAATATGTTTCGTTACACAAGCCATTCCGTCGTAAAACCGTAACGTTTTAAGGTCTCGAACCATTTTTGCCCGTCTTTAATCACTATGCATTTTTATGCGCGCTTTCAACAGAGGGCGCACACGTTCTATTTTAAATTATTTTATGTATTCTTAACGATTGGTTGACGTTATTTTAGGTAGGCGCTAGTGTCACCTAGCTACTTACTTGATGCGGCGAAAAGCTGATGAAGTAGACCGTCACTCCGGCCACCAACATCTTGATGACACCGCGGCGGGCCTTGACCGAGCGCGCGTACTTCTCTCGACCCACGGCTGGGGCCATGGAGCGGAACGACTCGGCGCTGAACAGCCGCAGGCCCACGATTGTGTAGAGTACGCACTGCAGAAAGACACCCACACACATGGAAATTTACGGAGGGTAACCAGGCTACCCTGCGCTAGATAAAAATAAAGCAGAGTAGATGATGAAAAGATCTTGATGATGCAATCTTCACAGGAACCCGCCAATAAAATGTCCTCATTGCGAAATCCTATCAATCGTGCGAAAATACACTGTGGTTATAGGGAAAAAACGTATCATCCCGGAAAATGCATTAAGGAAAATTTATACCACGACATTTCAGTATTGTTGGTATCCCGTACTAAGACTTGCACACAAAAAATCTTCCTGTGTCTAGTCTGTCGCAAGAGAAAGCCACAGTTACTATCTTGGAACTCATTTCAATGATACAGGCCGCACACACATAATGAACAAATCTCTGAATGTGGGCTTCGATGACATTTCTACCTATAATACATTGAACGTTAGGACCTTTGCGGCAAACGGCAGAAAGAAAGAAAGAAAGAAAGAAAGAAGAAAGAAAGAAAGAAAGAAAGAAAGAAAGAAAGAAAGAAAGAAAGAAAGAAAGAAAGAAAGAAAGAAAGAAAGAAAGAAAGAAAGAAAGAAAGAAAGAAAGAAAGCAGAAAATAAAAATAAAGGCTGTCCGACCTCTTGGATATCGGTCGAGCGCCCGGCTTGGAAACCTTAATCCGCAAGGTGAAATACGCCAAAGCAGCCAAAGGGAATGTAGCGACCGGGACCTGCAGCGCCTACGGCCGCTGCACTAATGAAATACCTCCTGGTAAGGCACTGGTCCCCTTCCTGGCGCGCCTGCAGCTGACGTTATTTTGTATTGTCCTTTTCACTCTTTCTCTCTCTCGGTGGTGTGTGCTTCCGGAGAGAGTGCGTTTTTATTACCAAGTTGCCTCGCTGAACTGTACTTTGTTTACTCGATGCCACCGCTCGCTGCACGGACTAACCCTTTTTCTTGCTAGTAAAAACACACGAACACGCTTTCATTCCGCCTAATTAAGGACCGCGACTGTCATGTAATTACAGTTTCGATGGCGCATTTCTGCTTCCTACTCTCAAACGTTAATTAAGCGTGTCACGCATTTTCTTTGACACAAGAGTTTCAGAGCGCAGCTCTCACACGTCCGTCCCATTGTTGCGCGTCGTGCGTCGGCTCTCGCCGTAATACAGCGAAATAAAGCAGCGAGAGATGTCCCCACAGCGACGCTCTGCTTCTGTCCCGAGCCTGGCTGGTAACCGAGCGAATGACACGTGGGCCTCGAGCCACGCGACGTTATGCTTCTGTTGCCGAAGCTGGCTGGATGGATCAATGCTAACTTCCAATCTGATGCTTTGTCATGTAGTTATAGACACATTGACGGCGAAACTAAATGAAAGTAGAGTAGTAATCGTACTACGCTTTTTCTTTTTTGGTAGGAGGGGGGGGGGGGCGCATATACCCGAGCACTCGCCACCATTACGATTTACCCATGCGAGGTGATATGCCTGACAGACTTAGAAGGTATAGCTCGCGGATCACCTATGTATCGTAGTTTATAAAAGGAAAGATGATTTTGTGAGTTTTGCCTAAATCGTCGGTCGAAATATGTGTTCTGACATTTGCGCGTACAATGCCTGCCTGAACTATACGAGATGATGCACCACGGCCGTGATATCACAGGAGATCTTGTAAAGTGCTCAACTGGCTAAAAGATTTCTCATACACTACAATCATTTCCTTCTAATGATAGAAAGCTCTGAATCCTAGTATAATGCTATATCGTTAATTACTGGCCAGACGGCCACTGTCGTTAAGGTATTTAGAGAGCGTTTAGCTTGCTGAAAACCCAAAACTCTTCAGTTTATCTTTATTCGAAATGCAAAACGCCACCTTAATTAGTAACTCGTGCGCGCAGTGAAATATGGCCGGCGTTCAATTGCCGTGAACGATGAAAGATGAGGCAGCGGCACAACAGTATTTTCGCGCCTATAAGATAATAGTTAAATATTAAGGTCATTGTCAGTCAATGTCACGCATTATTAAGCGATGTTAAAAAGAGCATTTTTTGGTGGGGGGAGGGGAGTTGGAACGTAACGGTGGTTTGGAAGAGGAAATTTTTGTGCTATCGAAGTGTCACTCATACATTGTGCGTGTATATTGCGCGAGAGTCAACTAGCTGCTCTGTATCATGCGGCCGCATCGCTTACCTGTATCACAAGTGGCAGTAGGTAGAACAGCAGGAACTCGGCGTACTTAAACAGCACGAACGCTTCGAATGAGGGGAACTGCATGACGCATGGTGCAAAACCCGGTCTGGCGCACTGTATCTCGTGGTAGACGAGGTTCGGCGCCGCCAGCAGCGCCGACAGGGGCCACAGCGCGCCGATGACCAGTCGAACCCGCTTGCGACAGCACAGCAGATGGGCCCGCATGGGATGCACAATGGCAACGTACCTGCACGCCACAAAGCAGGTGCCTGCTCAGTGCTTGTCTCGGCGTATACAGTATAGATTGAAAACAACTGAAAGCAAATGCTTTCGCAAAACATGCTACCCGATCTACTCGTAACCTTCGCCGATCACCACCGAGGCAGTATTCCGCATTAGTTGTCCTTTGGGAACTGAAAAATTAGATCTAAGCAAATTGAATAAAAACAAAACGTGTCGTCACACACTGCGTGTCACTTTATTTTTTTAATCTTTACTCAATTTTCGTAATCACACAGAGTAGAACGCATATACTTTTATAATTAATACAGTATACACTATAGCACAGCTTGTACCCGTTTTCTTCAATTCCTCGAAGTAGCGTGACTAAAACATCTATGAGGAATGTGAACTTTTTTGGACACCTTTTCGCTAGAGCCATCTCACGTGCAGCATCAAGAAGATATTTGAGTAGAAAATACAAGCCCGTAAACTCCATCACGAGCCTTTGAGATCTCCGGTGAAGGCCGACACGCCGCGCCGGAGATTTCGGAGGTGATCTGGCACACAGTTATACTGATATGAGTGCCTCATTACAAGCTAAAGGATTACGTTAGGGCTAAAATGCTCCTTTGACCATCGACGAATGCGCATTCGCAACCTTGCGGCGGTGTGTTTTCAGCAAGAGACTGGTACCGCTAACCCAGCTATGTTGACATGTTTTGAGAAATAAATAAAACTGGCATGGACAAACTTACCGGTGACATATTCGTACGAAACGTACAGTTATGCTTAGGAGAAGAGTAATGGACACTCGCCGTCAAGGCTGCTCTTTCACGGCAATGTGCAGATACAAGAGGGACCATTTCTCTCTTCTATCCAACAAGGTCAACGCGCATCGTGTGGTTCTTCATCAGAAATAATTACCATCGTATAGCGCCATTTATCTATGACCCAAACCCATTAAAAGGACATAGTGTGTCGACTGTCGACTGTCGACATCATTCGCACTTTCGAACTGCCTTCATCCGCGTTGTCGGCTGTGCGATTATTTGAAGTTTCTTTATGGCTGCCGCTTAGTTACCGGGGGCCATTACGAAAAGAATATATGGCGGCGGGATAATGCCCCCTCCCCTCCCCCTTCCTTTCCAAGCTCAAATTAGATATTCCGATTTGTAGAAGAGCGGATATCGGGCCAGTTGGTAAGCATTCATGGCTGCGCTCGTTTGTTTCTCCCTGCTGTGTCCTTGTGCTGAGTTTGCGCACTTATCACCATGAATTCCGATTTGTAATAGGTGCTGTTTTTCCGCTTTTTCATTTTATCTGCAGCGAAGATTAAATGCCTTGGGCTGTCGCTACCCACAGTCCCTTTCACTTTTTTTTTTTGGTACTGTTTTCGGCAAGCCTGCAGGTGACGCGCAAAGGTTACAAAAACTGCCCAATAATACATTAATTTTCCACGTGATACCTTTGTCCCCGGGATATGGTCAGAGATGTCCAGAGCACAGAGAAATCGGCGCGCAAAAATAGTAGACGGGATGACGTTTGACTAAACTTTAATTACACGTGTTGTAAGTTCATATTAACGCCGGGGACATGCGCACGCCCAAGGGCCTTAAGGATACAGGAAAACATAGTGAACACACGAGTACGGAAATTGCCCCCGTGAAATCTCTTCCGCCCTGGGCGCTGTTTAAAAACGTAAGCTTGTTATCAGACGATTAGTCGAGCCGAGGAAAGCTACACGCACGAGCCACCTAACGTGGAGATTCCCGGTGACTAACTAGCTTCCTGCGAGATATCCTGCGTTACTCGGACAAACTATAACGAGCTTAAACACGAAGGTTTACTTCCACCGTTTCTGTAATGGTAACTCAGAGGGTCAAGAGCAATGGAAACTGTGCTCGGAATACGCCTGTAAACACTGGCCTACTGCCTCACAGCTACCCACTCCTTCCCACTCGCTTCCTACGCGAAGTCGCCGCTACGCCTCTTCCCAAAGGCTGGCGTTTTAACAGTTGCTGGTATGACCCGACGTGTTGCTTGTCGCGTGTAAGCGAAAAATACTGATCGACCTCTCTGCGACAAGCAAAGAAATTGTTCTTTGTTTCGCAGATGGTGCCGAGTGCCTTATCGGTAGTTCTTGAAAACCTGCTGAAAAGCTTACAAATGGTTTAAAGGGCTACGCTGATGCTACGTGGAACATTATTTAACCGATGTTACATATCATGTAAGTACATAAAAACTCCGGTATAATGTCGTACCTATTACTGATTCACCTAAATTTTATTAAGAGATGATCTCAAGGCATGTTTTCCTTTATTTTTTGTCATTTTCCACTGTGTGTTGAGTGTCTCTAAGACCCCGCGATGCACACACGCTCGTTTCGCACACCCTTTCAAATATTGTCAGTTCTCAATACTGACATGTGCGGTGTCACATAACATAACACTTCGTCTCGCATATACCCTTTCCTTGATCCCTATCAAATCTCCGATGATATTCATTTGAGATTTCTATTTTCACGAAGAGCCCAGTTCAAGAATATTGAACGGTAACTGGCCGAGAAAAAAAACAACAACTTTGATGCTGTTTGAAAATGCTGAATGAGTCAAAGGAAGCGACAGCGAAGAAAAGTCCTTTAAGCTTATCACACACCCGTATTCATGTACAGAGCACATGGCAGCACAAGAAAGGCGTGTATCCCGTCCTCTTCTATAAGGGAGAGTGTCGCAACCGCGGGCGATCAATCAACGCCAAGACACGTTCTCCGCATCTCTACCACAGAATATATGCACCATCCTTTCACATTTATTGTCATAACAGCCGTTAGACGGATCCGTGAAAAGACGTCTTACTTCCTCTTTGCCTTTCAGTGCTGCCAGCGCAAGTTTTAATTTATGCGTGGCGGCAGTTCAGTAGCCCTGTGTGCCCGATATCCTCCGCTCGGTCAAAAAAATCTCATTCCACCGCAACAGCAGTTCATGACTTGCAATTGGGTTCGTTCTTGCCGCACGCACTTCCCACTGTGCCATCGTTAAAGCCCCTTCCTCGCCTTGATACTCACCCCATTGCACACAATATCGAACCGTTACCCTGCCACTTGAACCACAAACCTAAATGAAATAGTACACCGGGCATGTAGGGGCACACGATAGCCACTGGACCACCTCCAGCCAGTGGCTCACACATAGACTCCCAAGAGCATTGGCATATTTGCCGCGTATATCATAACTGGCAGGGGGCTGTAGCATATGAAGATACCTTTGGTCACATCGCAGAAAAGTCATTCCTAAGAATGCGATAATGCCTATTGTTAGTGCCAGATCACTTGACAGTAACTGACTTTGTATCAGGAGGAATTGAATTGATAGCGTGTTCCTTCCATTTTTTTTCTGCCAGTATTACATGCTGTCCTCGGTTAAGCGCAATCGTGGCACTAACATTGTGCCAGGAGACACCTGTCAAAATGTAGTGGAACTAAAACCATCTCGCAGTGCGTAATAGCAGTGTCGCTCGTCATAAGGAGCGCGAAGCCGTATTGATCGCATGCTTGAGACATTAGGCTAAGATATAAGGCAGTGCCAGCACCCGGGGATGTACAGAGAGCGTTCTGACAAAGTGTTGATCGATTTCAAATCGAGACTCGTGCCCCAGATTTTTTTTATTTTCCCCACGAAGGTGACAAGTTAGTTCCTTCGCAGTTTCCTTTTACCTATATACACCATACAGCCGAAAACGTGTACCCGAATGAAAGTTAGCGAAGCAGCGGAGCTGACAAGCACTTGGCGGGTGAGGGTTTGTCACTGTGACTGTAATATATATATATATATATATATATATATATATATATTATATATATATATATATATATATATATATTATATATATATATATATATAAATCAGAAAGTCACAGTGACAAACATAGGATTTATTCTGACGTTTCGGCTGAAGGCCAGCCTTTTTAAAGATGAAAGTTTTTCATGGGCGCATGGTCTTTAAGTACACTTCACGAACATGCATAATGGGGGGGGGGATGGAAAGGGGAGAGTTCACAAAAAAAAGGGGGTTTGGGATACAGATGTGTGTCCAAGAAGCAAAGGCCAGTGCAAGATGACGTCTGCGTCCGCACGGCGCCTCCATAATAAAGAACGGGTGGGCCGAGCTCGTCTGGTAGCAGATTGTACGCCCTCGTTTGAAGACACTCGCGCTGCCATCACCTGAGTCCATGGTGCTGCAACCTCCGCAGTGCAGCGCGGAACCGCTGAAGCCAAATGTCGTTGTTGTGTGGGGAGTACAAAGAGCGGGAGGGGGGGTGGGGGGGGGACGGGGGAAAAACAGGTTGCTCTGTGCGCGGTCGGTACCAGTATAGTTCAAAGGATAGTCCCCGCGCCGTGTTTCACGGAAAATGGAGGATAGAAAAGAAACGTAGCGCATACGCGAACAACCTTGAATGGTTTGGTCCGTTAAAGACATGTACACACAGGCACACACACAAAAGAGAGAAAAAATAAAAAAAGAATAAAAGAAGAGAAAACATCACACAGAAAGGAGAGTCGTTTAGTTTAACGAGTCATACTCCGCGGAACCCGTTCTCTAGCGAAAGTGCGCGATGCTCAGCCAAGGGGACACAATACATATCTGCGCCTTGCTCGCGCAGCGCGATCTGAGTGAAACATACCAGATAAAAATGAGAGAAAGACAACAAGAAACATCGTAGAAGAACTTCTTGCTGGGCGAGTTGGTGCATGACTTTTTTCCAAGTTTGTTGCGCGTAGAATGGACACTCACAGGAAGAACAAGGCAGACAGAAAGAAAGCCAGCAGACAAAGGCGGCGCCATTGTTATAATGAACAAACGTGACTGCATCACAGAGGCTGAAAGGCAACTAAGCGACACTTTTATTTTTTTATTTGTTTATGTTTTTCAGTGCCACCGTGGAGCCGACCACGTGCCTCTCACCTCTGCCCTTTCCGCCAGTTCCTCAAAATTGCCGCCGTACGCGCATTGGGAGAAAACATGTTGGTGCCCCTCTGCCCCCTCCCATCTTTTCCCACTCACTCAGTAAATAGTTTCTGCCCTTTCTCTGCTATGCCTATAGTAAACAACAAGAGACACGAAATATTGTCCTTGATGAAAGGTCAGGCTCTGGATGACCGAAACGTCCGACAAATAGATGAAACATACTGAAAGCGCTACGTGCCCATATATATATATTATATAGTATATATAGGACTGTTATAGGCAAAAATGCTTGGGTTGCCGCTAGTTTATAACAGAATTGACGATGCGCCCTCTTAGAGATACGACGGTTTATTAAGTCTTAATAAACCGTCGTTCTCTAAGTAGGGCGCAGTCGTTCATTCTGTTATGATTATATAGATATATCTATAGATATATATATAGATATATCCGTTTTTTTAGTGTGATAAACGCAACAAGGGTGCGTATTTGCCTGGTCGTGTTCCGGTATTTTAACTTGCTGCGCTTATCAGGACATGTCGCATAACCAAGCGCAAACATATCCACCCGTGTACCGGCGCCCGGTAACAGCAACCGCAGCCATACCAAACTAAATAGGGCCGGCAAACATACAAATGCTTCCACTAAGCGACTTTATACAGCGCTCCGCTCAGCTTTTCTAAACAGCAGCGTCCTGGTGCAGCTACTCCTAAATTTACTGAATCAGTACATCGAACAAGGACCCACATTCGTCGTTCAGATAGAGTTATTCCTCTTATTATAGTAATGCGTGCACTCAGACGTCCGGAACGCTATCTCATTTCGAGAAATGTTCATAGCCACCGCCATTTTCTCTATGCTCTGTTTCATCCATTTTATTGTTTTCGTCCTTGTTCCTCCTTCGTACAACCAGGATTTCCGCTCTGTCCACTCACGCCCTTTTGGGAAGACGAACCTCCCGCAGACACGAAGCACATACTATCGCTGCCCTTTGGAAACGAGCAGCAAAGCACTTTTCGTGTCTCCGGGTGAAATCGAAAATCTCGGGAGGTGCTCGCCGGAGCGCGTGATGTCGGGGCTGTCGCCGGAATGAGTGTTTGCAGAGAGCACCAGACGTATATGGTTGTGAAACCGGAGCGGCCGTTGCTTGAGGCGCGATGACAGGCGCGCTTCCTGTGACCTTGGTCTCTCTCAGTTGGATGTGACAAACGCTTTCCAAGCGAATGCACGCTTGGGGCCACGTCTTGTGGAGGCGCAAAACGAAAGCGCGTCTGCCGGCGCCTGCGCGGAAATAGGCGCTCTCACAGCGGCACGGCCTGTGGACGTTCCAGCGGCAGGAAGAAGGGGGAAGTGATTGCTAAGATGATAGAGACCGCCATGGCATATAAGAATTTTTTCCGCGTTTGTGCGAACTACCGCATATTGCGAAAGAGTTATGTAACACTTCCAGCTGCTTCCGCTAAGCGGAGCTACCATAAACGAAACGAGAAGTTTTTGTTTCGATGTATTCTTTTCGTTTTGTTTTTATAATAAGCACTCCGCTTTCGGCTACGACGGTTTTATTATTTTTTTGTTTTATTGCAACAGCCTATGTATTGCAGACTGTTTTATGTATTATGCTCCGATAACTTGGATTGTCTATTCTTATTCGCTCTACCGAAGATTATATGCACTATGTCGATGGTAATGGTATATTGTCCATCAAAAAAGACCGAGATATAATGTTTCCGTTCATAATGTAGTCTCGCAAGAGCCCACAACTAGCTATGTCGAAAGAGCCTACAGCAGCAGAGAGCACGGGGCAAAATACGGTGGGCATTACCGAATGAGATGAAATATCGTGAACAGTACTGACGTAATGGGTGCAAGAAATGCATGAACGTCGAGATATAAGTAATACCTCACATCGAGCACAACAGAAAAGTGTAGCTGAAAACCTAACATTAACGTCTCGTGAATCATTTCAATAGCTTATGCTGTTTATTCAGTGAGTATTCAGTAAGATATGTACTATCGGACATTTTTGTAGCAGTTTGCGTTTTTTATAGTTGCGTCACGTTTTAGATTCCCATGGGTGGACGTCATGGAACCCTACACTCTTCTTTAAAGAGCACAGGTGATGAAGAAAAAAGAAAAACACTTTTTCTCAATTTCAAACCTGGTGACTCCTTCTTGACATGTAATGGTCCGGATCATGAACAGGCGTAATGCGGCTTATTACTGACATGAGCGTAAGAACCCAGTAATATGCGCATAATTTCGGTTAAAAGCTATGATTAGTGGTTATTCACAGTTCAAACACATCCGGTGAAATAGCGACAGCCGTGGTTCTGTCACTGTTCTCTTGAAATACTTGACTTGAAGCAACTTTTGACATCCTCGATTCAGGCTTGCCTACGCAGTAATCAAATCATAGTATAAAATTCTTGTCCTTTTTTTCTTTCTCCACTTTCGTTGTTGGAAAGTAACCACGTCGTTAAATGACACGTCAAGTATCATTCGGTTCTCCTGAAGGCAATGTAGGTATTTCTGCCTTTAGGACTGTTTGAATGGGGGAGCCGCAAAACATGGCTTCCTTCAGACATTCTATGTAGATCGACTTCAGTCGACAATATCGACTTGAGTTTTTCATACCGATAATTTTTTAAGATCATGCTCGAAGCAATGGCGAATTTGATTAATTATTAACATGGCTCGGTTGTTATTATTAACATTCATTATTAACATTATTAACATGGCTCACAAGGAGAAATAAATGTGTAAATAAGCAGACACATACACAACATTACGACTGTCGAATCCGTGCTGTGAAAATGCAGCGTTCTTTGTTTGACCTAAACAAAGAATATTAAACTGAATTTTATTTTTGGAAGGATATCCTGAAACCTATAAGGTGAGCCATCGGTAAACACAAAGGAACAAAACTTCTTACCTCACTATCCATCTCTCAATATCAACTCCAAGCATCGATTTTACAACCAAATGCGGCCACATTCTCATCATTATTTTTCTATGCATATAGCCTATTTCAGACAAATTTCTTGCTCGCTCGCAGTTGCCGTGTTCACATGACATTTACCAATAATTATTATTCGTGAATCGCAACAATCCAAACTGCCCGAAATAAGGTACGGCAATTAATCTTCTGGTGTGTGTGTGTGTGTGTGTGTGTGTGTGTGTGTGTGTGTGTGTGTGTGTGTGTGTGTGTGTGTGTGTGTGTGTGTGTGTGTGTGTGTGTGTGTGTGTGTGTGTGTGTGTGTGTGTGTGTGTGTTTCCACTCCTTAACAAAACGCCACTACAGCGAAAAACATATCCATCAAACCAAATGTAATTATTGCCTCATTTCGCATGCAAATTTCATGGGAAAAATACAAATAACCACTGCAGAACGAAGCTGTCTTGAAGCTGCTTTCACGACCACCTTCAGCTGAATGAGACAGCGTAATTCAATCTCCTCCGCCCCCCCGCCCACCCCCCTTCCAAAAAAAAAAAAATGGAAGCCGCAGTTCCGCTCGAAAGGCGTAGCACTCACAGAGATGTGACTGTATTAAACTGCAACATGACTAAATTCCCGCCGTTTTCATTGTGTACTTTTCACAGAAACGATCACCTTCTAATTGAATCTGCAGTATTACGTCACACATGCAGGGCAAACACCAATAAACCTCACTCTGTGGCCGCCACCACTTCCTGTCGTAACACCGACCAGAAGGGAGCAGCCAGAGCGGCCCAAACTCTTCCTCGAGCGTTTCGCATGGTGGCTCCAAAATGTGAGATTACGTCGCCGGTATGCCACTAGGCGGGCGAGTACTAGACGGGGCACACGAGGAAGCGGCTACGGCTTGGCTTGGCCAGCTTGCGCCAGCCGGCACTGATTACTTTAAAAGGGGTCGGGCATTCCACCAAAGTACTCAGCCTTGTGGTGTGGCCGCGGAGCGGCACAACAATTCTCGAGGAGAATGTGCAGACACACCTTCTGCGTTTATTCTTCCCTCAACCCTAGCTCGCCCCGCCCATTCTTCTCAGCTCACACTTTCCTCAGCTCAAACTGAGCTCACAGTGTCACGTTTTATGGCAAGTTCGCTTAATCACGGTGACAATGGTTGTAAACATGAGCCGGGAGTGGCGTTATAATCGCTGTCTCAATAAAAATGTAAGATAGTTTGGCGATTTTGGAAGTACAACTCTCTTCAACCACTAAGTATATTCCTGCGTGCTTTTTTTTTTTTTCAGAGGCGTCGCAGTACGCAAATGAGGTAGATGCGTACTTCGTTTTTCTTTTCCTGAGCAGCAGGGAAGCTGTTTTACAAAGACGATGCACCCATAAATTCAAGACCGAAAACATTAGGCTTCACGCTTTTGTTCTAAATGCCATTTCACTTTGTCCGTTTTTCCCGAGTTACCGAACTTTCGTAACTTTTTCTTTCTTTCCTGGATATCGCAGCGTTCATGCGCTTCGTCAAAAGTGCTCGCATAAAATTTGCGTATGCAGTGTTTCAAAGACTTTCACACTTTGCGATATCGCACGACTTTTGAAATCCTCATGCTTCGCTTCTCTATTTCATAGTTGTGGCGTATTGTAAAATATAAATATACATATTCAGACACACGCCGTGTCGTTATCTAGTCAAAAACCCCGAGGCGTGTATGTTCTCCCTTATCAGCCTGGGTGACAATAACAGTAAAAGAAAGGCACGTACAAAAAGGCCAGCGCCCACATTTCACATTAGGGCTTAATGTTTTATTTGCTTTCATTGTACTTCGTTTGCCGTAGAAAAATCTCATCCATACGTTGGCGCATAAATAATTCATCAGCTCGGTCGAAGAATACATTTATCCCATTGCATAAGCATTTCATTGCCCCTGTGGAGGGTGACCTTTCATCATTCCTCGCTCGCTGTCGCAATCCTAAGCGGCTAACGAAACAAGATTGGAAATTGGAAGCGTTCCTGGGGGGCAAGAAACGAGTAAAATGTTTGGGTTTCGACGAAGTGCGTGTGTTCACGATTCTCTGCATGTGCCAGTTAGCTTCCTCACTTGCCTGAAAAGTAAAGCCGGGCGTTTTTAAAAAACGTGCCGTCCATCTCACACGATAAGTATTCATTGCGAATAGACCTGTTTGCAAGGATTTAAAAATAATGCGTTCTTTTGAATTCTTTGGTATGTTTGAGTCAATAGGCTGTAATCCATGATTAGGGAACGTAAAAAAAAGTGGCGACTTACAACAACCTCCTCAAACTTTCCATTTCCCGAGATTTAAAGTTTTATTGCCCGCGAGGGTGCGAACGGCAGTCGTGTGATCACCAACTCCGAACGGTGTTGCGAGCACCGCGTGATACTTCGGATCAAAATAAAAAAAAAAGGGGGGGGGGGGATATGCAAGAAGAGGACACCCATAGGCTAGTACACGCCTCCTTGCACTGCAGAACCGTGTACGCGGCCCTTCACCTCCGGACACGGAAAAGCGATCTAAATCACCTGGACATAACCATCCGAACTGTTTATCAATAGGCGCTTTTCCTACCATCGAAAACATCTACAAAGCGCCTGCGACAACTAGGAGTACACTATAAGGCTGATGAACAACCAAGGCGGTAATAGTTATGGCGCTAAAACAACGGGACACAGAGAAGACAAAACACACACAGGCGGCCCGCAGGACCTTTGACTATTTGAGCATATGCTTTCCGCAAATGGTGGCTGGGCAAATAAGACGTTCCTTGGGAGTCGAGGATGCGAATTTCTTACGCTTTAACTTCCTAAAAATCATGCACCCGGACAATCACCAAGCGAGAAGATTGGAGAGGAACGAGATGATGAACAAGTGCTCTGAAAGAAGCCCTTCCCGTGGACGTTGAGGATCCTGTAGAAAGGATGCAGACAATCTCTGTGGTCTTCCAAATACAGGCCCGTAAACGGGCTTTCACTTCGTAACGGGGAACCTTGGCAACGAAAGACGCTTGTACAGCCCTGGCAGTGACACACTTCTCGTCGGAATTTACAATTAAATATTCACAGGCTGCATGCTTGTCGAAAATGTACGTGAGGCGGAATCGCGTCGCTGGCGTACGAGTCAGTCTAAGACTTTAACTCTACGGAAGCAGCTTATAACTGTAGCAAGTTACCTGAAGCATGCCCAAGCTTCTTCCTCGGGGCATGCTATTATATCCTCCCTTACTGACATTGGATTCTGCTCTCCGTACATCCACCTGAGATAATATAGCATATGCGCCCTGAGAGGCAAACACTGCCCGTGGCAGCAGGGGTTCGTAATTAATCACAAGAGAGTCACTTCTGTCTGTTACAAACTGCACCGTTTAATTATCCAGCTAAGCTTCAACCCATTGAGTACAACCCTGTTTACGGCACAGAGCATGCTTGTGGCTATAAAGTGGAGTTATACTATACGGCTTGCACTCGTCAGAAAAATGGTGATATAGCCCTAATAACTCTGTCAACGTGGGAGAGCCGCGAGGCGGCTCTGATCTAGCTGTGATCTCGATGAAGCAACGAGCCTTGGTCCAAAAAATACGGGCAGCGGCTTATACCAACGGGGCACCAGACCATAGGGACCTGAGCAGTCTTCCCGCATCCCAAGGGCACTTTGTTTTTCTATAAAGGTTTGCACCATCATCGAGACCAGTGAAAGGACACACCGGCGCCATGGGGTGTGTTGGAAATATTGTAGTTCAGTCGAGTAAGCGTCCACGAATTGTGTTTACACTCCCCTTGATAAATGTCTGGTCACTCAGATTTATGTGCTAATGAACACATCGTTGTAACACATCAATCACCACACAAGTGGTCTTTGCTGACGAAGAAAGGTACTTTTGTTGAAACGTTGGCTCAAGTGCCGTTCTCTGTTCTTCGATGTTTTCGACGTACCGTTCATCACTTCATGCTTCGATCTCTTCCTGTTCTTGTTTGGATCTCCTCCGCGGTGAAGACGCGCGCGCGGCCTTCGCGCTCCATACCGGGCGCAGACAGACAGACAGACAGACAGACAGACAGACAGACAGACAGACAGACAGACAGACAGACAGACAGACAGACAGACAGACAGACAAAACTAGAACTTTCAGTTGTGTGTGGGGATTTTGATTCGCCTGACATAATGCTACCCCAGGAGATAGGTGATTACGGTATGCTATACAGTCACCACATCAATATAGAAAAGTCTCGCCCAGCCCATATATATATATCCACAAAATATGTGTTCACTATCAGGCTGTTTTTCAACCTCATCCACGCTCACTGCCCTCACTATCTAATCGATATGTCACGCGAAGCCGCAGAGAAAACTTGATGAGCCTCGACCAGGAGGTCTCAGAGCCCCGATTACACTGCTAAAGCAACTCGACAGCCTCAAAGCCTTCGTCAAAAGAGCCTATGCCGAAGGCAGGAAAATGCAGAATTTATAATTGACTACAGCAGCACAGCAGCAAGTAGGGTATCTGAGCTTTACAGGGGCTGTAAGAATAATTTTTGTAGTTAGATGAGAATAACGCGGGAAGGTAGGCTACGTCAGAGGCGGCTATACCGATGTGAAATTAATAAGGAAGAAACATACGAAAAGGAAACAAATAACAAAATAATAAAAATGAAAGAGGAACGATAAAAACACTATGTTTACATAGATCGCTGTGTCAAAGAATGTCTCGGTGAGCGGAGTTCAATACCCCAAAAGCGGTCAACCATACAACCATAGATCAAGTCGGTGAAAATAATGTTCATGCAATGACGGACAAAACGACAATAAGAAACACTGTTCACATCACGTCATGATCAAGGTAAATAATAGTGCAAGCTACAGATATGAGGTTCGAGTCCACTAACAAGTCGCAAAGAGCGTTCACTGCACATCTTTGTGAAGATGTTACCACGGCCCGAGAACTTAGCTCGGCGTGAGGAATCGTCGTTATTGCACAAAGGGCTCGCGTTTGAAAGCAGCTATGTGGTGTGTTTTCTTTTAGGGGCGAACCTCCTTACGCCGTGGGTCGTTCCATCCTCTGTTGTCCCTCGTAGCCACCTCGTCTAGTTCGTGAAGTGCTCAGTAGATGGCGTGATGGCGCTGCGGTGCTCGCTTGATTCAGATGTATGGGAACGCGTAGTATGGGAGCGCATGGCGCACGAGACCGCTAGGTCTCGTGCTCGCTCTTGAATGCGCTCGCTCTTGAATGATCTCAGAATGATCACCAGATGGCGCTGCGGTGCTGCTTAGCTAGTACGTGAATTGATCAATAGATGGCGCTGCGGCGCTCGCTGTTTCGTTGTCGCGTCGTAGCCAGGCTCGCGCTCGCCCTCAGTGCGTGCCTCCCGGCGCGCGAGCTCTCTCACTCTTTCATCTGCTGTCTTGTGAGAGAGAGAGACAGAGAGAGAGAGAGAGAGCGAAAGGCGCGCGTTGACTATGAAAACGCTCTTTCTTCGATGAACGCTCTACCAGCTCGCAAAGAAGGAGAACGCGCCCTCACCCGCGAGAGACAACGTTGACGCAGGCAGCGTCTTCTAGCGAGTTTCTTGATTGAAAAATACCGACTGCTCGCCCTGGAGAACCGTTCACCGGCCACCCATATATATATATATATATATATATATATATATATATATATATATATATGCACTGGATCTTGACTTGCAATGAAGTGCCGGTGGGAGATTTCACTTGTGCGTAGTTGAACCATAAGGATTCTTAGCGTGCGCGTTAACTAAATTAATCCGGAACTCGGCACGATCTACGATGAACATCCGGAGCTTCGCCCACTCATCATCATTCACTCCGTGGATATGCGTGGATTTTTTTTCTGCGGAGGTGACTACTCTGTCCTTATTGCATGCATTGTCGACATCTCAGAAAAAAAAAATTATAATGCGACGGGACAGCAGCGTTTATGCTATTCGCGAGTACTAGTTAGTGATTGTGTCAAGTAATGCTGTGCGACTTAATCCATGAACCACTGCGAAGATAATGTAATTTAAGCGAAGCGACTTGCAAGGACGGAGAGGAAGAACATGGCTTAGTTCGAAGAAAAAGACGTGCCTTTATTTTTGTACCACCAGGAGCACCACAACCACAAACACAGTTAAATATTTTATTTCCAAACAATAGCTACCCGTTACGGAAATATTGTCACCGAATGAATTTTTCGTGTTCTCGTAAGAAGTGCAGAAATGCGAGTGTTAACATGAACAATACTGCAAGAGATTCTGTCCAAAATTTACTGCACACAATAATTTATCATTATATTGTAATCTGTGCCGCCGTTAGTTGAACCAGTAATTCGTAGCCCTTTTTTCGAATACTCAGCGTCAGTGATTAAACGGTGTCACTGCCTTCTTCAAAGTTTTGAGAACTCTTAAGAGGTTCACGAAAGTCTAATATACTATGCTATTGCCTTGTCTTATGCAGATCACGTAGCACCTAAATTTCCTTTATTAAACAACATTGTGCCCCTTTAACCTGAATTCAACAGAGAGACAAATAAGCATAAAACAAATACACGTAGCCTTTGGCAACAACAGCCCGCTCTGCCGCAAGACAATTCGGCGCAAGTCCCGACAGAAATAGAATTTCTCATCTTTGTTGACAGCCACTTCAATTTTTAACGGTAACGGGATATAGGAATTAACGCATATAAATCACTGCAGCGGAGGCGGTTCCCTCGGTGGGTATGGTCGCAGAATACAATTACTGAGGTTGTCGCAGAAATATTCAAGGCAGGTGCCGTTCTCATAAGAGCGTACATGGACGAATGTTTATGTCACGTGCAGTTTGAAGCGTATACAGTTCTTCAAAGCTGGAAGCCACATGAGCTCACTCGTAGCTAGAGAGAAAATGAATTGCACTACATTCAATAACGTAAAGCGTTTACTACAACGCTCGCTGCTATTATAACTTAGCTATAGGCAAGTTTCAAGTATACATTTACTAAATACGCGTTAAATAGCTTCATGATTGTGAGCAACTAAAGTTACTACTCGGATGATCCTGTTCGGAGTTTTTTCCCGGTTTCGCATTCTATGGAATTCTTTGCGACAGTAAGGTGCGAACAGTTGTACGCCCCACTGAATTCAACACTGTTGCGAAGCGTGGCGCCCCAGACGGCGCTTGCCAAGTCACCTCGCATTTGGCTAGGTCCTTCGTTCCTCTCGCAGTACTGTAGCATCAAGTAAGCGAAGAATACCTGCGCACCGGACATTACACGACCGTCGGGAAGCATCAAAGCAAAACTGCCGTCTTTGCCGCCCGTGGTGTTCAGGAAGACCCTGAAGGCGACACGTGTAGCAAGGACGTCTCTGAATCTTGCGAGGTGCAAGTAGTCCCGCCGACCGTCGAGACAGGCTTCGGCCGCGAGAAGCTTCATCCTCGTGTTGTCGTTGAGCCAACTCGCGGTACTGTTCGCCGAGCCAGCTTCGTCGATAAGCATGTCGAAGAGACAGCGACTCAGTCGAGGGCCGAGCCGCGACAACTGTAAAGCGTCAACGCTGCCTTCGTCCAAAGCCTGTGATAGGTTGAAAGCGAGCAGAGGAACATACACGCTCCTCGGGTGTGTCTCGTACCAACAGTCGACGCTGAACACTGAGCGACTCCAACGCATCCGAGAGCCGCGAGTCAGGACCTTGAAGAAGGTGTGTTCGTGGTAGGCGACGAAGGTGTCAAGTCCCCAACGAGAGTTTGTGACGTCAGGCAGGTTCTTGACGTAATCGGTGACCGGCGCGGCATGATTGGCCCAACTAGGTCCGAACATCCTTACTTCGCTTGTCGAAAGGATTTCGCGGATTTGGTGCTTTGATCGGTAGGCTATGTACGGTAATTCATCCATTTCGTTTCGCACTTCAACGAGGACTGCGCCGATCATGCCAGTCAAGTTGGAGATGGACTTGCGAAGCGTGGATTGAGCGAATGCAGAAGCAAACGTCAGTGGACGTAAAGCTCTCTCGACCACGCGCACGCACAGTCGCCATCGAGGTGGCACCATTCGGGTCTCGCCGTAGATGAATACGCTCAGCAAATCGAGCAGCTTTGAATAAGGCGTGAATGGAGACGCCTGAACCATGAGTCGAAGGCCGAGGTAATTCATGACAGTTTGGGTCTCGGTGCTTGCGACTAGGTCCAAGATGGAATGCGTAGCTTCGGGCGACCATAGTAACACATCGGACATAGCGCCACCGGCGACAACGCCTTCGAAACCCTGAAGAACCGCGCTCACGAACTCCTGAAGGTCTGCGCGTGATTCGAGTCGTTCGATTTGCGCTTTCGTTTCTCTCGATGCCTCTTGAACGAGCTTCTCTATGTTGCTGGCGAATCTGGCTACGGCGAGAATGACTCCTGGCGGCACATACTCCCTCCTCACTATTTTAATCGCTGAAAACAATGCCTCCGTGTACAGGCGAATCACTTCGCTGCTTTCAACGTAGCCAAAGGATGTCACGACTTCAGGCAGTCCCAACGCCACAACATCCGTGCCTTTCACCGCTGGATGTGATGCGATGTCGACGGCGAGCAGTGCTGCAGTGCCCGTCTTGCGCAGGAGCTGAGCAGCCGTTCTCCAGACGGAAAGGTTTTCGCCTGTTGGAGTACGTAGAGGAAATTCTTTGAGCGAAAACCTTGCCATCAAATCCTTGAGCGCTTCCACGCCTTCGTAGTCGATGCGCCTTAAGTTCATGCACTCGTCGTGGAGGAACTTGAGCGGTTGCGCGACCTTGGGACTTTGACTGCCATCCTGAAGGAACGAGTGAACTTTTTCCTCGAGGAATTCGACGTAATCGTCGTCCGTCGAAGTCGAATAGTAGCTGGCCGCCGAGGTGAACCGGCTTCGCCACTGGCCGCACACAAATATGTCAAAGTGGTCGCAAGGCTTAACGTCTCTCCAGGAGAGAATATTGCCCAAGTACGAAGCGCGTCTCATGCAGGTTCCCGAAGAGCAGATCGCACCATACCTGTTGCTATCGATTTCGTTCCTCATTTGCGGTGGTGGTCGCTCTGTGGGCCAGAATAGAAAGCATAGCACGAGTGTCAGGACGAACGCTAAGCACACAGCCGCAGGGTAAAGTATCTTCTCCCGGCCACTTTCCTGCTGCGCGTTTCTGTGAGCAGACTGTTCTGCCGTGCGAACGACTACTTGTGTCCCATCGAATGTTGATCGAGTCCCAGTGCTCCTACTTCTGTCAGTGCTTCGGGAGGTTGTGTAGTACGAGCTTGACTTCTTGGACGATGCGCTCAGCTTCGAGCGCGATCTTTTCAAGTTAAAACTGATCATCGATCGACCTCTGGGGTCACTGGGAACCTCGCCACGCTTCTCTATGCGATCAGAACTGCGCACTTTCTCGTGACTCACACGCTGCGACGTCGTGGGCCGCTTGTCGACGTATTTGGCAGACTGTTTGAACAGTGAGTACGTAGCGCGTGTTGGCCGTTGCCGAGAACTGACTGGGGGTAATTTGCGAAAGGCGTGGGTGGAGGGCAGCTTGCTTCCATACGTCCTGCTCAAAGGCGACAAATTTTCCCGCGCTGACAACGATGTTCTGCTTGTCGAAGAATCGTGAGCGCCGATAATTTTTGCCTCTTCTCCTTCATGAACCTTCGGGGAAATTTTCTCGTGTATGCCACGTGGTGAAGACAGGCCTTTGTAGTAATTCTTTGACGTATCTGCTCTGCTAGAGGTCCGGAGAGAGGCTTGACTTACAGGCGTGACCGTCGGAACGCGCGTACCTCGCAAGCTCGTGGCGGAAGTGGCATATGTTCTATCAAACGGCCTTGCCTGGAGCGATGCCGTTGGCGGAGTCCGCAAGGCCGGTGTTGAAAGGTTGGCAAAATTGGCATTGCGCCCGGTCAGTTCAACGTGAGGACGTGGCTCTCGGGAAAGTGGCCTGGGTTTCTCTGGCACTGTCGCTGGTGCTTCGACAAAAGGGGGCTCAGCCTCCAATAGTGCGCTCTGTTTGGTTGTATCCGCAGCTTCCTTGAGGTTGAATAAATTTTTGTCTTGAACTCGTTCCGCTTGAGGCTGCACTACCATTGGCTGCTGCTTGTACAGTAGGTCCGGTGGAGTCGGCTTCACAGACAGCTTTGCCGTCGGCTGCTCCTTAAGTCGTAGTTCAGCTGGCGACTGTTGCTGCTGCTGCTGATTTTGTACGCCCAGCGTTTGTTCGGCCATTGAAGATGCGGTCGGCTTAGTTCTTTCGCCGGTTGTCGTTGCGGCAGCTGGACTGGAGGAATATTGGCACGGGTCTTGTTTGTTCACTTGTGGTGACCTCCCAACCTTCGCCAAAATTTCCCTGCCGATATGGAGCCAGGTATCCCACCGCTCTCTCCACGACCTCCTGCGAGGGCTTAACGCTCAAAGAACTGCCCTCGGGAGGAACAAGAGATGTGCAGGACGACGTGGGGACTTCAGAACCAGCGATGAACTCGCAAGACCGCTTCGTCGTGGATTCAGCACAGTAGGCAGACTCTGTCTTCTTTGTTCAAACACCTTTTCGATTTCATCCGCGTCGCGGAAATGCTTCTCATACCTGTCAGGTACGGCGACTAAATGATCTTCATCAAGCTCCGAAGAAAGGCTGTTGGTAGAAGTAGAACATAAGATTCCCTTGGTGGTTTTCGGCATTGACTCACCGATAGTGTAAGGCAGATGGACCTCGGATGGCGCGTCCTTCTTGGACAACACGCTTCCTGGGCTCTGGAATGTGGCCCTCGGGCTTCCTTCAGCTGAACTCACGGGTACACCTTGGCCTTCTGTCAGAAGGCGGTGGTGTTCGATGGTAGCCATCTACCTTTACGCACCTTCGCCAGTTGCCTGTATCTCTTGAGCGGTTGACAAGAACTGTCGCGTACCCTTGATTTCTGAGGTTACAGTAATGGCGTCTAAGAATACTGTGACAGTGAAGACGACGATCACGATGATGATGATGGTCGTTTTAAATTATTTTATCTATCCTTCCAATTTATATCTTGTTTAATAATTTCAAATAATGTTTCGTTTCTGCTACTTTCTGATTTCCTAAGTGATAACAGATGTCTGGCGTTCTAAAAATATTATAAAGCAACCCGGTTCTTGACCAATGCCCCGGAGTGGGTGTGTGCCACAAATTTCCAAGATACATCTTACAGTACTATCCATATCTATCGGGTCTAGCCGGGCTCTGAGAGGAAGAGGCCACTGCGGGGGTGGCAGAAGGTGGCATGCGAGAAATGTTTTTTTTTTTACAGTATAAACAAATATGCATGAAAATAAAGGCGGAAAATGTGCTAACACCAGACTAACTAAAACAGTAACGCTCACTTTTTTCCCTTCTTCCCTGTTTCCAAATAATGTCGTTTATTAGCTGCACAAGAATGGTCAATTGGCATACACCCAGCTGCACAAGCTGTCAACTAAGCCAGACAGCAGCGAGCAGCCATTCGTCGACTCGGGCAGATAACCAATATCACATTCTGCGTTCCCGGCAAACCAGCATCCAGAAAATTCTCATATTGGCACAAGCTGCGGTAGACAGCTCGAGTCACTCGGTACGTTGAGGAGGTTACACGCAACCACACTTACCACATAACAGGTAAACTTCTCTAGGAGCGGCCATTACAAAACGTCCATTCGAAAAAGCATAATAATTAAGGATATGAAGTGAGAGAAGCACAAGGCCCGTTTCGCAGTTTACCGTACAGTAGTCGCTTTGTATGCCAAATAAAGCTATTACAGCGCGTGCGTCCATACCCCTCGGATCTCAGCGAAAATAAACAGGCATTGTTCCGCATTAATCCCGTTTCATGCTCTTTGCCAAGTGCTATGTTGGTAGCCGCTCACTTAATGACCAAGTCTTTTTCTAACCCTTTGTCAAAGTGTCAGTTTCCCTTTCTTTTTCCAGCATCGTGACAAGTTCGTTCTGAGTAGTCTAAGCTCCAATTAACGAACGGCGTCGGTATGATGTCCTGCTCACCCATACTCCCTTGCCAAGAGAAAAAATACAGTTTGCGGCCGAGCACATTCGAGAAAAAAAAAAAAAGACGAAGCGCTTCACGTCACGCCGTTTATTGTCGTATTGGCGCTCAGCCTCTTCAGTGGGTGAGCACCATAAAAGAGGCTCATCATCATAATCATCATCATCATCATAATATTGTCGTAGCCGCGACGCCGTACGGCGTTTCCTATGCTTGACACGCTTGGTGTGCAGGCATTATATTGTTGGGCTCGCGTATGTAATCTAGAGGTCACTATTTTGCACCAATTTTTACTACTTGCTATTTAATCTTTATTACTTATTTTATGTATTTAGAAAGCTCACTCTTCTACGCATTTATTATCGTGGAGACTGCACTTCAACAGTTCTTATACAGGCAACATAGAGATACGTTGTACACCTTTATAATTCACAGAACTGTACAAAACTCGTAAATGTTCTCACCATTAATTTTGTTTCTATTCTCTTAATTATTATTCAATTATCACGCCCACATAACGCCGTGCAATTGTACCCAAACGCGGTAGGAAATGAAATCGATTGCATTAAGGTCATTCGTTGTTCGGTGGTACATTGCCTTTATTTGCAATCGAAAATATTGTCGTGTGGGTTCAGTGAAAAAGGGAGAATATATTCTCTGCTTCTTTGTAACCATAGGGCCCCCAGAGAGTGCCGAGTCTGAAAAAAAAAATTGCCCATCTCCCTCACTTAAGTGATGAAATGATGAAGTGATGATGAATCTTTTAGCGCGGAACAAATGCACGACTCTCGTAATTCGCGACCTCGTCCTCAGCGACTTTACCATCCTTGAAGTCACTATTAGCGCTAATAAACTTCTGCCTCTGGAATCTGCATTTATGCCCATCCGAAATGCGAAACCGATGGGCATTTATGCCCATCGGTTTCGCAAGTAGCTTAAATGTACTGCCTAACTAAATTGGTGCCACTAACGCTAAACTGTTGTCACTAAAAAGACACTCCACGTTAAATGCATTAAGAAGTACCAAAGGGGCCGCAACAGCAAGCAACGTGCGACAATTAGCTGCTGAGCCAAATCAACTTTTGACGCCACATATTGGAGAAGCGTAAACTACACTTCACGCCCAAAACCCATAGCAGACTGCATCCTCAGGATGCACTTGACGGCAAGTTTCAGAGGCAAACAAGAACACCGACGCCGCACTTAAAAAGAAAACACAACAAAAATGGCACTAGTAATGCGTTCCCTGAAAGCGAAAATGCCCGGAAGCAATAAAGAGGCGCAGAAAAACAACACTAACGTAATAAATACATCTGCAATGGTCAGCGCAATACATTCTTTGTTAAGAACAAAATTAATGGCCCGTTCACGCTGAACCCCAATCACTTAGTCATCGCGATCAAACTGAAGCAATAGCAGATTCGAATCGATCGGGTAGCAAAAGACTATGCGTCCACTGTGCCTATTTCCCGGTTTGGTATTCCCATAGGAAATACGTCGACTGCTGCAATTGTTCACTGGGTTTTCACCGCTCCTCTGATGTAGCCTGAAGTCAATGATGTAGCCTGAAGTCGTGTACAGCGCTAGCGTCTCGGAAGTTCCGCAAACATTCGCAGGGGCTACAGAGAGATCGCATACGGGCACCCGAAGGAAATTATTGAGTCAACAGTCGTTCTTCGTGATAAAGAACACACGAGGCGACGATATAAGGGCATGTTCCCGGAAGATATAAAATTTTTCATTTATGGATCCGTGCATTCGACGATTTAGTTTTGACTTCAAGTAAAGCTGCAGCCGGCTATAGTCGGCTAGCTTTACGTATACGATGACAGAGCAGATGATGCAAGGCGACACAAGATCCAGAGTGCACATGAACACGACAACACAACACACTACAGGGAATACAAGGATAGAGACTCACCTCTGCACTATCATGTCAACACATATATCCTGCGGTTTTATTGCGTGTAATGCCGCAAACCTAAAGACCCGTCAGCCGAGTGCTACTACGCATTATGTCTACTACGCATTATGTGTGCATTCTTGGAGCTTCAGTGTTCTGCTGAGCTGTTTCACTCTTCTGGTCAAAATACACAATGACATTAATTATGCCTGGGCACAACTTGCCTATTTATGAAACTTCGCGCGTACTTATGCAGCCCTATGTATATCGTGTTACTCAGCTTTCATCGACTCAGTAATATTTAAATAGACCAGTAATTTCTCGTGTTCCTGTGTTTTTTGTTTCGAGTGTTTCAGCTTTCTTTAATGTCCGTGTTGGAGCAACAGTGAACCTGCTTTGAACGTGTGCTTTTCAGTGGGCGTTAAAGCGGTCTGCAACCACCGCCACCGCTCTAGTTTGGAATGGCGCTGTCTGTAAATAGCATGCATGACAAAGGCTTAGCTAGATAAAGGTTCCGCACATACCCTACCTCCTCCCCCCCTCCTCCCACTCCCTCCTTTTTCAGATTTCGTCGTTTCTACATGCACACGCACGTACATACCGGGGCCGGAGCACTTCCTAAAGAAAACATTGACTGCGTCCTCGATGTCTACACATATATCCATTTCTCTTTAAACTTAAAAATACACAAGGAGGGCTAATGGCGTATATTGCCAGCGGCTTGAAGCTGGGACGACGACAACGTCACTTTTGAAATGGAATGCCTGGCAACAGCAAATACAGTGTTCACATTGTCAGCAGCAAAGCGCACAACAATCTGGGAAGTCTTTAAAAAAGATTAAGAAAGGAAAAAAGAAAAAGAAGAACCAGGACCGTTGGTTGGTGCGTCTATATTATCCCTAGAATAACTCTGAAAGATGTACTTCGGAGCTTTACATAAACGCGCCACGTTTCTCTGTCCCGACGTTATTAGAAGTCAAGACGCGCTGCACCGTGCGCATAACGAAAGCATTAATTTACCGCTGAATTCACGCGAAAGTTTTGATTGCTCGCCAACAAGGGATCGTGGAGCCTCTTTTGAGGGTTCGGAAATAGCTGACATGGGCATCTTATCCAACGACGCACACTGCATCAACAACTGCAATACAGCGTGGAAGGGAAGTGCTCCAGAAGACAATTTTTCTCCTGCCCCGTCCGCCCACTGTAACTTACGCACAGACAGCGAGCGCTCTGAAACTTATGTTCGCGAAGGCCATCGATCGGTGATGCCGCTACGCGTGATACGCGATTATGACGAAAGGGCATAAAGTCCACCATACACCATCAACCTACACATTGCACCTCGCGAACTTCGTCCCTGTAAACTGTTGGTTCGTGGATTTCAGCGTCACAAACCGTTACGCCGCATTTGAAGGTCGTTTTAGCGGGTAGTTGCAGAGAAGTTTCGGGCTACATAGGCTTAGCTAAGGGTATCAGAAACGTGGAGAATTTTTCGCATTCCGCGACTGCTAGAGCGCAGTTTGTAAATTGGCTGTTTCGGGGTAAATCCTAGGAAGAACGCCCGAGAAAAGCGGGGAAACGGGCACTGGCATGAAGCTTCCGGACGTTTCTTTCTATTCTTTACTGCGCTGTGTAAAGTTTGAGAATGCATTATCAATTCTACCAATCTTCAACACTATAGAGTGCGGTTTTCACTACCAGGAATAAAACCATAAACCACTTCGCAGGTAGCTTACATACTGGCGAATTTTTCAGCAGAAAGTTTACACTGCATATGTGCAACTGCCTACCTTTCGACGCACACGCTGACCAAAGTCATCACGGACGCGTACAGGGCCATGACCTCGATGAAGCGCAGTGCGCGGCACATGCCCAAGCCCAGCTCCCAGCCGCGGTTGCGGATGAAGAGCACGATGTCCGGCACGCACGCCAGCAGGATGGTGAGGTCGCTCAGCGCCAGGTTCAGGATGAACAGGTTGGTCACCGAGCTGCGCATGTCTCGGTCGCCCAGGACGGCGCACACCACAAACGCGTTGCCCAGCACCCCCGTTATGCCGATGGCGGCGAACAGCGAGGCAAGCGTGGCGATTGTGGCGGGCGAAACCACGGGATCCTCCGTCGACATCGACATGCTCGGCAGGGTTCCGTTCGTGGTTAAGGTAGCCGAGGAGGCCTCCAGCAACACGTTCTCTGTCGGAGACATGACAAATCTGATTCGTGTGCGGCGCGTTCCAACGCGCTATAAACGCTGCGAGCAGTGCGTTAAAGACTCGCTTGCGTTGCTCCGCTGGTTCGCCGAGAGCGATTGTTAAGTCAGTGAAGCATCCAAGATTGGCCCGGAAGACACAGTCGAGGCGTCTTGAAAAGAGAATACATGGACGGGATCTGTACCGCTGGTCTACGGAGATGAAACGCACGTGTCGGCAGGTAGTCGAACATCACGCTTACGCCTGCGGGTGCGACGTTGCAGTTACTGCTGTGGCCTGCAAAACAGAGAATGGAAGAAATAACTACGCGTAAGAGCTTAGTGGAGAAGCGTGTCTCGCCTATCATTAAAAACAGTAGGGAGAAAAGAGCGTCTTGATTGATTGATTGATTGATTGATTGATTGATTGATTGATTGATTGATTGATTGATTGATTGATTGATTGATTTTTGGGTTTAACGTCCCAAAACCAGCTCTGATTATGAGAGACGCCGTAGTGGAGGTCTCCGGAAATTTTGACCACCTGGGGTTCTTTAACGAGCACTGACATCGCACAGCACACGAGCCTCAACATTTCGCCTCTATCGAAATGCAGCCGTCGCGGCCGGGATTCGATCCCGCGACCTTCGCATCAGCAGCCGAGTGCTATAACCACTAGACCAATGTGGCGGGGCAAAAAAGCGTCTTGCGAAAGTTGTATATTATAAGGTACCAACGACGCTACTGTTTTTGGTAGCTGCAAGTGGGACGCTTCGGCCAGTATATGAAAATTATAGCCAGTCTCTATAATTTGTACTCTTTTCTGCCAACCGATTAGTGAATTTGCATACTAGAAACTTTCAACGACAATGTGCGTTAAAATACTACGATTTACAATGATTATGTGTGCGCGCAGCGATTCAGAGCACCGCTTTGTTCAAAACGTTGCGAGGGCTGGGAAATTCAGAAATTTATTTCGCATGCAATGTCGCGAGCATCCTACAAATCTGCCCAATAAACATTATCCACGTGGTCATAAACGGCTGCATTGTGGGAGTCCTCTGTGGCGATTTCGTAGAAAAGTGCACCATGCGAGAAAATGTGTAGGCCACTGAATGGAAATATACAGTTTAGCTGTTGTTGATGCTCCGCGGTACAACGTATTACTTGCATATCTTTGCGACAGCTTCAGAGCAAGGTACGGCGCTAGCCCATGGTTATCTTCTGTCATCGCAGTGGTATATTTGTAACTGTCCTGGAGTATTATGCTCAGAGATTTCGCTATAAGGAAAGGTGGCATGGTGTCGACCGGTGGTATGGCAATGGTAGGTCCGTCTTAGAAACAAATTGTCAATAAATCATAGTCAGGTATGCGGCTGACAGTGCTAGGATGTCACGATGACAGTGCGTAAGAAGACAAAAAAGATGATTCGCTTGCTTCTGAAATGCTTGCACACGCACCACAAAGGGAAAAAAAAAAAAAAAAGAGGCGATGTTTGATTCTGTTCCGGGCAATGTTCAAAAGTCGGTATGCTCAAAAAATTATTTCATTTTGTTGTTCACACATTTAGCGATGGTCTGTTCGTGTTTCTCGCAACCCTACAATATGATTCAAACATGGAACACTGCGTGTTATCGCTCAAATGATGTCCTTTAAGCGAGACACTCATTGCCTAACCTATAACAGGGATAGCGTAAAACGCGCACAATATGTCGAAAATGTTTGCGCAATTTCGTGCAAAGAAAACATTAAGAGAAAAAAGAAACTCTTAGGAGTATTCTGTCTAATTGCGAGAAATTCATTTCATACAGCAGAAATTTCGTAATGTATAGAAGTTAACAATGGCGGACATTTTTATTAAATGCTTTTTTTTTAAACGGGAAACATCAAGCCTTTAGAAAATATCAATGTATGTGCACAAATATTGCAGGATAGAAACTGCGATAAGATTCAGTGAAGCTCGTCGCTAATGAGATATGTTCTGCCTTCAACTTCTTGTACACATCATGCAACGTAATGGCCTGCTCGTACAAATATATCCAGCAACTGTCACGTGCCCAAAGCATTTGTTTGGGCAAATACAACAGCCAGTTGAAAATTGGGGATCTTACCTTTGCCGGATGGCCTCACCGAAAAAACAAAGTTCAGCAACAACCTCTCGCGATTCCTTTTCTCTCTTCCTTCCTCCTTCCGCCAAAATCCTCAGACACGATTTTTAACGCGAGCTTCTCAACGTGATTCTCCGCACAATTATGCGTCGACGGAGAGCAGGAAAAATGGGTTCAGGAAGCAATGCGAAGATGTCATTAACAATAGTGCGAAGGCAACAAGTTTTCTCCTTCGGCGTTCAAGCGCGACTGTGTCCACACACTTGACGCCCCGTCGCTCACCCGTAGCGCCTCGTCAGACAGAACGTTGAGACCAACACCGCGGTTGGCGCAGCTCTGTGTCGCGCCGCGCTCGACTCGGCGTTCGCGCCCGGCGTTGGCTCGCGGCGCTCGGTTTCTCCCTCTGGAGTCGCTGCGCTCGCCCAAGAGAGGAGGATCGCGCGGCTTGTGCTTTGTTCTCCCCGGCCGAGCCACCTCTTTCCCCTCGTCCCGTTTCCCATTTCCCAATTTATCCGAGCTTGCTACGTCGTCGCTCTCCCTCCTCGTTTCTCGTTCTCCCCAATCTCACCTTTCTCTCCTAAGCTCGCAACTTTCGTGACCGCGAGACGTGTAGTGTTGGCCGACGGTTGATCCGCGATATTGCCTTTTTCTCCGATTACTTTCTCCGCTGGCCCGGTAACCACGCCCGGTTTTTTTTCTGCTAACCCACGTTGCTCTCCGTGTACATGTATTCGATGTATCGCTCTCGTCATCAAAGTGCAGTCGAGCACAGAGTAGCGAATGAAATAGACAAACTGCTATGTATAAAGGGTGCTTTGTCCAGGAAAAAGTAAGTCGCACTTATTCTCCACAGATTGGTCCCACTACGGTAGAAACATCAAGGACACTTACCCAACCATTGACTTGCTACATCTCTGCCATATGGCGGCTAACGTATGTATGTATGTATGTATGTATGTATGTATGTATGTATGTATGTATGTATGTATGTATGTATGTATGTATGTATGTATGTATGTATGTATGTATGTATGTATGTATGTATGTATGTATGTGCATTGTAAGATATCCTGATTGCAACAGTGAAAAAGACTACAATACAAAGGTGTTCGAAAAATATTTCTTGCGCTTCTGGGGCTGTGCAATATGTAAGTGACTCGATCTCTGAATGTTTTAAAGATTCTGTTCGAGCGTCCCCTTCAGTATGTCTAAAGAAATGTAAGAGCTAGTCACCACAAGTATTCGGGAGACACAATTTACCGTGGACAAGATAGTGAACGCGCTTCAAGGACGTAGTCGAGACGCGAACACATAGCACACATGGCGAAACAACTTATCTATGCCAAAATCCGGTCGTCATTTATAAATGCTGACACATGTCGCACTTGAACCTGCGCACAGCGCCGGCTTGACATCCAAAAATTGAGTTCCCTTTTTTGTCAACGTCTGGGAGGCTACACAGACACATTTCTCATTGTCGTCACAAATCGGCTTCGCCTTTCTTGCCTCTCTCGTTGCGCCATCTGAGACTTCTCTTCACCTTTGGTCCATCCTTTTTACGCGCGTCCCCATCCTCGAAATGTCAGAGGTCCTGTCATGTGCGCATTCTTGAACTAAGCCATGATTCGCGGCCTCGGGAAATAGTGACAGTCCGCGTTACCCCACACACCTTCCAAGCCAGGCGCTGCCTTTTGTTTTCTCTGTATTAACGTTACGCCTTTGCCTACGCTGTGGACATTTTTCTTAAGAGATCACGCAATCTTTTTTTCAGACGTCGCACCCTGCACTGTTCTGCCAGG
Organism: Hyalomma asiaticum; assembly: GCA_013339685.2. Classification (NCBI taxonomy): domain Eukaryota; kingdom Metazoa; phylum Arthropoda; class Arachnida; order Ixodida; family Ixodidae; genus Hyalomma; species Hyalomma asiaticum. The sequence continues at coordinate 130,688,284 of CM023482.1, read as the reverse complement.
ACCATTCCCCCCCCTTTGCATTAAAGGTCGGAGGGAGCCCAGGAGGTCGTATATAAAGATGCTAGCAAGGAAAGCACTCAGTGCCCCGAGGACGACAAGACCACTTGTCTCAACGTTCGCTCTAGCAACACTGCCTGTTCTTTATCGTATTGCACGAGGTATTCGTCAAATGTACATGAAATCATGAAATATGGCAATGTCTCTCGTTTCGCTTGCCGAACGTTCCAGTTTTAGTTGACGATAGGGGCAAGCCTCTTGTGTAGTACAAACGTACAACGCCGTGAACTTATAGGAACTTTACTATAATAGCCTGTTTCCATCACTCCCTGTGACATTTAAATGCGCGCTGAAGAGAAAACTGATTTCGCTAGTGTTATTAGCTGACCATTTTACAAATACCAGAGGCACCGCCGCTGCCACAAGTAGACCCCTACCTCCGAAATGTTTTACATTCGGTATACGTATACATACAAACACACATACGAGCGTACATACAGGTTGGGCAAACGTGCTCGCATAGGCAGACATGATAAGGGAAGAGGTTGATTCTGAAGGAATATTATATTTTTAAATAAAATGCGGTGAGCCTGATTCCACTATCGGCATCTATGAAAACTTTCGAAACGAAGGACGCGGTATCGATCCCGTGCGCGACACTCACATTTCCGATGGAGGCGGAAATACTAGAGAAGCGGGCACTGCGCGATGTCGGGGCAAGTTTAAGGACCCCAGGTCGTCGAAATTTCCGGAACCCTCAACTACGACGTGCCTCATAGCCATGTCGTCGCTTCGGCAATTATTCTTTTTTTATTACTCGAGCTTTGCATGAACAGATGTTGGCAAGCGTTATAACCTTAGGTGCTTTCCCTTATCATTTTTCCATCGATCGTTATGCCTCGACCCTTAAATATCCTTACAGCGAGGAACCGGCCTGCTAACATGAATCTTCATCTACGCTCCTTATTCAGCGCTCAAGCATACTCGGATATTTCATTTGCCGTAAACACCGCTTAAAATAAAGATTTCCACCAGGCAGCCTCCAAATATAAAACGCATTTAACGCTCTGTTTGAACGGACCCAAGAGCTTGTGCGCTCAACATAACCTAAACTTTTACTTAACTAGGACAGTTACGCCGTCGAGCGGGCACAGACATCAATTAAGGTCTAACGAGAAAATCTCATACGCATGAAAGTTTGAACAGGCTGAAGGATAAAAATGCGGAAGAGGAATCGTAACCACAGTTCTCCAGCAGCGTTCACATCAGTGCCCATTAGCGGTTTTGCAAGTACTGTTGTGGGAACGTCGTTGGCTAGAACGTACGTGCCAGTCACAAATACGGCATAACACTATGTCATCTTTCAGGATTTCCTTTTGCTTTCACATGCGATTCAAATTGATGCATTTCCGCGTTTCGCCACTAACGGAGCCCAGTTAGCTGCTAGAGGCACATACAAGAACGAAACGTGGCTCTCGGTCGCGGCAGAAAAGTATTATCGCAGCATATAGTTCCCGTACCGCGGCACCCACGTCAGTTAGTTCTTTTGCTTTTGTACTTTTCCCACACGCCCCCCCCCCCCCCCCCATCTTCCCGTCTCTCTCCATCCACCACATCCGGAGTTCTGAGGCTGTATCGGCGTCTCGGTACAGAGTCTATATCCCGTCTGTGTTCGTTTATTAAACAAGGGGGAGAATGGGAAAAGAAAGCACGTCTTTTTGTAGGTGAACGAGGCCTCCCTAGACTCGCTTGCGTTAGTTAATGTGTTTTTATAGCACCGGATACGCGATAATAGTATTGAAACTCGAACATGCCGAGCGAAACTTGTTACTCGGGGTCCCGGTGCGGACAAAAGGATGAATTCTCGAAGCTTCATTGCTTCAATATGCCGAGTGAGCTGCATTGCGTCATCCCGTCGCATTCTTAAGCTCTGTCGCATATCGCGACGCACATTTGGTGAAAATTTTTTATAAGCGATTCAGCCCAGGAAATTATTTCCTCAGGTAAAGTAAACACCGTGTAAATGAGCCTCGTGTAACCACGCCAGAAAAATTGTTAAAACGTTATGCGAAAAAACATCGAGCGCGGGTTTTCCGCAGTCGTTTTGCTCATTATTGTGAAAGCGATCAACAAAAGCAGTCGATCTCGCTAACAAGCACCTCACATGAATTAACAGCTATAGGTTCTGCGGCACTGTCAATGACGCAGCAGATGATAGAAGAAAATAAGGCGACATTGAAATGACAAGGAGCCGCTCTTCATCGTACAGACGCAAAAATTAAATAAGAACCGCGGAGGTCACCGCCATTGTCGCAGAACCAGTCACCGGCTGTCGGAGGAATCACAGACGTGCAGTTCCACTTCAGTATTACAACAGCAAAAATGCTCTCGGCGAGACCGACGCCCATTTAAAGCATGCGTGGTGTTGGTGCTCCCAGCGCTACTACGATGGGCAGCGAGGCATGCGCGCGACCTGCGAAATGGCAGAGATGTGGTTCATTGGGAAGAGCCAATAAAATGCAAGACGTCAATTATTACGTTCACTGCTCATGTGCAACTGGGTAAGCGGCCGACTGGTCGGTTATCTGGCGTGGTTGGTACCTGAATTGTCTATGACTGTGACAAGTCGTAATGATATCCGTTGAGCTTTGCCAACTTGGAGCTGTTCAGTATGGAGACACACGAAAAATGAGCTGCAACACACGCGAAAGGCAGCAATACAGGACGAACAACCTAAGTGCCAGCTTCTTCTGCACTAAGTTTATTTCTTGTATGGACGTCTAAGAGTCATGTCCTTCTTATATATATAGATTGAGTGCTCCCGTTTTAATATTGCATGCCGAGTGAGATGGAATGTGCGCATTTGGACATACTCATATCTCGGAACACCCCTGCTTCGTTACGAGGGATCGGCGATGCCACCGCCAACATTTACGGCGCACCTCCCACTGTGCTCCCACCATTAAGCCATTTCTCGTACTTGCAACGTTACACGTTTGGGACGCGTACATTGTAAACTAAGGCAGAAACACGCACAGTTCCTTTGTCGTGTCCGTGTTTTTTACAGCATCGAAAGAAAAGTAAGAGAAGCAGGAGGAATAAGAAAAAGGAGGAGAGCATAGGGGAAGCAAAGAAGAAGAAGAAGAAGAAACGAAGAAGGAAACACAGAGGCACCCATTGGGTCGTGGTTCATCTCCGCTGATGGTTTCTCCCGAGGAAATTGAAAGTGATGATAGAGAAATCGAAGGAGCCAACCAATATCGAACGTGACTACTTCAACAGATGAGAGGGGACCGGGTGCCTTTACTGTGTACGCAGAGGCAAATCGAATTCCACTGGGACTGTAAAACCCGCGCCTACCGCACCAGAGGAGATTGAAAGAACAACGTCGGGTCTTCGGATGGCGTCTTATCGCTCTGTCATGCGAATGCTGTTGGCACAGTTGATGACGAGCCCACTCTGTGCAAACTACATGACTGAAGTGCGAAAAAAGTGCAGTACACGGTGTCTTCTGCATTTTGTCCCCATCAAAACACGGCCGCCCTGGCCCGGACTCGATCCCGCGACCTCAAGCTTCGAAGGCCAACAAAGCTACCACGGTGGGTCAGATTATCACTGGAGTTCAAGATCCGTGAACAAAAGCGACTTTCTTATGGCAAGCTTACAGTCATAGATATTCTTTTTTACTAATAATAATGCTGGTTATTCAAAATGACCTCCACAAGTCCACGGCGCCTATTCGGTCATGTCTTTCCCGCCTTCTGAACGCTGCAGACAAAAATTTCGGGTGAACTGAATTCCAAGCACGTTCTGTGCGCCAACAAATGCGCACGATGAAATCTCTGCTTGATTAGTAGCGTGCCTGAAACAGGTGGCGGCTCAGGCCCCCTGTGCAGAAAAAAAACGAACAAGCGCACACATGTTACACGCGAAGTAAGTGCGACAACAGTTTTCTTCGGCTGTCAGAAGCCGCTCGTTTCTAAGAAGGCTTATAAGCAAACCAAGAATTTACTTCTTCGACGGCGTTTCCAAACACCTAGTAAGAAAAGCTGAATCTCTGGTGGCAGTCACGTTCTCGGTAAACTGCCTATGACTTGCCTAACAAAGGCGGGCGAAGCCGCTCACCTCTGTTCAATCGCTATCTCCTCTCTATTTGCGCTTGTGGTGTGCTTGCGCGCACGAATGCCTGTACGGACGTCTTGGCCTTCGCATGACGACATACGAAATAGTTGTATATTTTGTTTTATCGCGGCCTATGTGCAGCACAATTCGTAAACCTCGATATCGTTTCAGTCCTTTTTTATACACATTCTTCTCAGAGGGAAAGTGGCCTGAAAGAGTTAACATCTCACGGCTCCCGAACGTGGACGGGCCTCACGTGAGGGGGCTCTTCGATGTGGCCGAGTGTGGATTGAACAGCTGCGCTCCGCAATGCAGCGCCGCGGGTTATATACAGTGCATGCCGCAGGTCGAGGATCCTGCGTCTGTCTTTGCAAAGAGCCCTACGTGGACCTACACCATTGAACTTTTCAATTTATGACACCGAGAGAGCGAAGAAAATTTGCGGATTGCGGAGTTGTAAGATTGCTCTGGAAAAGAGTAGATGCATAAAATATTGTCTATTTTTTTAGAGCCGCGATGGACGAGAGATAGGAAACGAGTAAATTTCGTTAGATCTGGCACTATCATATCCTTTTTGAGTGGGCTTTCACATGAAGTTGTAAAGTGTTTGGGCAAGAACGTTCCCTGCTTCACTACGCCCCCCCCCCCCCCCTTCCCTTCATTTCCATCCGTCTGGAAATCTCAAGTGCCTCTTTCTATGAATGTTGTGATGATTTTTCGCTCGTTTTCGTTCTTCAAGGAAAGCAACTTTCTTTTAGTTCGTTCAGCGGATAAGGAGTACAGCTAATGGTCACGCTGCCTCTGATCCTCAATATCAACATATATGTATGTTGAGATCGGGGATCAGAGTCCGTTATTATAATAACGGACTCGCGTGAGGCTTGCCGTAATTATGAAGCTGGTTGGGTCACGCCGCTAGCGGAACTAATATTGTGCTCCTATAGCAACCGGGGCAGAGATGTCTGGTCAGGACTGCGGGCCACCAGGGCCTAATAGGGAATGAAGCCTCGATCGCGGCGGCCCGAGCACTCATTCACCGGGCGTCCCACTTAGATCCTGAGTACCTGAAACCCTCGGGCGGCTATCTTCTCACATTCAAAGATATTACGACCTATTACAAGGAATGGCATCGCCAATACCCAACTCCTGCAAAGGGGCTGGGCAGGGCTAATGAACGCATCTTGTTCCGTTTTTTTCACGAGCACTTTATTGTGCCCGGCAATCTTGCAACGTTTCTATCCTTCCTTCAGTAGCAAGTGCAAATTCTGTTGAGAGGTGGCCGACATCTACCACATGGTTTGGGCTTGCCAGCTCAACTCACCTCTGGCCCCCAGCACTAACCCAAGACGAGAGGAGTGGGAGGCGATCCTACTTAGTTGCTCGGACCTTCAGGCCCAAAAGGCCTTAGTCGGGAGGGCTAAGCGGGCGGCTCGTACCAATGGGGTCCCGGAATACGGTCACCACCCACTGCGCTACACCCCGAAGGCTACTTTCTCCTCCTCCTGCTCCTCCTCGCCAAGGATCTAACATAACAAAAATGTGTCATGGTACAGTCACCTATATTTTTGCAGAAACCCACGCGCCTCACTTTATCATTATTGCTTTAAGAAATTCCATTACTAAACCATGCATGGGCAGCGTGCGTAGAAGGTACCGTCACCGGGTCAAGCACGACACAACAGACAATAACTTTAGGCTCTTGTTCTGCGTTCCAATGCAAGGTGTTCGCCAGCACGTTTGTCAATACGAGTGGAAGTGGTCTCTCTTAAAAGGTCTGTCGCCAGAACTTAACATCCTCCACCCCTCCCCTCCCAATTTAAACAGGGTGACAGCGAGCACGCACCATGGATGTTGAGCTCACTACGAATAGGTAGTACCAAAATGGCAAGTTGGGCGAGTTGATGGGGATTAATTTCTTCAACTAAACGGCGCATGTAGGCGAAGGCTGAATCGCAGCAAGGAAAAACGCGATGTGATGGGTTACGTGTTTCTGTTCCCTGCTCTTCCTACTTTGTTTGCGGGTGCTGTTTCTTTCAAGAAATGATTGGAGAGCACGTGCGAATGCATGTTGAAACACTGGGGCGTCTGCGGGCGGCCCGCAGAGAGCCGCAATAGCAGTGTCGAAACTTAAGGATGTGAGGCTTGCAACGCGTGAGCGCGTGCCTGTGTTGTAAGAGGATACGCGATTTCCGGTACCCTTGTACCCATGCACGCTCAGCAGCACACACGCGCTCGCGGGTACACATTGCGTGTGTTCCCACTATCAGACTACCGAAATTATTGCATTTACTTTGATATTATTATTATTATTATTATTAGTAGTAGTAGTAGTAGTAGTAGTAGTAGTAGTAGTAGTAGTAGTAGTAGTAGTAGTAGTAGTAGTAGTACCTCAGCAAAATTTCAAATGCCAGCTATCGTCGTTATACATCATTTTCGTGGTGGCTGTTCTTTTGCACTTTCTGTGTGCTCAGAAAGCTGCGGCACTCCACTGAAGGGTGTGATGCTCTGAAGTGTAGTATCGCTCCAATAGGAGCGCAAATATCGGTGTACTCCCTGACAGCTTTTGATTTCGCATCGCGTCCGTAATCTGACTGCGGTCAGCTGTAGGGGAACAAATGGCTGCGTTCTCTCGAGTGGTATTCTGTTCCTGCCGCTTTCTTGAAGTTGTGGCCTGTATGACCTATATACATCTTGTGAGTTATCCATGTGCGTGCGCGTCATGTAAGCTTTGTTCACTTACCGCATCAAGAAAGTGTCGCGAAATATTGCATTATCAATATTTGCCGAAGGGTGTGGTATACGATGTACGCCATAGCCCGAGATTCTTATTTCTTTTGCGAAGGACTTATTTATCGAAGCAAGAAGACGTCATTTGTTTATTTCAGCGCTCACTTGGAGAGCCGTTTCCTAACGCAGTTCTACTTGAAAGACAAAGCATCTTCTTGAATATGGTACAGACTGGACGTTAACATAAAATGCAATGACGGAAGTGCCCGGACGTCTCGCGGGTACTTCAGTCATTGCATTTTATGTTAACGATTTCTCTCGGGCCCTGTTCTCGGCCCGTGGTCGCGTAAACAAAAATTTCAGCCGCTCTTGATACAATGTTGTCACAGTAACGTTGGCACTAAATGAGGTCTCACGGCTCTATTTCGTCTCTCAGGGATCTTCGCGTCCCAAAAGTGCGCATTTGTGTGGCACTGACAAGCAATCTTGAGAGCGCCGTGTTCGAAGGTGCAGCTGAGGGCCACCCGGAAGCCATCGCTGCGCGGCTGACACTGCTTCAGTCAACACCCGTCCTACCTTCCTGGCACAGCCGAGAAAACACCAATCTCGCGAAACTTCTAAAGAGTCTCATGGGATTGTAGTGTTTATAGAATGGATTATGCTCCCCGCTAATGCGTTAGTCAAGGCGCATCGTCGAGGGCAGTAAACAGGAAGGCCTTCCACAGCCGGACAGACGTAAATCGCGCGCCGCTGTTTCCGTTATCGCTCTATTTCGGACGTTCGTTTACAATGCTGTTTGCTTTCTTTTCTATCACGTCCACTTAGCAGTAGCGTTTACCCATACAGTGTGTGTGTGTGTGTGTGTGTGTGTGTGTGTGTGTGTGTGTGTGTGTGTGTGTGTGTGTGGGTGTGGGTGTGGGTGTGTGTGTGTGTGCGCGCCCTTGGCGTAGAGCCTAGAAGCTCTCATACGTGTTTTGGGTCACTTAGTTTCATGCTGCTAGGTTTCCTGCTTGCCTTACGCGTTTAAGTTTCAGATCGTGCTACATGTGTCGGACATATGTTGGAAGTTTGCGTTGCCTGTAATCTATATTTCAGCCGAGTTGTACCCAGGGTGTACACCTCCTTGATTCGGCTCGTCCGAAGTCACGTACGTATATGCAAAAGTGTGGGCTGTTTGTGCTTGCTCGCAGGCTTACGACCTCGGTATCACGTATACTGTATACAAGAAAGAAAGAAAGAAAGAAAGAAAGAAAGAAAGAAAGAAAGAAAGAAAGAAAGAAAGAAAGAAAGAAAGAAAGAAAGAAAGAAAGAAAGAAAGAAAGAAAGAAAGAAAGAAAGAAAGAAAGAAAGAAAGAAAGAACGCCGATGGCGTAAGGATTCGGCACAAAGCTTTTCGGTTCGTCTGTGTGTTCGTAGCGATACAGTGTACATGATGCCATGGGTACCAACGAAGTCTGTGAGTGTGTCCTTTGTAACCTCTGCGTCCGGAAATACATAACAGCCATAATGGCGTCCAGCGTATACAGTCGTAGTTTGGGCAATGGCAAGGAAAGATACGAGGGAACAAAGACACAAACTACAAAGATAGTTTCTTTCCCTGCGACTCTCCATTGGGGGAAGAAGTTACAAAACAACTACTATAATACGCATGAGCGTACTTGTAGTTACTGGCTTACTGAAACGGTTCACACCCATATCTTCAGTACCGACCACTATATATTTTGAAGTTCTAGCTTACGGTTCCGAGTTACTGATAATCTACACGTGGCCTGCCAACCTTACGAAAGGATAAACTCTGTATATAAGGAGCTGCATCTGTTAATCATTGTACAATTTATTTAAGAGCTGGCATGTAATCGATTAACGGCAATGACGGAAAGACGTGAACGTCCCACTGTGGAGTTGATTTTGAACAGGCGCGCCGGCAGTTTCAGGAACAAGCTTTGCAAGATAACTGGTGCTTGTGATGTAACGTAACGTCTCGCCAAGTAACATCAAGTTTATTCTTTTGCGTACATGGCAGAAAACGCGTTCCTGTTCCTATATTTCTCACCTTATCAAAGTGCGCGTTAATTTGTTAACAAATGTGGAAAGAAAGAAGCACGAAATAAAAAATGTCATCAATAAAGCATTCAGTTCCCATGTTTTACACGTCAAGATTACAAAACGATTATCCTGTACGCCAGAATAAAATGATGCCTACTGGCGTGTCTTCCTACTACACAGTTAATGAAGACAACAGAGCGAATGTCTAATAACTTTTCTTGCCAGAAGCCCGAAAGGAGAGAAAAAGTAGTTCGAAAATTTTCTTCCAGACAAGAAGTTCAAAGAGATGGGATGGAACTACAAAAGATTACTCCCTCGTCCTTGCTTCTGGCATACACGTACATGTAGATGTAGTTCCTTTATTGAGACGATGTTTCGTCGCTTGCGAAGAACGAAGCCGTAATGAAGATTATTTCTTTTTTTCAGACGTCTCGGTTTCCTATCATGGTTAGGAAGCTTCCGCCTGTTTTCTAGTTTATTAGATTAGGAAAGGTTTTCACAGCCTACATTCAACTCCCCCACAGCCTTTGTGCGCCACAGAGCCAACTCCGCAAGAAAAATTCGCCGTTTTCGCATGCCCCTAACAGTGAGCTCGGGTGTATTCGAACGAGGCATAAGAGAGTGTAGTAATAACACTCGGAACAGACACCATAAAAGCAATTTCAGCCTTTTTACGGATCATTATCAAATCAGCTTTTTCTGTCCATTTGTTAACGTAGTCTCAGACTACCTTTCTCTCTTTTTTTTTTCTTTTCTTTTTCCTTGTCTCTTGCTCCTACCGCACAATTCATGGTCGATCTTCCGTTGTGGGTTATGCCGGACGCACAAGTGAAAACAAAACAAAGATAACTGACGCGTATTAACTCTTACATTGCTTAAAGTGTCCTGGCCTGGCGCAGTTCACGCGCCGAACTTGAAAATGTACAAGGTGGTGTATCGTTTCACGGAATTAAAGCACGGAACGGACACTCACAATAGCACTTGTCCAGTGTTTTTCGGCTTGTGTGAGTTCGCCGCCTTATTATATTCCCTAAAGTTCACACACAGGCCGTTCATCCGTATATTATAGAAACTATCAACCAAACGCATAAGCCACCTAGCCTTTGGAAATCAAAAGAACCCAAAGCGCACGTCTCTCTTGTCCAGAAGATATGGAAAAGAATTCCCAGTGACCATACGCGTTGTGTTCTCTGTCAAGCACATTGATAAATTTTGATGTCGCTATGTTTATGAGCTAATAGTACTGCAAAACACTTACCAAGGCACACACGATTTCTCGCTTAGTGGCAAGTCGCTGTGGCACCTGCACGCTGCCCAACTTGTCGCGCAAACAAGAACTATGTCCAAGTTCTGTCTTTAAGTAGAATATGCTATCACACGAAGAGAAAGTAAAGGATTGACAGGCTCTTTGTAATCTACAGTGTCGTGGCCAGGTTCGAGAAAGGTGATACAAGAGTGAGTGACGATCTCAACAACAAGAAGGCTAGTGAGAGATACGAGAGCGTCTCTGATATAAAGGCGGCAGTTTAGAAGCAATAAACAAATAACCTCGTTTAGTGATCACTATAGGTAAACAAACACGAGACCATCGAATGGAAAATGCACGGAAAGATTCATAAGTCGGCTATGTCGGCGCTCCTATGAGCATATTAAAACAACAGAACCTTAGTTGATCCAGCACATACACACGTCCTATACATAACTCACTGATATCACCACTCGTTAGAGCACAAGTACATATTTTTTAACTTATGCCCGTAAGAGAATAGTGCTCCCTTAGGCGCTAAGGTCCTTTCACGCCATAAAAAAGTGTCGGTAAAGGGTATTTTACTCATTTATACCTGCACATTTTTTATGGGCGTTCATAGGGGATCCCAGGCGACAATCGTACGCGTCCGCGAATTCGTCGGCATTGCGAAGGGCAGTAGCCCATTTTTGTCCCGCTTTCGAGCGTGTTATTCCTAACTGCGCCCTCCTCTCGCAAGCTTCCAGCATAAGGTTGACGAAGAAAAGCTGACGCCAGGAGAGAACTTTGCCGTCACCAAGACTCAGCATTTGAGCTTCTTTGCCCTTGCTTATCTCGCGGAAAAGAGCGCGGGCGTAGTGGACAGTCATAACGTCACGCACTCTCGTAAACGGAGGCGCCGGCTCCCCAGAGGAAGAGTTTATGCACATCTCAGCGCTGAGCAGTCGCTTCTCGGTCTGCTCGGAGAGCCAGCGTTGACGGCCATTTGCCATTGCGGAGGCGTAAGCAAATATCAAATGGAGAACGCACTGCACAAGACCGCGACCTGACCCGCGACGACTGCTCGTCTTCAAAGCTTCCGCCGTAGGCATTGGCGATGTGAGAGGCCAGCACAGGAACATAAATGGCAGGCGGTGCGAGCTCCACCCAGCAGTTTGTGGTGAACACAGGACGCGTCCAACGCTGCAAGGAACTGCGCCCAAGTGACGATAAGAATGTGTGCTCGTGGCTTTCTACGTAATACTGAAGGCCACTCCTGTTGGCCGCAGAGGGAAAGCCATCAATGTATCGTTCCAGAAGAGCAGGATCGTTGATCCAGTCGGGACGAAGGATGCGGAGATCAACCGTGGACAACAAACTTTGAATGGCGTTGTGGGAGTCGGTGTCGAAGTGTGACGAGGTATTTATTTGCCGCAGAATGCCTTTGAATAGTTCCCGAGTAATATTTGGGAAATGTGCGAGAGATGTAGCCACCTCAACCTTCTGAAAGTACAGAAAGGATAACCAGAGGGGACATCACCTTCTCTGCCGTACGAATGCAAAGCTGCGAGCGAGGTAGGTCAATCTTACGTTTGCCGTACAGCAGAGTGCTCTTGAAGTCGACGATTTCATTGTGGGGCAGGAAGGGCGACGTCTCCGCAATCAGCCGAACACCCAGGTAGTTCATGACCTGTATGGACTTCAGTCTCTTGTACAAGGCTGATGATGTCTTTTACCACGGATGGAAACTGCAGAACCACCTCAGATCTCGTAGCACTGAAAGGAACGTTTCCGGCTCCTCGAACGAGCTCAAGAAAAAATATCAACAGCTCCGACGACGCATTTAAGACTTCTAAAACGGGGCTTCCGTCACTTGTCAGAACTACCTTATGAACAAGCTTCTCTAAGTCGCTGGCAAACTTGACTACGCTGAGGGCATGAATCGGTGGCAAGTACTCCTTCTTGAGAAATTTGAGTGCGCAGAACATCGCCTCGGTATACAGACGAGCCGCGTCATTGATGTCAACGCCGTCACTGCCCGTCAACATTTCTGGAAGTTCCACTGACAGGAAGTCTCGACCCACGTCCTTCAATGGGTGAGCAGCGATGCCGACACCAAACAAGGCGTTGGATCCCGTCTTTCGCAAAACTTTGGCGGCCATCTCCCAGACAGACTTGCTGCTTCTAACAGGCGGTGTCAACGGGAATCCTTCGAGCGACACGTCGAACAACAACTCCAGAAGGGAGTCCCAGCCTTCCTCATCGGCCCTTTCGAGGTTTACACATTTTTCATAAAGTTGCCTGATTGGCTGAAGACTGTCCGACTCCAAGGACTTATTGTTTATCATCGAATATATTTTGTTTTCTAGAAAGGCAGCGTAGTCTTCGCCAAATGTTTCCGGAAAACTTGTAGGCGTCGATGCAGTGTGCTGGCTTGTCCAATGGTCACACACGAAGGCGTAAAAGTCGACGCAAGGGTCCACGCGATCCCACGAAAGGAGGGTGTTCAAGTACGAGGCGTCTCGTAGGCAGCCGTAAGAAACGCAGACAGCATTGAAGCCCTTGACTGTAAGCCTGTGTGAAGGGTCCATCGGCAAAAACAGGAATGTCCCAACGAGGATGAAGCCCATCAAAAGGCAGAAGGCGAGGGGGTACAAAAGGCACTCTTTCAATTGTATTGTTTCATCTCGCACTCGTATAAAACCGTGTTCTTCATCCTCTTCCTGTACATTGCTCGGGTCTTCATGTCGCAGGTGTCCAGCTTCTGAGTACTTCCAAGTTTTGCTCTTGTAGCTGCTACGCACTACCGTCTGTGGCTTAACCCAGGTGTTTCGAGGCTGGTCATTTCGCTTCGAATTATTCGAAGCGTCGAAATGGCCTCCGATATCGGTCGCGTAAAAGGTTCCTATCCCTTTCTCTGGGACACTTCCTTTTCGCTGTTCTTCTACGGCGCTGTTCAGGGACACCGACGAGACGCCGCTGCGTCTTTCTAGAGGAACTTCTGCCGAAGCACTTCGTATGCGGAAATCGGGAGTCAACGAACACTGTTCCTTCGACTGACGAGAAGTCCTTGTCGCCGCGTCCCTGTCTCCCCTTGTTGCTGCAGAAGGTGCCCTCTCCGGACTGGCCTTCTCAGACATTCTTTTTCTTTGCCGGGTAGGCTTTCGCAATACTTTCACAAACGCGTTTGAGCAGTTTCTGCTTGGCGATTCCTTGACCGCTTCGTTCCTCGGTGATTCATCGGCATATATCGTATCCAAGTCCCTTTTCAAAGCTACGGACGCTTGCATCGAATGTTTCTTCGGTCTTAGAATAGCCCTAAATGCATACGGTCGCTGCGGATCCCTAGCGTTCGTTTCACGACTTCTCGTGCGGGAAAACGGCTGCCTTGGATCGGCTAGAACTATCGGATTATTCTGTCTGTGCGCAGGAGTATCTGCCCCATCTACTTCCGTGCTAATCGAAGCCTCTCCCGTCTCGACGCATGTTGAGAAACCTGCCGTACTTACAGCAGCCATTGGTTCCAGCCTTGACGTCGTCCTCGCAGAATGTTCACTCTCTTTAGACTCAGTCTTCTCAGGTGCATTTCCAACAGGAGACCACGTCGTACAGCTGCTCCTTGAAGACGACGAAACGCTTGAACTGCTTTGCGTCGAAGCTGTCTCACCCTGCTGAGAAGTGTTGTCTGCTTCTTCTTTCGTTGGGTATCGCTGTCGAGGTGCATCGTTGGTCCCAACGGCGGTACCACGACTTGCAATTGGCATGTTGTTTCCAAAAGAGTCGTGGCGATCACGGTGGGTATATGCTGACCACGGCCTATCGGTGAGCAGATCGAAGCCTCCCGAAAGATTGTTGTTCGGGCCATTCCTCTTCCGTTGGTGCGACAAGTCACTTGAATGACGGGACTCTCCAGAAACGACGTACGTCGTGTCTGACGCCGATAAAAGTCTTTTGACCTTAGCCAAGGTTGGCGTCGGCATGCGCCTAATCCTGCTTTCCTGAAACGGGCGTTGTGGATCCTTGGTGCGAGCCGACATGCTGCCAGCCACAGCGACTTCGTCTTCTTCCCTTCCTTTAATTGAGACTTGTCGAATAGCAGACCTCAGTCGAAATGAAACAGCCCACTACGGGGTACAGGGCATGACTGCTCTTCGGTGTTGGTGAAAATGCCAGATGCCCGTGTACTGCGGGTTGAGTGCACGTTAAAGAACGCCAGGTGGTCAAAATTTCCGGAGCTCTCCACTACGGCTTTCCTCTCGTTTCTACTTCTTTCAGTCCCTTTCCTTTACCCTCACAGGCGCTTAGCCGTGCTCCTGACACGGGCGGCAGAAATTACCGTCCTTTCCTTAACCGAACCACAATGATCATCATCATCAGTTGTGTCCCGCACGTGTACACAATACAGTATCGTTGTTTGTTCAAAGTACATGTTTATTCGAAAATAGGCAATTTTTGTTCTAGTACACTATAATTTTTATCATTCATGCTTCAAAAAACGACACAGATTTCGATGGGGGTACCATATGTGGTTGCTAACAATTTTTACGAGTCCGCCAGGCTTGACGAATCGCAGTGCCGAGATCTACCTTTTCTAAATGTTCCCTCGAGTGCTGTAACATCAAGCGAGGAGTATCTATATAGTTTTTGGAAGGATAGTGTTTAAGTACCACTTATAAAAGCGACAGACCGTTTCTAGGTAATGTTAGAAAGCGGTGATGACAACACTTACAGTAGCAGTTGCAGTAATATCAACGTTGTAATCACGATAAGACGATACGATAACCGTAACAGCATGGCGAAAAAATAATAACAAAGGTGGGGAGGAGTGACAGCTTGCATGCACAGCGGACTGGACAATGAATTCTATATGCGAGGACATTTTAAGTTTTACTTTTCAATAATACATGTGTACGAGAGGCAGTTACGGTAAGAAAACATGGTATGGGGGGAGGGGAATGACATCGGCGCCAGACGTCACAAAATTTACTTGTCGCATCCTTATTCGATGCGGCTGCAGCAAAAAAAAAAAAAAAGAAAGAAGAAGAAGAAGAAGAAAGAAAGAAAGGACTGAGCGAGTTGCCCAAGCAGTACGAGCGAGGCCTCCCCTTCATTATGTGCGACAGGCTTCGAGTGGTCTTCTCAGTGTAGTACAAGCCGCAGTTGTTGGGCTTCATTGGGCGCATTTTTTTGTTCGCGAAGCGTGCTTTTCGTTGGTGGCAGGTCATGAGCTTTTCGACTGCTTCAGGAAGCCCCTCAAAAAGGACACTGTTCTCTATACCGGCGGGCGCGGAAGTGCTATTGCCTAAATGGTGGGGCACAGAATGCACTCGTGGCTTTGTTGGTGAAGGCGGCGAGTTACTCTTTTTCTTTTTTTTAAGTAAGTGCGCCTCTGCTGGGCCGCACGACGATATCATATATTGTCTGCCCTACACGAATGTCGCGATCCGCTCTTGCAGAGTACGTACGTGCAAGGTTTGTACTGAATAATGCCCGCTGCGGTTATTACGGTAAAATATGATGCCATCAGTTAAATTATAATAAGCATATGCCTGTTCTCTAGAGAGTGCGCGTTCTGGACTAAGGCTTATCTAGAGAAATTGACAGAAATGAACATCTACCAGCGCATAATGAGATGTCAAGTTCACATGAGCGAGAAAAAAACATGCACTAGAAATTCCCTGTAGTGCATGGATGCGGGCCCGTTAAAAAGATTAAAAAGTGAATATTTTAGAGCCGGATTACATTATAATCCCTAAAAAGTTTTCCCTTCGCGAATCTGTCATTTGCGAAAGTACACGTAAAAGAAATGCCAACGTCACTTCGAAAGTTTGCTGTCACGTGTTTTGGACTTGCATTGAGCTTTTTCAATAAGCTTTATATTTGTGTATATGTAAAATTTGCTCCGTTCTAGTCAAGAGGCCTGAGACGTTCATTGTGTAAACTACTTTTCATGGCAGCATTTTTCCAAACTACGGCATAGTTTGTTCTAGTCTGTTTAGCAGTTGTCTGCTAAGCTTTCTTATTATTTGTTGGTTTCATTTGTTGTCTGGTGGTTTGCGTGTCCTCTTGTTTTTGTATTGATTGATTGATTGATTGATTGATTGATTGATTGATTGATTGATTGATTGATTGATTGATTGATTGATTGATTGATTGATGTCGGCTATGCTGCTGTTAGCTGTTTATTGGCCTTGCAAACTGCGCAATGTGCCCTATGAGAACAGGTCGACATCAGTCTCTTAATTTAAATGTTTAATAAGAAGAAAGTATCGCATGCGTACTTCTCTCTTGTTAGAGCAGGTGGTCTGGAAAGCCGTCCTATATGTTCTAAGTTATCCATCTAATTTTACAAAGCCAACTTCTATAACGAAATATAACCATATATAGCGTTAAATCTATAGACTAACAATTAGAGTTCTTATCCCCGAAATTTCATTCTCCGTGCAGTTGTTACTATGACGTGCACATATCCCGACATCATTTTTTTTCTTCATCGCATACAGGTCATTGCCACTCTGGCTAAGTCTGAATTGTGATTTGCCAGTCAAGGGCGTGGTGTGTGTGTGAAAAAAAAAAAGGAGAGGTGGGAGAAAAGCGAAAAGCAGGGTGGAATTGTACTTGCTCGCACGAATTAATCTGCAAAGCCAAACAATGCATGTGCCAACTGGCGAAGTCAGTAATGTTTTCCCAGCCAGACGGCCACTCGGCAGGTACACGTTTCGTGAACTGCCGTCTGAGTTGGCATACGTGATCGTGTGCTTAAATTATTAGGTTCACTGACGACCATAGGGCGACAAGTTCATTCATGAGCACACTCACTCAGGCCTACTCAGACTGGCCTGTGTGCCTGAGTCTGAGTGAGTGCAGCTCAGCAAAATTTTTACCCGAGGTTGATCTCGAGTGAGTCTCGGTGGGCAAATTTTTCGTGAGTTTTGAGTTATGCGTGATTCTGAGGATGACCGAGCCCTGGCGAGTATAATGACGGCTATTTTGAGTCTGAGCTGATCCCCGCTGAGCAAAATTTTGGTAGGCTTGATTCCGAGTGAGTTCGGTAGAGCAGAATATTCGATATTCGTGGGCAAGAGTACAAATAAGGTGAGTATTGAGGAATCTGAATACGAATGATCCCAGTTGAGTAGAATGAATTGTTGGGTGTATGAGTGCAGGCAAGCTCCACGCAAAATAAGAACAAAGAGGACTGAGTGTTTCTGAGTGGCTTTTATTTAATTTGCCGCCCTCTGTGCAACAGCACCAAACTTGTACTTTAGATCTTGGGCAAGGGACTCTGTGATATGGGCAGATTTATTCGGTATCGCGTATGCTGTCACTCAGATTTATCTGAAATCATACGGACGTACTTCACAATTGCAATAAGCCCGATTTTTAATTTTTTGCTTTTGTCTCGCTGACATGTGTATCCCATGTGTTAGCGACATGTGCTACCGCACTCTGTGTGTCCTAGCAAGACATGCACATACCGACAGAACTGTTCAGTGTAGTGGGTAAGGAAGAAGGCCCACTCCTTCGACAGCTCATATTCGTGTATACTGGTTGTGGCACAATGCCGTGCTATGTTTACCTGTGCGCCGTAATGAGAAGATCCGGTACACTTCTTCTATACAAGGGTATATAAATATGAAACAGAGAGGCTTCATGTCGCTCCATGTAAGCGAAGAAAACATGGAGGCTAGTAATTATCTGTTGTTACTGCGCAGCATGCTTACGTACGGAAGGCCGTACGCGGACTTTAGTATATGACGAAATGCATACAGCGGCATAGGCGAATGCACTCTGCGAGATGTCGACGTAATGGTGTGACAAAGATAAAACATGTTTTTTCGTGCGGAGAGATGATATATGTATACGAAAGGCACTGGTAAAGCTGAATAATTTTCGCTTATTTCACTCATGAGTTCGCCCTCTAAAGTAAAAGGCTTGAGAGTGCGTTTTACTGCACGTGCCGCGTCGGTGGCCCCGTTTGGATGAGGGCTAGCTAAATGCAAGAACACGCGGGCACTTAAATTTGCGTGCATGTAAGAGAGCCCAGGTATTTTAAACTGATCCAGAGGACCCCACTGCGCAGATTTCCTAGCAGTCATATCGTAGTTTTGTCACTAAACCACATGACTGAGGCTGAAATCGCGTAATAACTACTTGTGAGATCTCATAATTACACGTAATTACGCGTGATCTTAGTGGGCTGAGGATGTCCATTTGAGTAAAATTTTGGTGAATTTAAGTCCTAGTAAGTCGGAATATTCGTGAGGTTGAGTCGCAATGAATCCGGCTGGGGAAAAAAATCTGCTCAGACAGGGTCCGACTGAGTGCGGCTGCGGAGAAATCTTGTGAATCTGTGTTTGAATATTCGAAGTCCGGCTGAGGAAAAAGCTGGTGAGTTTGAGTCTGATTGAGACCGGCTTAGTAAAATCCCGCGATTCTGAGCCCGAGTGAGCTCAGCTGAGCAGAGCCTTAGTGAGTCTGAGCCTGACCGCGTTTGCCTTGGGGAAAAATCGCGTGAGGCTGAGTTCGAGTGAGCCCAAAGTAAGAACTATATTTGTTGAGTGAGTCTTACTGAGACACATAAATTTTGTTGACATATGCGGCCCGCTTCAAGCTATAAAACTAGCTCGACCTAATGGACCCTAATAAAGTTATCCCATCCATCCATATGCTGACGACTTCGTCAGATCTCGGCGCCGCACACTTATAAGTATTAAATTAAAAGCAAAATATGCAAGTGCCTCTAATGGGCCTGTTCCAATGTTCTAAACTAAGCCTCTTATTAATGTAGTGTTAGCATTAGTTCCTTGTGAAGGGTCTTTTTATTTTTGTCATTTTAGAAGGCTGGATAATCTTCTGAAGTAAACAACTGACAGCACAGTTTGCCTGCTCTAACCATATCTCCAAAACGCTGCTCAGGGTAGTCTATCTCTAATTTAATTTGATTGCCTAGTAAATATTCCGCAATTCCTTGAACGTCGGCACACGCAAAGTGCGAACATCTGCACATCGTAACAGTTCGTATATTTTAAAGCCAATACCGTGAAGCGGCTTTCCATGACGAGAGATAAGAGAAGTTTAGATAATTATGCACAATGGCCTAAATGAAATAAAAACAAGTATTCCAGGTGTTTGCGAAGATATACCGAATGCGCCGCAACATCGTGTGCATCTCCAGACCTATAGCAACGTGATGAGGCTAGAAATGTAAGGTTACTGTCTTTGAAATTTGCGATACGAATATAATATTGTTCATGACTTGGTAATTCTTAATTTGCATGCCACCTTGTAAACTCCTGGCGGCATTGACGCGTCATATTAACACTAAGCTTTCACGAGCATTTTACTATTCTTTTTTTCTTTCCTACTGTTTCTTTTTTTATTTAGCTCTCTTTCTTTTATTCAGTGAAACACATGAATAGGAAACAAAAGACCGCATTGATTGCAAGGAACAGGAAGTTTAAATCACAGAAAGCTTAGAGAGACACTTCTACTCCAGAAGAGGATTAAAAAATAAGGAATAGAAAGAGAGCGAATGGAGGCGGCGATGCAATGAGTCACTGTAGACTACCTCGCGGAGTAATTATGCTGGAGCGTTCGCCGTCAGACGTGCTTTCTGGTATACATGTCTCAGCAAGTAACGTCGCTGCAGACAAATGATCACACACTGCATGAAACAAAAAAAAATCACAGTTTCGCCAGAAGGGCGAAGCAATGAATGCGATAGCAATGCATGATATAAAAATTACAGCATATCCACGGAGTGAATGATGATGAGTGGGCGAAGCTCGGGAGGTTCATCGTAGATGGTGCCGAGTTCCGGATAAGTTAGTTAACGACCACGCTACGAATCCTTATGGTTCAACTATGCACAAGTGAAATCTCCCACCGGCACTTCATTGCAAGTCAAGATCCAGTGCCTATATATATGTATGGGTGGCCGGTGAACGGTTCTCCTACGCGAGCAGTCGGTATTTCTCAATCAAGAAACGCGCTAGGAGACGCTGCCTGCGCCAACGTTGTCTCTCGCGGGTGAGGGCGCGTTCTCCTTCTTTGCGAGCTGGTAGAGCGTTCATCTAGGAAAGAGCGTTTCCATAGTCAACGCGCGCCTTTCGCTCTCTCTCTCTCTCTCTCTCTCTCTCTCTCACAAGACAGCAGATGGAAGAGTGAGAGAGAAAGAGGCACGCGCCGGGAGACACGCGCCGAGGGCGAGCGCGTGCCTCCCGGCAAGCCGGTTACGCCTGACGCAGGACAAGGTTAGACCAAGAGGAGCTTCGCCCCTAATATACGAAGTAAGACTAGCAGCTTTAGGGGCAATATGAATTATACCGAATGTGGGCTTATAAGTAAGCATGCAAACGCTTAAAGTACCATGTGAGGGTCGAGTGGCAGAGACAACGGCCCAGCAAAGCTCCGAGCTAAGTCATGTTGTTTTGATGCCTTCTGGCGCACGCTTCACACCGCGCGACCGCGCTAAGCAGTGTGCGCTTTGCACCATCAAGATAGCGGGTTCCTTCCGGCACTCGTGCATTCGCGTGAGCCCTATGTGACGAGCGTATTGCCCTGCGGCGATACATATGCGAGGCGCCTTGAACGGAGCACATGACCAAGGCGCTGGTACGCAGTACGCAGCACGTCTGATGGCTGCCGACATAGCGCGCTCGCCAGCGTCGGCGACCGCGAAGTGTCTACAGTGGCTGCTTGAGCGAAAGCCCACCGCTACCTTCTACCACCTCGCGCCTTTTCAAGCTCTTTAAACACGGGCGGGACGTTCCCTCACCCGCGGGCCTCCCGAGTGGGATGACGATATCGCACGCGCCTTCCGAGCGACGGGGATGGGCCGGGCTCGTTTGATCTCTGCTTGAGCCGCGTTCGGCGGCCCCGCTCGCGTGCTCTTTCTTACCCGCAGGTAGAACGTGCGATGCGTTGGGGCTATCAATTTGGACTTTTTACGGGACATGACGGCGACGGCAAAAATCCCGTCGAGACTATCCACATAATTGCTATCGCAATAATAATTGTACCTCCATTTAGAGCGTCCCTAAAAAGTACTACAGCACCCCAGTAACCGCCAGCAAGAGAGGTTCTTTAATAAAAAACAAAAAGGTTAACCAGCTTTCATTCGCCTACTCACTATTCCGCCGGGAATGGGGCGCATGGAAAGAAAGGCGCTGGCAGTATGGGGGGGCGGGAAAATATGCAAAAAAGACATATAAATAAGAATCAGACTTTGTTGTAACAGCTGCGCGCACTTATGCCCCCATGCAAGTACACACACTTTCTTCGTGGAGCAATCAAAGTTTCCACAGAAACCGTTCTTTCATTGCATACAATGTACGAACGACTTCCCTTTAGGACGACAGCGTCTTGTCAGCCCACGGACGTCTCTTGTGTCCATATTAGCTTTCTAGATGAGCGTGCGCAAGATGAAATCTTTCGCGGACATTCGTGGTGCCAACTTGAAGCATAATTTTTCTTCCTATCCTAGTTCCTTGTTACCTTTAGTTTTCTTTTCGAACATTCTTTCCCAGTAATACCACTTTCGCTAACCTGATCGCGTTGATTGATTTTTTTCACTTGATAGATGTATCACCGCTGTCGGCCAGCCGCACTGTTTAATCGTCTATTTAACGCGGGTTACGGTGGTTGTTGTTTTTTGGGGTTTTACGTCCCAAAACCAGTTCTGAAGGGTTACGGTGGTAATGCAAAATTATTGACGAGGCACCGGTATCCTGCTGCTGAACTTTGTTGCCGGTGTTTTTCTTTTTGTGTGTGTGTGTGTGTGTTTCCTTTCCGTTTAACAAATCTTCACTCTCTGCTCTAAAGAAGCTTCGGCACGGCTTTTTTCGCTGGGGGAATCATTCTGCAAGAGGATAACGATCTTCATTTGCCCGTTTGTTAACGTGCTACTCCGTTCCTGGAACGGCGCCGCACAATAGCACCGCCTCTGAGAGAGCCCCAATTACGATAGGTGTTAAATAGCATAGATGAGCTTTAGGTGGTGTGAGCCCGGGGTTGCTTCCGGGTAACATGTCAGTCTATAAAGCCTAGCTGCATGCCCCTCGGGATTATCGCCTCCGAACTTCCTTCGCTGCACCGTATGTAGATCACGCAAGCGCTGCAAATCCTCCACCACTTTCGCAGTTCCTCATTAGTGCGCGATGCCTTACTATGTTTTTGGTGTATAAGTGTACGTATAACTGTGAAAGCGTGCATGTTTAAAATTAAGCTTAGACCCTCATTTTTGGGGGTGTTTTGTTAATCCACACTTTGTACTGCCCCTATAAGAATAAAAACAGTTCGCATCGCGGCTGTCTTTCTCTCGCTAGAACCGGGAGTGAGTGTTACGCTAATCGGGAACAATTTAACTTTTTTGATGTTGTCGAATTGAATTTTTTTATATGTCGGCGATGCCGCGTTACGTTTATCCACCAGCTGCTTATGTTGTATGCACAATCATCTAAGGCATGGCGCGAGAGAAACGTTGCAGAACAAGCCGCTGGGTATTGAACAAGTCTACGGAGTATTGTCATTGAAACAGCTGTAATTGGTCGAAGATTTGAAGCCAGTCTGTGACGTATGAAATCATATATCGCTATTTCCATACGATCACTGCCTTATTGTATGAGAAAGCTATCGCCACGCAGCCTTTGCTTTTGTTTAGCCTTACAAACAACTTATATGTTACGTGTTATCGCTCATCGCAGGCCGGCCGGCCTGCACATATTTGAAGCCCCCCAAATGTTTCCGAGTGTTCTACCAACTTCTCGTGCACGATGCACGAGTTCAGTACACTCCAGATCCTATACGCAAGTATCAGCGATAGCACGAACATACAAAAACGCGTGTATAAAAACTGACACGTTTCGGCGCTGATCACACGATTAACGACCGATCGTTGTGCTCCCTGCCATCGTACAGTAAGAGTTGCTTCCTTTGCTAGGCACAGGTATGTACCATACGCCCAATAAATAGTTCGATATTGAACTGTTCCTGTTGTTCGTGAATGACGACATCTTTCACGACAGCAATGCAATATCGCTTTCTCAAGATCCTTTATAAAATAGCCTCTTTATAAAATAGCCTTCCAATGAAAATGCACTAGTGCATGTTCAGCGTATAGCGCTCACTCTTCAGATGGAGCTCCGCAGACACCGTTCTTCTTTTTTTTTTCTGTCATTGTGCGACGATCTGCGAAAAAGTTTTGTCCACATGGGAACAGGCAGAAAATTAAATTCCTTTCTCGCTGGAAGACCTGAACACCTTTAGCTTCGCAGTCGCACGGAAGGCTGGCATGCTGAATGAATTTGCCATTCCCTGCGCTTACACGCTCCTGATGCCAAACATCCAGGTACGGTTTGCTCACGCCTTGTGTATTCCGTACGCGTTCACCGTTGACATCTAGTACGCAAAGCAGCGCGCTGCATGTTGGATCTATGCAGATTTTCAAGTAAGTGGGTCAGCTGGCGCGTGCATTTGGAGTGTTCGGATTCTTTCTTGCGCACAACGTGGCTTGGCTGCCTCATGCAAACGTATTCATGCGTACGGTGATGTACAATTGAGGTAGAAAAAAGTTAGGGCTGATTAAAACTAAAGCGCGCTTCCGTTTTGTTTTACGTTCTTTCTTTTTTTATTTTTAGTTTTCATGGCTACGCTTGTAATGCTAGAATGACTTCGGCTTGAACGCCATATGTGCGGCCTAAATTATCTGTGGCGACAGCATAAATGCCGGTGCGAAATTGCGCTTTCTATAGTTGTTGCTTGCTTTGAAGCTCTCGTACTTTGTAGTTTCCTGTTCTTGTATTTCCACGACTTGACTTCCAGGTGTGTTGTATTGCAGTTTAAACGTCGTTAGAGCCACGGGGGACATCTGGCTAACTAAATTTCGAGAATTCCCACATGCGTATGACGTGTAGGGCACGCAAGGAAAGCGTTATTTGTTGTTGTTATGTGGGGTTTAACGTCCCAAAACCAGCTCTGATTGTGAGAGACGTCGTAGTGGAGGGCTCCGGATATTTTGACCACCTGGGGTTCTTTAACGTGCACTGACATCGCACAGCACACGGGCCTCAACATTTCGCCTCCATCGAAATGCAGCCGCCGCAGCCGGGATTCGATCCCGCGACCCTCGGATCTGCAGCCGAGTACCATAGCCACTAGACCACAGTGGCGGGGCAAAGCGTTCTTTACGCCTCATACGTCTTAATAAATCTTCACTTTATATAAAAAGGAAGGAACCGCCCAGTTAGCGGTGTAGGAGTGTATTCCCTGTGTCGTCCTGCATTCATTTGTACCCTCTGGATTGAGAAGTTCCGGAACAAGGAATGCCAGTAGCATCAGCCTACGGGGACGTCTCTCTCTCTCTCTCTCTCTCTCTCTCTCTCTCTCTCTCTCTCTCTCTCTCTCTCTCTCTCTCTCTCTCTCTCTCTCTCTCTCTCTCTCTCTCTCTCTCCTTTTTTTTTCTTCCCCGGCAGGGGCAGGGCTTTCCATCTAAGCGTTTTTCCGTGCGCCGCCTAAATGAACCCCTTCCCCCTTGCTCTTCAGCTACCTGTTCTTCAGCGGAGGAGGAGAAAGGAAGCAATAATCTGGCTAATCTGGCGTGCGGGGACGAACTGAAGTCGAAGTGCTAAAAGATGGTTAGAAAGGGAACATATAGGGAACACTTGTGCTAGGGTGTCACAAAATAGTGCCCACTACGTCGAAGAGTCCGGCATCGCATTAGAGACGACGCGCCGAAAATAACCCCCCAAAAAAAAAAAAACGACGCGTGCATGGAAAGCCTCAACGTACGTAACGACTGGCCGAATCGTACGCGTCGTGATTCTAGCGAATTGTGGAATCTACTATAGCGCTCCAGTGAGTCATCCCATCCCAGCTGGTGAACGCGCGAGACAGACGGAGAGAGAAGACGGAAGAGGAGAGTACGCGCCGAAGCTCGCCACGACATGCAAGGGAGAAACAGGCGCCTCCGAAGCGAGGGAAGTACGAGTTGAATCGAGTGTTCTCTCAGCCTTGCGCGTGCTAACATCACGTGACGCGCGCCGAAGCGTCTCGAATACCGGCCGAAGTCAATATAAAGAGTCGACCACGGGCTGTCAGCAGCAGTCTCAGTCGTCATGTGGTGCAGTAAAGGAAGATAGAAGTGGAACGACGCTGCTCCGCGGACCAACCGGACGAGGTCGGCCTGCAAGCTCCATGTTGACAAGACGCCTCGAGTAAATCGGGTGAATAGGACTCGTTTTCTGTTTCATTCTCTATTGTAGTGCGTGAGCTTGTATATTTGATGTTGGTTGGTTCCGTGTTATGTTGTAACCCATCTGTGCTTGTATTTCGAAGAGCCGTGTTCGTCAACGTTGGAACTGCCTGTTGAATGAGAATATATTTGTTTTGTTTTGATCACCCTTGGCTCTGACTAGGTCTTTGAACAACTGCTGGCGTTTTGCTAGTGCATCAAAGGGACCTAAAACTTAATTCTTCAAGCTATCGTGGGGTCATTTTCGGGTAACTGATAACGTCGATTCTTGGAATCTTTCCCGGCGATTGCCTCCCTGGTCCCACACCTTGGGATCGATGGCATAGGGTTTATCTATGGATGATGGCCAACGGCAGAGATGGAATAAAATTTGCATGTACACTGCAAATAAACAGGCCTTGCCAATCCAATGTGTGACATTTTGTTCCAAGCATCTTCTTATAATTTATTACGAACAAAATGTGCCAACTTTGGCGGCTGAGTGACTGTCGTGCTTGCCTTTCGGACAGTAGTTGATGCGTCAATGTGACTGTTGCAGCATGCCTCTATTGTGACCATACGTCAAGTCGGTGCGCTAAATGTCTCCACGCTGTCAATACGCGACGACATGCAGACATTTAGACGCTTCTAACTTGCTGTTTGAAGTATAGCAAGTCAACACCGAATCTCATCCGTCGTTTCTACATTAAAGACGGTAGTCTTTCTTGGGATATTTGAACGCAGAAATTTTGGTCTGTCTTTCTGTTTGTCTGCTGTCACACGATTCAGCCACCCCCTTACGAAAATTTTTAATGTGTTTTTTTAGAAAGCCTTTTGAACTTGCTCGATAGAATGCTATGGTGGTTATTTTGACGCCCTATAGAATTTTTCTATGGAGTTCCAAAAGTGATTTGGCCACCGCATTCTTATAGAAACTTTATGGATGGTTTCCTATAGAGCATGTCTATCGAGTTTCTTTTAAGATCGTACAGAAACATTTCAATAGAGAATTTCTACCGAGTTCTTTTTGAGACTGTAAAGACAGATTTCTATAGAGATGTTCCATGATGTTTCTTTAGGATGGCAATAGAAATCTTTCGCAATAATTCTGTACTCATCAGAAGGCGAGGTCGGGCGCTCTGCTTTTTTTAAGAAAAACCGATGGTCCTATGTCCGCCAGTGGGATTCGAACTTGGTACCTCTCGCACTGGACGCCGATACTCTACCACTGCGCCACCGCCGCGTTTCCTTTTCCATGCGCAAATTTTAGTCATATGCTAGTCGAAGTCATGGTCATGAGATTAGCATATGGGAAGGAAGTGTAGTGCGAAGGGAAGGTAACCAAAGGTCATTAATGGCGACAGATTGGATTCCAAGGGAAGCAAAAAGCGGGGCGGGGCGGGAGGCGGCAGGACGCTAGCTGGTCGGATTAGATTAAAATGTTTGTGACGATAACATAGCGGCAGTTACGACATGACCATGTTAATTGGAGAAAAATATGGAAGAGATTTTTGCCCTGCAGTGGGCGTAAATAGGTCCCTGATGAAACATTTTTTCATAAGAATGTTATATGTATTAATACACCGTCTATAGATCCCTTATAGAGGACGTATAGAAATGCAATCTATAGACAGGTAGCGTTAAGAGTTCTAAAGGTACTTTATAAAGGTTACTTTATAGAATTTAGTAGATACATCCCTTATAGAGCGCGTATGGTGAAGCAGTCTATAGAAAGAAAGCGTTAAATGTTTTAAAGACGCTCTATAAAAGTTACTTTATAGAATTCAGTACATATGACGTCAATACGCTTTCTACTGTGCGTGAAATGACGTGTTTCTATAGAAGGTATTTTTAGACTTTCTATAATCGTCCTATGGAAGACATTCTATAGATGGCGAGTTCCTTTTGAGTTCCTTTAGACCCTATAGGAACTCATTAGGAGTTCTAAAGGAACTCTAAATCGATTTTCGTAAGGGCCCGGCCGAAGTTTAAGCACTCGCCTAACGCCCAGCCATCTTGAACTGATAGCTGCATTCATACTTGTGAACACTGTCGATCAAAAAGGAAATATTACGCATATCTGAGGCGCAACATCAATACGTCAGTATAAGGCGGTGTGCTCCTTTACTAGAAAATACATACGTAGTCCTTAAGATCCTAGTGTTTCTTACGCTGCGCTAAAAATGCGACGCTATCCACGAAAAAGGCCTCTGCCGACGATTTGGTACTGCCACCTGGCAGTTGCCCAGGGATTCTGCACAAGCTCATGTTTCCCGACGGCGCTGCCAGATGGCGTCCATATCTCACGAAGCGTAGTACGGCCGGCAAAGAATGTCGTCTTTCGACGACATTTGCAGCGGAGCACGCAGATACGCAGCCAATTTTTTTCCTATATTATTTGGCCTTTCTTTCAGTCCTCTCTCTCTCTCTCTCTCTCTCTCTCTCTCTCTCTCTCTCTCTCTCTCGTTCTCAGCGCCATATAAAGCTACAGGGACGTTGCCACGTGGTCTGTTCGTGCCCGACTGGGACGCGATGCCGATGTGTTGTGTATACATCGAGGCCCTATAAATGCTAATGCGGATTTCTTCACGCGAAGTGACAACCGTATGGCAGCCATGCGGCTTATGAGTGGGCGCCTGCAGATCTGTGATGTGACAGCTTTGCTATAGCGCGCTACCATCGAGAACGAGAACGGACCGACTCTCTTCCGGGACCCAGAACAAAACAAAAACAAAGTGGCTACGGCATTAGGCCTACATGTACGAACAGATGCAGAGAACAAGGGAACCGCGAGTACGGAAACTTTTCCTTTGTCGCCGCTGGCAATTGTCATTGCGCGAAACGACATGTGGGCGTGTTGAAGACAGTAGTGGCCTCATTTTGGGCGACAACCAAGCATGATGGGCGCCGTCGCTGTAACAGTAGTGGCGAATAGGGCGAGGTCAACGCGCGTGCCCTGGAATCCCGCCTCTCTCCAGCGTGTGATGGTATTTTCCTGGAACAATTATTGTTTGAGGTCTTATTTTCTTTTTCGCGCCTCACTTCTCTTTTTTTTTTTTTTGTCTTACCTCGCACGCTGGAGACCTGAATTAGGGAGAAGACACGCCGCGTAACGTCAAGCCCAGACGAGTCCGCTGACCGCTTCGCGTGCGACACTGAGCGCCTTGCAGGCTTCCGGGTGCCCGAACTATGCCTCAGTTACGCAACAATGTACGCAGTGATGTTGCCATTCCTTTCTCTTGCATTTTCTTATAAGGCTACCGGTACGTCTGGTCTGTGTATAATAAGGAAACACCTCGGAGGCGTGTTAGAAACGACCCACTGTAGTTACGACAAAACACTACGAACGTGCTAATGACAATTCAGTTGTAGATTTTTTTGGAATTTTCGTTTGGTCAGTTTGAGGACCACGCACATGAAAAAAAAAAAGGAAAGATGGTAGGTGAGCTGTGGATTGAATTTAACGTTATAGTAAGCCATTGTGTAGACCTATTTGAACCAACTCGCACGAAAGAAGAAAAAAATCTAAACGACGCCGATCTTGGGTTAACCGCGGTATTATTCGACTGAAGATAAGATTAAGGTGGCTGCGTAAAAGGAAAAAAAAAGGGCGGGGGGGGGGGGGGGTGTTCGGACGAAATAGCGAGACTTCGTGCAGAATCGAGGCCTACTCTGACACTATGCAAAAGGCAGTTCTTTGAACAAGCGACGACAGGGCTCCTTGAAAATTCTGCATGAGAATTCTGGAGAGATCTCTGCAGTATAGGAAAGATAAAGTTGATCCAATCGTGAAAAGCATTGGAACGTTAACAAAACTTGCGGACATTGCCGAATGTTTTAATTACTTCTTTCAGTCTGTGGTTAGCTACAATACGAACGCGAAAATAGACAATTACTTAGAGCATATTATGCGCTGTCCAGTAGAAAAACACGTAATTAAATGAGAGGGAAAGTTAGAATAGCTGCTGATCCTATACCAGAAGAAATCTATATAGTTCTTGAAACGGTATCCTGAATGGATGTCCTATCACTTATAGGCAATTTTCGATAAATCATTACATCACATACGTTACCAATGGACTGGCTCAGGGCCGTAGCAGTACAAAGGTCACTGCCTTCTTACAGGTGTACAAAGACGGTGATCGCACACTTATAATTACCGCCCCATTTCACTCACTTGCACGAGTTATCAACTTCTAAAGCACGCCACCGCAAAGCACATCTTACAGTTCGTACAACGGAACTGCTCATTTAAATCTTCCCAGCATGGTTTCCGTACTCAATAACACAATTCATCGAAGTTGTTCATGATCTCGCCTTAGACGATAAATACCAGACTGACGTCATTTGCATCGATTTTTTGAAAGCCTTTGATAAAGTAATAATAATAATATGCCCTTTATTTTTCATCAAGCATAAGATGAAAAATAAAGGACCTGTTAAGTGTCCCATAATAAGCTGATATTTAACTTGAGAGAAATAGATATCGATTAAACGCTAGTGCTTTGGGCAGAAGAATACATCGTAAACAGACCATGAATTTAGGTGGCAGTTTGTCGACTCCACTGCAAGTGCTTCAAGGTGTACCTTGGGGATCGCTATTGGGTTCACTGTTATTTCTTATATATATTGTCACGAGGAGGCAGGAGGCATATGCAAAATGTATATACCCCGTAACAATGTCAACGATATCTCTCCTATACTTGAACAACCGGTCAGATTAAAGCTTTTCACAGATGATTGCCTTATATATTATATCGTAACCAATGTGCACGATCTGCTCAGGATTAGTCGTTTGGGCAACTGCAGCCAATGATGTAATTTATGGGGCATGAAAAAAAAAACCACACAAAACATACCACACTAGCACTGCATGGAACTCGACGCCGTGCGAAGTTATGACAGGGCGCAGTGAGGTGACGAAATCCGGACGGGATAAACAGGACATCGATGGGAGAGGCCTCCGCCGTACACTTAACGTGTCACAATCACCGCAAAAACTGTCGGTCAGTGTTTGTCGCAGTCTGTGCATACAACATCGTTGTTGAAGAAGTGTTCTCTAATGTATGCTCATCTGCATTTTCATCCGACTTAACGGCGACTATAAACGGCACCTCCTCGCGCGGTGAAAACACTCCAAGCGTTTCAGTTGCCTTCTACTAAAATCCTTCAGACAATCGTAGGTGATGTGGAAAAGGTACCGAGCATTTGCGCCTTTTTCTTTCACGTGGGACATTGGTAAATTGAATTGCATTGGGTTTATTCTGCAACAAGGCTGCGAGGATGACCAGGCGACAAGGCTGCATTGGGCAGCTTGAGGGGAACTTGACCACTTCATGCATAGCGTAGCTTCGCAGCGGTAAAACAGAAGCACGCGGTATACATAATGCACGAACTAATAGAGTGAAAAACCACTGTCACAATTAATGAACGTGGTTATCGTGGAAACATTTAAAATTTTGCACGGTTGAAGAGGAAACAAAGAAATGCCATATTGATGGGGACATAAAGAGAAAAGAAAAGCACATGAATTCATGGCAGCGAAAGGTGTTGTGTCCCGTCAATGTGATTATGTTTTATGAGACATGCACCTTGGGTGTATTAGTTAGAGCAACGGCCTTTGATGCTAGAGGTCCAGAGTTCGAATCTTAATGTCGAACTAGTTCTAACGCGATAGCGCGAATAAGGTGGCGTCGCAGAGAGTCCGGTGTCGGCAGCGGCGTTGGTGTAGGTGTGAGCGAGGCGTCCACGGCGGAAACACTCATCTCGAGCTAAGACGGTGTTACCCGAAGCACCCGACTACGCAAACCCCCTGCCATGACAAAAGTGTAGTGAACAAAATTCAATTTCTCCAAGTACGTCACAAAAATCGTAACTACGACTTAACACCTGCACACATGATAGCTCGGGGTATAGTTTGAATGTACGAGAAAGCATAGTTCTCTTACGAGGAGGCGACGCGAATTAACAAGGTCCAATCACGCCATATAACGTTCGCTCATTTCGGGGCGAAGCTCCTTAAGGTTTGGGTCTGTCCGTCCGTTGTTCCTAGTAGCGCGTTACCTTCAAAGAAATGAATGATGCTACGTGTGGGAGGCGCGCGAGCTCTCTCACTCTTCCATCTGCTGTCTTGTGAGAGAGAGAGAGACAAAGAGAGCGAAAGGCGCGCGTTGACTATGGAAACGCTCTTTCTTCGATGAACGCGCTACCAGCTCGCAAAGAAGGAGAACGCGCCCTCACCCGCGAGAGACAAGCTTGACGCAGGCAGCGTCTTCTAGCGAGTTTCTTGATTGAAAAATACCGACTGCTCGCGCTGGAGAACCGTTCACCGGCCACCCATATATATATATAGGCACTGGATCTTGACTTGCAATGAAGTGCCGATGGGAGATTTCACTTGTGCGTAGTTGAACCATAAGGATTCGTAGCGTGCGCGTTAACTAAATTAATCCGGAACTCGGCATGATCTACGATGAACCTCCGGAGCTTCGCCCACTCATCATCATTCACTCCGTGGATATGCTGTGAATTTCTTTTTTAAAGAAGAAGCCCTAGCGTCCTCCAAATTCTTTGTATTGATGTGTGGAGACGCGTCTCGATGGTGTCACTCACTATATCAAACCACATACGGGAGTTGAATCCACAAAACCTCCATTTCATAAGCGCTTTGTGCCATTTGCCGGCCGTCGTCGCCTAAGATATGTCCGGCGTCTTGACTGGTTGCGATATTTCCTTAGAAACATATTCATAACTTGTGGTGTTCTTGTGGATGCGGAGACAGATCCGTAGGCGCTCTATACATGGTTTATTGGTAGGGCCGTATCGTCGCGATGCAAGCAAGACAGCGCGATACGCACGTAATGGTGATCGCCACTGCGCGTAATAATCTCACTACTCTAACATTGTGAGTGACTGCTAATAAACAACGCTACACAAGCTGAGTAGTATAACCTTCATGAATGAGCATGTTCAGCATGAAATGAGCATCACGCATACAAACAAGTCTTCGTACGCTTTTTGCTCGACATCATATCGACCTCTGGTGGTCTTATTGAGAGCAATTATTTGTTGATAACTGCTGTTGTTAAGTAGGTTTTGAAACGTATGCATTCATATAGAAATGCGGTGCTTACATCACCAAAAATATTGCAAGTTGTAGCGTGAACATTTAGATCACTTCAGTCGAACATTTGCGATTGTTCAAGTTAACAGACCATAACGTTTAGGTTAATAGATCATAACGTTCATAGATGCCGCTCGACAGCTGCATCTATGAAAAAAGAACGTGAAAAGAACTCAAACGCTGGTGATGACATAGTTGAGGATATTTGACGCAAGAATGATCCGAAATTAAAGACGTTGAGATTAAGTTCTACGTATTATCATCAAACTTGGGTATGCTCCTCATAAATCAACCCTTGCTCATTGGTCACCATGCCGGAGCAACTTGTGACATTGTCTCTGGTTAGTAGAGGGCAAGTTTCCACTCAAACCTACATTTACTTCGCCTATAGAAGGTGTAAAATACAAAAGTACGTTTTAAACTATTCGAGAGCGTGACAGACTCAATATAGCACTACGTGACGCTTTCTTCTTCTTGCACTAATGCACTATCTTTTTCATGTGTCCTTAACTTTCAAAGGTCAAACTCTTATCAATTTCCAATTTTTCTTGGTGCGTAGCTATATACAAGGTCTTATTGAGTCAAGTGGACGGTGTCTGTCGTTCTTTTTCTTTTTATTCCGCCTTCCCTGAAACAAGGGTAAGAGGACGGCTGTAGTTCCCGCCCCCACTGCAATGCATACGAATGGCGATCTGAAAAGTTTATTGCGTCAGCATGAGATAAAACAAACCCTCTAACTATGACGTCAGATATTTTCATATTTCAACGCTTTCTTAAATTTTTTTCAGTTCTGTATTCGGATCTAGTTTTATATGCTGCCAACGGTAATTCCACCTTTACCACTCCTGGCGTCCGTTTCATAATACACTCCTGCGTCACAGTCCTGCATGCGTCTGTGATCTCTTAATATGCCGGCGCTCGTCTCAAAAACATTCTTTTGGGAGCAGAAAGGAGGTGCCTCTTGAAGAGTTCTGACGACACAAGTGTGACCCAGACGCTCTCCTGAATCTGCATTCATCTTAAAGGTCGAGTAGACACCAAACTATCTGGATCTAAATATTAGAATATTTCGTGTTACAGACCCACGCTAAACAACATACAACTGTGGTGCTCTGTCCTGCATCATTATCCGTACCAAGGGAGCGAAGAAACCAACGCTTTAATCATTTCGTTAATGTTTGAAAAATATAGTATCGTCGATGATGAATTCTGAGAACTTACAACTCGGCCGTGCACCGCCGTAGCTTGAACACAGTGACCTGAGCAAACCGAAGAAGTTTTGTCTTTTAACACTAACATGTAGGACTGAACTACCAGTTTTCAATTATATGCCTCAAGGTTTTTCTTTTTTTGCCCAATAATGATCGCTGCAGGCATTTACTCCACTGATATATAGCGTCTTGCAAAACATGCGTTTTACAAGAGGTTCGTGGATTGCTCGTCCTGAGAAAAAAGAATGTCCCTTAAATGTTAGGAAAGAGCTCGCGTGTTAAGCTCAGGACAGACTATTTCTCTCGCTTCTTTTTTTTTTTTTTTTTGTCCATAAAATCTGAGGACTTCTTTGCGTAAGTTACTCTTTTGCCATCTATTGTTTAACCTAGTATTTGCAAAGCTTACAAGAAGGATTTCCTACATAAAACTTTAGCGATAGTGGTGAACAATAGGTAGGTGACTACGGAGATACATCGTCTGTTGTTTGAATTCTCGAGACTTGTGCGAAAGGCGCCATCTTATTCAACTTTTAATAGCAACAGACCGTAGGCTCTTAAGCATCATTAAAATCCTCAACCGAAGGCAAACGGTTACGTTCTGTACAAAAGGAATTGATTGAGCCCCTGAGAGACAGCTCGAAGAGAGCGATATCGCAAAGTGTTATGGACTGCATTTTACAGTGCTCCTTGGTAAGTTTTGTAAATTTTTCTCAGCCTGCACTGTGCTTCTTCTGTTTCGCACATGTGTCTACAAGCATCGACTCTGCATTCTAATTTCCGTTGTGGGACCTCCTTTGTGAGTTGTATATTCTACAATTCTGTGAGACCGACTCTGCTGAATGAGCTTCATAAATATAAAACTTTCCGAAATGTTCTATCGTGTTCTAAATTATTCGATCTTTTTTACACTTTTATATACTTCCTTATTTTCAGATACTGAGCAGTTACCTAGGCGTAATGGAACATGCCCACTCAAGGGCATTTGCCAAGAAACAGACGGTTTGGTGCATGTCAATATAAATTAAGGAACACGAAATGCAACATAAATAAAACTACAGAATATTAAAATGCTAGTGGAAGATAAACTGCATGTAATATTTTCGCGATTCAAATAATGGAACAAGACAAAGATATACAGGCAAGCAAAGTTACTATTGTAGAACCAAAGAGACTTAATATAGCATGACATTATAGTCAAGATATCAAATAATATGAGAAACTCTTGGTTCGCGTTGGCACCCTTCTTGTCGTTATGCCAAAAGGTTGAGACCCAAGAGAAACTAACCTTGGTATATTTGATATTGAAAGAAGGGGGAAGTTGTGTCTATAATGTTCTTTCTCGCAAACATCCCAAGATATCCACAATTCGCGTTCACGAACAAATAAAATTTCACCGTCACTTCAGGCTAAAGGAACAGCCCATTATTTCTTGGTCTCCGCGAAAGTTATAGTTCGATGAAGATACCGAATAAGGTCTGTGGCCCTATAAGCAAAAAAAAAAAAAGAAACGAAAAGAAGATGGAGAAGAAAAAACGTAAGGTCAGTTCCACGTATGTGAAATCTGAGTAAACAGCGGAGCCATTGTCGCTATCACTATCGAGGGTTAGATCCCGGCCGCGGCGGTCGCATTTTCGATAGAGGCGGAAATTCCAGAGGCCCGTGTACTGTGCGTTGTCAGTGCACGTTAGAAGAAACCCACGTGGTCAAAATTTCCGGAGCCTACGTCTTTTCCCTACGTCTTTTCTCTCCTTTCTATCGCTTTCGCTACCTCCCCCTACCCCCAGGATGCTTAGCCGTGCTCCCGACATCGGCTGCAGAAATCAGCGTCCTCTTCTTGACCGAACCACAATCATCATCATCACCATCACCACCACCACCATAATCGCCATCATGTGGCAATGGGATGAAGGCAAGCTTGTGGGCACTGGCTTGAAGCCAAGCGCGTGTACGCATTTCCCATCTGCGCGACCCGTAAACCTTCCTTTCTTCCTCTTTCTTTCTTTGTTTTTCTTTTTCATTTTTAGATCCTTCTTTCCATCTCTATTTGTTTGTTTCTTTCTTTATCTCTTTCTCTATTGTCCTGCGTACAATCACCACCATGTGCCAGTATGGGCCAAGGGCAAGAATGGACCCCCTTTTTCCTTCTGCGCGACAAATACGTGGTTGACTGCGAACGCCACTCCGTACAGTTTTACCAAAACCTTAAACAGCTCCGCTGTCAAAATTTACATACAGTATTGGACCGCCTGGTCAAGGTGTTCGTCTTCGACGTGGATTACCACTTCAGGGTGGGGCAAGTGCTGGAATTTTGAGTCGTTCGTCAGAGTAACACTTAATTATATTAAGTTAAACACCTAGTTTCCGAATTCTTGGTTAATCTCCAGGGTGGGTACTTGCCGTGTTCTACGAACACATCATCATCATTCTCATGCGTGCGCACCAACCGCGAGCGCTGAGAACGAGGTGCCTGAAACAAGCGGAGGCTTGCGTCGTATAACCTTAGGTATGTCAACCTCTAGCGAAGACTTCACTCCCACTTCAGAGCATATGCTGCACAAGCCCAAACTCAAGCCCACTGTAGTCAGAACAAAGAGGCTAGTGTCAGTTCCAGATGCGACGCCAGGCATCGTGGGGCATTTGCCTTCAACCAAGGATGTCGAAAAGCTCTCCGCAGGCAAGCAGACTTCCAGACAACCTGCACCGGTAAGCGCACCACTACCTTCAAAGCAATCCTCCAGGGAGAAGTTCGCGCCCCAGGAGATGACAGGCACGGTTCCAAAGCACATCAGCTTAGATCGCCAGTCTGTTAAAAACAAGCCAAACAGCAAAGCCCCTGAAAAGGTAGTTTCTCACCAACCGCGAACTTCTCGAATTAAAGGCAATACAGCACGCCGTAAGCACAGCGAGGTCAAGGAAGCAGCCACGTTCGTCGAGGGCTCACCACTATCCTGTAACTCAACATCACTGTTGGAAACCTTTCCAGCAACGAAAGTACTGCATGATACAGACGTCGCAGCACCAACTGTCATTGGCGGCATCGCTGAAGGAAAAGAACAACGTGAGCGAGAAATGCCGAATGTACAAAGATCAGCCACTACAACTTCAGCTGACGCCTTCGAAATAGAACATCCCCTTCTGCGTGTACCTACCTCTGAGGACCTAGAGCAAGTCGTAACCAAATCGGAAAAAGACCGGGATTCTGCCCGGCTCATACCTCAAGGAACTGCGCTACAAAGTTGTCAAGAAGCGTCGAAAGTAGAGCCTCGCTCGCGACCGTCTAGCGGGATCAGCTTGGACGATCTTCGCGAACGTTTGCAAAAAACGCCCAAACCTGGACGAAAAAGCGCAACTAAAGCCGCATCTTCAGTGAGTGGTACGACATCACCCGGGTCACTGGTGGACAAAGAGGAGGCGCCACGTCGAGCTAAGCGTTCGGCTGACGGCGTTAAAGCCCCAAGGCGCTCGTTAGCGCGGAAACACACTGGGAGAAGAAAGTCTTCGCCTGTAGTCAAACGCAGCTCGACGTCAATTAATGCACCTCTACTCGCAGAATCCAGCGTACATCTTCCCCTCATTACTTATGAACAGTTCAAGCGAGCCGCCCCCGGCACTCAAGCCAGGCCTGTCGTCACCTTGACGTTGGACGACATGGCGGAGTCGTACAAAGGTAAAACCTGGTGGCCCTGTGCGCATCCTCCTGCATCCACGGGCAGAAGCACAGCGCACGTTCATGTACCTCAGAAAGGGCCTACCACACGTGAAAAGCACCGTGCACATGTGTTGCCAAGCGTCAGCGCTGGGAACCTCGAGCATGGGGACCACATTGTGCGCCATGGCAACATGTCTATCGAGGAATACGTGTTATATCCTTTAACGACGTTTCTCCTCGTTGGCTTTGTGCTGGTCGTCATCTTTATTTTCATCCCACGCAACAACATGACGAAGCACCTGGGTGCCCATAAGCAACAACTCAGGGTCACGTGTGAGTCGCCAAGCTGCTTCAGGGACACGGACTACCTTAACAGTCTTCTCTCTTGGGAAAATGTCAACCCATGTCAAGATTTCTACGCGTTTGTCTGTCGACAGTGGGTAGGTAGCTACGTCACACCTTCTTCAGGGTCCTTCGTTTCTGTCGACGACGACATTGCAGCCTTCCTCGAAGACAGATTTCATGTTCAACTTAAGGAAGCTCCCTCGGACGCCAACAGCTACCTGCAACCAGTGATCGATCTCCACAGTAAGTGCATGGACACAAAGCGCATTGAGGATGAAGAGTGGGAACCTTTGCTCGAACTGATGTCTCGCGTTTTTCTCGACGGATTCCCTTTGACACCGCCTATAAGGAAGAGTCTGTCCGTGTGGCGAACAGCAGCGAAGATCCTTCGAATGACGGGAACCGCTGCGCTACTTGGAATTGCTTTGAGCTCCAACGATTCAGCAGTTCTGACCGACCTCGTGTCGATAGGGCTTCCGGACGCAATTACCGATAACGACTACGTCGACGCAAACGAAGCCGTTCGCCTCTACACCAGCGCTGCTTTTGCGGCTATGAGTGCATTGAAGAAGCAGTACGTGCCATCGTCCTTCACCCTAAGCATAATCAAGTTTGCGACTGTCGTGGAGAATCTCTCCGACGTAACACCGACAGAAAACGCTTCCAAGGTGGACTCCTTGCAGTCATTTCCGCAGCTTGTCATTTTTCTGCAAGAGATCTTCAGGGACGTCCGTCCGGCACCCTATTTTTCCGAGAAAACGGCAGTCATGATGCAACCTGTCTCTGCTGTAAACAATATAATGCAACTCGTTGACAGCACTGAGCTCTCCACTGTAATGAACTACCTCGGAGTACGACTTATGATTCAAGTTTCGCCTTTTATACCGGACTCGGGGCTTGCCGAATTCTACAGCGTTCTTCTCTATGGAAAGCGCAGGGGCAACCTACCTCGCGGGCAACTCTGCATTCGAGCGGTGGAAAAGGCTCTATTTCCGCTAACGAACCTCGCCGTTCTCGCCGGCCTCAACGCGAACGTGTCTATCTTCGACTTACAGAACCTCACGAATGGCATCATTGCGGAGTTCCTGAACGACATCGACGCGTCTCCTTATTTCACGGCAGAGTCCAGAGCCATTATTCGGAACGTGCTCAATACGACACGCCTGATAGTGGCGAGACCAAACTGGCTGAGCAACAAAGTTGCAATCGACACCTATGTACAGGCGCTCCCGGTTAACGCAGTACGAGACAGAAATGCTATTGACACTTACGTGATCTACCATGAGCGCACTTTCTTCACATCACTCGCGCTTGGCTCGACACAGCATTGGAGCCGCTCCACTTTCAGCACTGACTGTTGGTACGAGCCTAACCCAGACACCATATACGTCCCCTTTCTGGTCTTTAACATCTCGAGAGCGAAGGACGAGGGCGTGGACGCCATACAGTTGTCTCGTGCGGGACCCCGTCTGATACGCTGTGCCTTTGATGCGCTCATTTACAAGACACGCACGTCACAAGTGCATCACCGATGGCTGAAGGGTAAAACCGAGGCCAAACTTCGAGAGGTTGAGTCATGCCTCGGCACACAGGAAGCTTCGATGATCACGAGCTTCCAGAGAGCCCGCGACGTGCTTGCGGTTAACTCTTCTTTCGCACGTTTCATCAAGGCCCTGAGGATGTCTGAGCACACCATCGCCCTCAAGCTGCCGCAGAATCGTCTTCTGACGGAGGAGCAGCTCTTCTTTATCTATTTAATGCTTCAGAGCTGCGAAAAGAGCGGAGGATCGGAGAACCGTGCATCCAACGCTGGACGTGATTGGACTATCGCACTTCGCAACACCGAAACCTTTCCGGCTGAGTTTCTCTGCAGCCCCGAAACTCCCATGAACGTGCAAAAGAAGTGCTTAGGTGTATAGACGTGACACTTGCCTTTCGGTGTCCTCCTAGAATTCTGTTTTCGAGGTGTTGATATTGTATATTTATAGCCACTTGTAGACGTATTCGAAAATGCCGCACTGTGCGATGCACAGCATAGTTAATATTCGTGCGAGTGGAATTGTGTACGGTTCGCTAGGATAAAGTTATCGCTGTATGTGTGCGTGTTACCGTATAGACCAAACTGTAGAATTTTAGGTAGCCATCAACGATTCTCTGAAGAATCGAGCGTTTGATGCGCCCCAGAGAGGACACCACAAGCATTGCATCATGCACTGCTTGTGTCGGACTGCCGCATGTAGTACGCATTATGCATAGCAGTATAATAAGAAATGCAAGATCTGATTTCGTAAGGTATGCATATATATAAACATCACTAAATACTAGGCATTTCGTGGAATAATTTCGACCCGGACTTCATTACAACGGGAGTACATGGGTATTAATCGAAGTTTCTTGTTCCGGCAACAAGTATATTTTTAACAACGAACCTGTTTAAGCCGGAGGTACGCTGTTTGGCGTAAGCAGAAAACTATCCTCTTGGCATGAAATGCTCAATGTGTGACATTCGTGCGAGGGCTATTTTTACTCTCTTGCGCTCATGCCTCATCGCAAGTTGCGAGAAAGAGAAGTGGGCGCTCTACCTAGCTCTGCCGACTCCTCCTCCATTCCCTCGCCACAGCTGCGCGCTGCGGACAAATCGACGCTATGCACAAACGCTAAGGGCATTAGCGCAAGAAAAGAAGGAAGCGCTAGTGCGAACGCCGCACATTGGGCACTGCATAGAGGTACACGCGCACTTTTTGGGACCAGAGCTTATGATGACGATAGTTTTGCAGCAGTCCGCAATTTCTACGGCTAGCGAGAACAGCTTCGATGTTTAAAAAAAAAGAAGTAGAAGACAGTTACACGCCGCGAAAAACGTGGAAACAGCCAAGCTATTCTTGTATCGTTAATCGTGACGTGACCGGCAAGGGCGCCAAGTTGCTGATGTCGTGACGTATCAGTTATGTTAGTCGTATTACCCTCCGTCATAATCTACTGACCGTACCTGATCCGTTACCATGCACTTTTTCTTTCTTTGCATTTCGTGCTATGGAAATGCAGTCGCGGCTGCGGGAATCGAACCCGCAACTTCGAGCTATACCTTTTCCACACTTCATCGCACATTGTCTTTCGCATAATCACTGTCACGTATGAGTGGCATGAGGGCAAGAAAAGTCGATAACGGAACTAGGTAGTGGTGGATCGAGAGAAAGAGCGGGTCAGCTTTTCCCTCCTGCTTGGGAACGAGACAACTTTGGCACAAGACAACTTTGGCATGAACAGCTCCGCTGTTAATACCAATGTGGGTACGGGCCAGACAGTGTAGGTTAATCGAAGTTACGTCCGTAAAGGCAGTGTATAGAGAAGGACGTCTGAATTTCGGCCTCTGCAACTCCTCGGGACCTTGTTTCCTTCTTATATCTAGCAGCTTTTCCGCAGATTGCAAGTCCGAATGGCATTACTTTAGGCTACCACTACCGCCACGTCGACTACCCTTAGCCTTAAACCAGCGCACTTACGTGCCAACCAGTTCCCAGTCATAGTTGTTTTGAAAAGATAGGTTTGCCGCAATGTACGATTACTGCCCAGCGGAGCGTACCATGACTCGGAAGGGGCTACTCTCACGGCACAATGTGTGTGCTTCTTAATTATCCGCTCGAGTGTTCCGTCAGTAAAGCTTTGATACGTGCCTATTTTACACGAGCTGATGGTTAAAACGTAGCTGTAGTAAAGTCTCAAAACATTCTACGTAGAGACGCCGGCGTTCGCTGACTGC
The DNA here is from genome assembly GCA_013339685.2 of Hyalomma asiaticum. Classification (NCBI taxonomy): domain Eukaryota; kingdom Metazoa; phylum Arthropoda; class Arachnida; order Ixodida; family Ixodidae; genus Hyalomma; species Hyalomma asiaticum. The sequence continues at coordinate 130,646,847 of CM023482.1, read as the reverse complement.
GCAGCAGTGACTTTTCGTGTGCTGTTCCGTACCGGGTATTGCATCGCGCAATCACATTTGTTTGCAAGAAGGCGAAGTAAAAAATTTGTGGGAAGTTTGCAGTAGGGGCGCAACGCTAGGTCACTCTTAGCTGGTGGCCTTCTCCTCCTCCTTTCCCGATCCTCACCTTCACTTTCATCTCCCACGTCCTCGCTGTACCGTACTATATATATACATATGTATGCTACGCTTTACCCGCTCCGCTCATCATTTCCCTCTTCGTCACCCTCAGATTCCTCTTCCCAACCCCCATTTTCCTTCCCACCCCCTTACTATACTATACTATACTATACTATACTATACTATACTATACTATATACTATGCTCTGCTATACAAGGCTACATTACGTTTTACTCTCTGCCCTCCTTCTTTTCCTCCTTCACGGTCTCACTTCCCTTTTACTACGTTTAGGGTCTTTTTTCCGAAGACTCATCAGCCACTAGCATGCCTCTTTGGTAGAACACCTGCCTTCCACGCATAGGGCCTGAATTCGATTCCTGCTCGAATACACTCAGCGTTGTTGCTAGGTTAGTATAAATGACTCGACTGAATGGTAAAGTATGTTGCAGCTAAAGCGTTCTGATATGGTTGCGCGAAACGTTAACTAGGTGCGAAGGAGATTCATTATCACGGTAATGTAGGCGCAGGAACAACACTCACAGTGACACGAGGAGACAGGACAAGCGCTTGGAAAGTTGAAGCCCGGAATGGGTGCCGAGCGCTTGTCCTGTCTCCTTGTGTCACTGTGAGTGTTGTTCCTGCGCCTACATTACCGTGATAATGAACATGTACCATCTAGCCCAGTATCAAGTTTTGTTAAAGAAGGAGATTCGTTGCAGCTTAACCAGAGGGGACGCTGAGGCTTTGTTTCCGTACCCTTCCAGCGCACGCCCGACCATGCCAAGTTTTCTGCCGAGCAAAGACATTTTACCTCGAGCTAGAACAGCTTCGCTCTTGAAGAACATGCATATGTTTACGCACTTCCAGAATATTCATATTGGATTTACGGTCTCTAAGCAGCCCAAAATTGCGCTTGTTGACTGTACCCGCGTACAACATAAGGTAGTCCTTGGAAAGTTGAAGCCCGGAATGGTTACTGTGGGGGGCAGGTGATCATAAAGGTCGGCGGTCGGCTGGGTTTCAGGGTGCTGCCACCCAGCGTGGTGATAATCTATCTATCTATCTATCTATCTATCTATCTATCTATCTATCTATCTATCTATCTATCTATCTATCTATCTATCTATCTATCTATCTATCTATCTATCTATCTATCACGCGAGCTTTGTGCGCATGGTAACAAAGTAACAGCTTATCTGTTATCTGTATTATAGAGGATCGTACCCCTCTTCAAACATTTTAGTCATTAGTAAGGCACCCTTGGGCACTTCTCCTTGCTCGATTGAATGACATAGCGCTCCTAGTCGTCAATACTGCTTTATTTTCCTTCGGACAACTTGACCGGCACTGTTCACAAACCTATATCAACACCTAAGGGGCCTTTTGAAGCAGACGTTGTAAAGGTCAATCAGGCAGCTCGGTCTCCATCATCAATTCTCAGCTGTGATCCGTGTGTATATTACAGTAGCTCTTTAAATTCTATGTCATGAGACCTTCATTACTCGGCAGTTTAAGGCGTCGGTAGACTGGGGCACGACCGACTTTCCAGTACTGAATTCTCTGCCAAGACGTCGGCTAAACCCTGATTAATTAGGTCTTTACCTTCCGGGTGCCGAATGTTTGACAGTACACAGCTCCCGCCGTCGCACCTTCCCTAATGAGTATCTGTGGAACTATTTTTCGAAAATACGCGGCACCATTAAGGTTGTAGATAGACACTCACATTTTAAAGTTATACTCTTGTCTTGTCGCACTCTAATGCCAACGCCAGGTTTGCGACTGACTGAAACTTTATGGCTTTCCTCCTTAAACAAAATAATTATGCCATTGGATACGTTTCACGCTCTTTGATAGCAAAAAAAAAAAAAATTCCGGTGGATCCCACGCTGTGAGGGAATGGATGCCATGCGAAGAAGTCAGCAAGAAGCAGCCCGCCCGAGATTGATTGGCCTGAACAAAGCATAATGAGCGTATCGACGTCTTTGTGTTTGTTGAATGGCTGTGTACATACCGTGATCTTACCAGACATGTCGACTACACTGTGACGTCTAAAGGGTAGCTAGTAAGACGTCATTTTCACACTCGTGCTAGGAAACTGACACAAGTTATGTGGGAGGTAACACGCTAGGGTGTGCTGATGTGCATGTAATCACTGCAGGAATCTTGAGCTTCGCTTTTAGAAGTATGACGCGATAGCATTACCGTGCTACATCCACATCAGAAATCAAAGGAAGGTGCTGCTGTCTCGGCTCAACGCCCGCACTTGCTTCTGCTGGCGAAGGCATCAGCTAGGGCAGAAACTGCTTAGCGCGCCCGCTTGCTGTATACAGAGCTTACTCAGCTTGAGTTACTGACCTGTCGTGGCCTCTTGCCTCTCGCACAGAACGTCCTGTGTTTGAGTCGCATTCGGACACAACTTCTGCCTTATTTCCCTTCAGCTCACCTAATTTACAAAAGATGACAAACTACCGCCAACTGACACGAACGGGATGTCATTTTCTAATGGAGTCTACGCAAAGTGTCTTGTCATAAAGTAATCACTGTCTCTTTGGTTGCTGCTGAACTGACAGACCATAAAGATAGATAGATAGATAGATAGATAGATAGATAGATAGATAGATAGATAGATAGATAGATAGATAGATAGATAGATAGATAGATAGATAGATAGATAGATAGATAGATAGATAGATAGATACGGTCAACGGGACAGGAGTTTGCCAAGAAATGCTTCGCATGTAATAATCATCCATCTACTTATAACATAAAGCTACACGGGAAATCCGTACGCATTTCTAAAGAAAAAAAAGAAAATATGCCAGAGTTCTTCGAGTCGTCAGTTATTGTGGCCAAATGCTGCGCTCTGTCATCCTCTTGGTTACCTCAATCACGTTACTCACAGGTTCGAATACTGGACCACGACGACTTTCTGCCAGCTAGGAATGCTTCTTTCTTAGTATAGCCCGTATGCGTTTCCTCGTAGCTTCGTGGAACAACTGGGCTGTCGGGCTTTTTTTTTTCTTATTTAACTTCTGCGACTTCCTTAAACTCGCGAGCTTTCTGAGAACTGATTTGTCCGTATTACTGTGATTTATCATCATTATCATTAACAACAACCTATTCTAAGTCCGTTGCATGACGAAGGCTTCTCCCAATGATCTCCAATTTGCCCTATCCTGGGTGACTTGGCTCCACTTAATGTCCGCGAATTTCTTAGTTTCACCGCTCCACCTAATTTTCTGCCTTCTGCTTTCTTTGTCTCTTCATATTCATTCTGTCGTTCTTACTGTCCATCTCTAACTGTCCTCCTCATGGCGTGTCCGGGTTGGTTCCATGCTTCAGAACACCGCGCACCTAGTTTTTCCGATATTATCGCGAAAGTGTAGATCTTAAGGAGCACACTAAACAAAAAAAAAAAAGGAGTTATAAAATGCAAGCCCAGTCTCGTATTGTCGCAAACAGCGATCAAATATGAACACCCTCGCGAACGCGATTTTAGGAATTTTGACAACTGACGTCTAGCTCAACAAAAACAAAGAAAAAAAAAGGAGCTCTCCTGAAAGTACTGGATCGATACCGACGCACCAAAGAATCACACTTACGTAACCCGCACGCGAACCTCTGCACATCTGTTCCTCGGCATTCCATACAAGCATCGATCACAGTGTTGCTCGGGTCATATGAGTGTCCTGACTTTCTACCGTACCGAGTAAAATTGCGACACGTTGTTTCAAAGTAGCCAATTGCACTGGTTGCCCTGCAATATTTCTGTAGAACGGACGTCCGCTCCCGTTGAGTTATTCATATGCGACCGCGTCTGAACGCTGCCAAATCGATGAACGCTCTACTCGCCAACGGACAATGGCTTCTCTATTTTGAAACGATCTCTCTCTCTCTCTCTCTCTCTCTCTCTCTCTCTCTCTCTCTCTCTCTCTCTCTCTCTCTCTCTCTCTCTCTCTCTCTCTCTCTCTCTCTCTCTCTCTCTCTCTTTTGTGCACGTGAGAAGCGGAATGTGACGTCCGGCGACCGCTGGCATCAAAAACACATATGGTGCACATATGGTGCTGGCATCAAAAACACAAATAGAGGTCACATCTCTCTCTCTTCGTAACGTGTCATAATATGTGCTGGCATGGTCCGAATGAGTGAATAACATGACGTATGGGTCATGAGTTGAATAACCATGACATGCTCGTCAGTTACGTTACTAGTAACAATAATAAAGTCATGTATCGCTCATGTTGGCATTTTTCGGTTAAGGATATGCGAGTATAGAGCAAGTAGAATGTCGGGATAAATGCCTAAGAAATAGTCCTAAATGGATTACAAAGGAAAACGTGAGACAGTCTTTGCTGCCTTGTGGAATGGTTTTGGCGTCAAGAATCTTATATTGCGATAAGGAATGATTGATTGATTTCTGAGGTTTCACATCCCAAAACTTTATGAGAGATGCCGTTGTGGAGGTCTCCGCAAATTTCGACCACCTGGGCTTCTTTTGCGTGCACTGACATCGTACCGCAATAAGGGAGCGGTGCACGTTAAACTACTTCAGGGCGCAATTTAGAGCGAAAGGGCTGGACCGGAAACGATTCTTTCAATGGGCTATGTGCACTATCATAGCAACCCAAGTGTTTTTAGGAACCACTCGCTTCAGGCCTTCGACCTCCACTGGGTTTAGTTAATCAAAACGTATAGTGACATAAATATTCCAGAAATTAAACGATCAGGAGGATAACTTCCTGGTCGATGACAATGTCATCGAGTATGGAAACACGCGCATCTGTCGTTTTTCAGATCGATGACAGTCACGCATAAAGTCCGACAGAGATACACAATCTTTCAGCCTAGTCGGGCTAAGCTTCAAAGAATACTCACGCCCTTTACAAGAATGCCCTGCCCTTTTGACTAGTTCAGCGTATTTTTATTGAGCTTAAGTAATTCACTAAAAATATTTTAATCATCCAGTGTTCATTTATTTATCTATGTCTATCTTTTTTTTTTTTTAGTGAATGAAGTTGTAGAGTCTGTTCAGAAAATACAGTAAGGGAATCAACAGCAACGTAATACGAGCCCTACATTCAAAGTTAGGAAACCTTTGAACGGAATGTACTGAGGCGAAAATGTAAGAAAACGGCGCGCCCACTATACGTTCGACTTTCGTTAAAAAGAAATATATTAGGAATACTACCAAGTTATCTCAAAATGCGGACGTCTCGATGACCATGAGGAGTGGTGAGGAGAGGACGGCCTACGATCGTTATTTATTTTATGTTATCTATCTTTATGTTATCTTATATAATGCTTATGTATGTTATGTATAATACACTATTTATAATGCGGTAAATCACCAAATATCTACTTTTCCACGAATCCTTCGTACAAATGCCCTTCCAGGAAAGTGCCCGCAGGCTTTCGGCACGCGTGCTCCAAATATTGCACCCATGTCAACGCTTGCTCAATATTATGAACGGGTCCACCGGGAGTGCTTCTGGCAATGCGAAGTTCGAGGAAACAGCAGCAACCATGACAGCTTGATTGCACAACGACGGCGATATCATTTGGCATATTTTATCTCGCGATAACGATTTAAGCACGGGCGAGGCACTAGCTTACATTCGTGGGCGTGCGACCTCGCTAAGGAGCCGCATATAACCGTGACCAGTAGCCCGTAACGCCCGCAGCGTCACGGAAGGTCAGCGCCTGTGGATGTCACACATGACGCGCTCACAGTTAAACGGTTCGCCGAGCCGCATCGGAATCCCCGGCGGGGAAAACGTAGCCCACATTTGCGAATGGAATGATTGAGCTCGAAGTAGAAAAGAAAAAAGAAGAAATAAACTAGTAAGAAATGGTTCTGTTGCCATTTTGATCTCCCACCTTCCAAGATGCGAGGCGACGGGAAACACGCTGTGGTGTTTTCTGTACGTGAAAAGAGAGGCCAACCAAAATTACAAACAAAACCGGCCTGGTGAAGGAGGCAAGCAGTCAGAAAAGCCGCACATACATCGGTGAAGACGAAAGCGGCATCAGAACGGCAAGCTGCCGATAGAGCCGTCGGAAACGGCAGCGCTTCCCTCAGCACCCACTCTCCGGAACGAGGTGTTGGCCCAGGCGAGAAACGATAAAGCTGACCCGGCGCGAGAGACGCAGACACTGAGAGAGCGCGTGCGACGCACGATACATAAACGTATAGGCGCGCGACAGTGCGTGGGCGTGAAAAGGCGACGACAAGTTCGCCGATGCGGAATTGCGGACCGCTGGCGGCTAACGCCGTCAACCGTATAGCGAGTCGCCCGAGGTCCGCCAGTGACGCCGTCTTCCGGACTCGGGTATCACCCCTCTGTATCGCCCCTTCATTTCCCAATCACCCTGAGTGAGCCGTGTGCCGGCCATTGTAGGGTTATGCATTTCGTCTTCGCTGCTTATTGCCTCACGGGTTTCAGTCTTTCGCCTTTCGCTTGGGTGTCGAGACAAAGACCCCTATACTCTTCTCAATAGTGAGCCACATTCGTAGATTGAAGAAGCCTTAGTGAGTGATGCCCCATGTCAAGAAAGCACAGCTTACGTAGTGTAGTTCTTCGCGGTTATCAGGGAGACGCATACTCTATAAACAGCAGCATACATGGTCTATAACGTCACAGCACTAGTTCCTCCATTTCAACTAAGCTACCAAAGCATCCAATACGGTAGTAGTTCAGACTGTGGCAGTACAAATAATTTCGCCACAAAAGATACGCATTCACATGCACTACACTATACATAAAAGAACTTAGCAGGTCAGCTAAACCATGACGCAATTTTTTCTAGACTGCATTAGGAACGCTCTCTTCTTTCTCTCTCTCCTATCGTATGGGATCGCATATGTACGTGCAGCGAACATCATAGAGGACAACAAGGATGTTTGATATACCAGCACCTTTTGCCGCAATGCGTACTGCTGGTGGATCCAATGCGGCTGCTTGACGTAGTCTGCTGAACCAATCTGTATTACCCCTGACTGTTGTCTGGAAACGCCTCCACGTGTAAGTAAGCACTTACTTCTGCATCCCGGTGGATTCTTATCGCGAGCATATTATTATATTCAGTGTGTCGGAAGAACAACGCATGAGGCTGTTCGAGATAAAAACATCAACAAGACGTCTTGGCGTTCTATATCTCGTTCTGTAGATGGAAGTTCATCCAATTTGGCCTGAGGCTAATGCGACTATATAATACCCTAAGCTCGTGCCTTTATCATCTCTAGGAACAATAATCATTGCCGCTTCTAGGAAAGAATGGCCCGGGCAGAGTCTATATTATACGCTTTCTTTTTGCTACGATACGTATGTTCTATCGCCTGTGTCGATAACCCTAACTGCGTAGTCGTAACTCCGCTCAGAGTAAGGAGTCCTAATATGGTTCCATTTCTGAGTAGCATGTCTAGTAAGAAAACAGTATACGTTAGTTTCGCTGAACGGGGCTAACATAGTCAAACTATGTGCGCTCTGGTGTTCGAGCTAAGCGTTGTCAAAGAAAGCCGGTCGTCACTCTATTTGCCGGAAGAATTCAACGAGAGAACAATATTAACTTAACTGTCTCGTCAGTTAGATTTGCAATTACTATCTTGGTTTGTATGCACCTGCTCTCTTGATTCCGTCCGCGAGCTTCCTCATTTGTCGCAAACGCTCCTAATTTAATTCGACTCTACTAATGAACCCTGTTCCGAGAAACAAAAGGGACAGAAATTCTGCACTTCTACTCACCGACCCTCTTTTCGATTTCGTGTGCTCTGAAACCGCTGAATTCTTCACGCCTACAGTTCCGTGGGAATTCGCATTAGTTCCGATCCAAAACTTGATACGAACTCCTCACACACTGTGCGTGTGCGATATATATATATATATATATATATATATATATATATATATATATATATATATATATATATATATATATATATATATATATATATATATATACGCACTGGATCTTGACTTGCAATGAAGTGCCGGTGGGGATTTCACTTGTGCATAGTTGAACCATGAGGATTCGTAGCGTGCGCGTTAACTAAATTAATCCGGAACTCGGCACGATCTACGATGAAACTCCCGAGCTTCGCCCACTCATCATCATTCACTCCGTGGATATGCTGTAATTTTTTATATCCTCCCTTACTGACATTGGATTCTGCTCTCCGTACATCCACCTGAGATAATACAGCATATGCGCCCTGAGAGGCAAACACTGCCCGTGACAGCAGGGGTTCTTAATTAATCACAAGAGAGTCACTTCTGTCTGTTACAAACTGCACCGTTTAATTATCCAGCTAAGCTTCAACCCATTGAGCACAACACTGCTTTCGGCATAGAGCATGCTTGTGGCTTTAAAGTGGAGTTACACTATACGGCTCGCACTCGTCTGAAAAATGGTGTGTGTCCGTGTGTGTGTGTGTGCGTGCGTGCGTGCGTGCGTGTGCGTGTGTGTGTGTGTGTGTGTGTGTGTGTGTGTGTGTGTGTGTGTGTGTGTGTGTGTGTGTGTGTGTGTGTGTGTGTGTGTGTGTGTGTGTGTTGCCACGCTTCCTGCTTGCATTACGCCTTTTAGTTTCGGATCGTGCTACCTGTGTCGGACACCTTTTGAAAGTATGCGTTGCCTGTCATCTATATTATAACCGAGCTGTCAACGGCGTGCGCACCTGCCTGATTTTGGTCGTCCCCATTCACGTGCTTAGGCAAAACTCTGCGCTCTTGTGTTTTCTGGCAGACGTACAACCTCGCTATCATGTACACTGCCGAACAAAAAAAAAAGAACATAAAGAGTCAGACAATGGCAGAAGATATCAGTGTGCATGATGGTTATCAGCTAGTCTATGAGTCTGTCCTTTATAACCTCTGTGCCCGGAAAGGCAACAACAATAATGGTGTTTATCGGATAGAGTAGTAGTTTGGGCAATGCTAAGAAAAGATGCGAGGGAACAAAAACACAATGGATAAAGAGAGTTTCCTGCCCTGCTGCTCTCCACTGGGGGAGGACGACGCAAAACAATTACTGTAATGCGCCTATGCGATCTTACGTAGACTTCCAGAAACACCACTTGATGTAATCACGCAATCGAAATACATTTTTGCAAGACTGATGTTACAGGTTCTTTGAGTCTTCTGCAGTAAAACTCGAATGAATCAACTCTGGGAAGGCCCGGCAATGATACGGGCGGTTCGAGATTTAACGTAGACATAGAGAAACTATAAAATATACGTTGAAGAAAGAAAGCTAACAGCCGGAAATTCTTTGTGTTAGACGTTAACCCACATATGCGTTTTCATGAAATTTTCTGTCGCTTGGGGAATTGATGAATACGCCATATTGGTTCCCTTGAGCAAACGTTGTACAACAGCGTCTGTAACTTTTTCCATGCTTCCGAAATAGTGCACCATAATAGTGCACCGGTTTGTTCGAGCTGCAGCATGGCGGAATACTAAGAATGAATGTTTTACATACCGAGCTTCACCCTCGTTTCGGAAATGACATAAGTGTGACATTGTGGATGTTTTCCGTGTTCCTTCTTGCTGATGACTCGTTCTTGTTTCATGGCGCACGCAGCCCGCAACGAAGACATGAACTGCATTAGTTCATGTCTTGTTCACAGACGCCCGACTTCGTTCTCTCTTTTCGCGGGTAACCTCGTTTATTGAACTTTATCTTGACGAGACCACTCCTCACCATTTCAGATATTAATTGACTGGTCTTCCCCTCTGTGCACCGCAGTAACATGCAGTGTGCCTGCCTAGAGGAAAAGTAACGAACTATCTCTCAGCGATCTTACGCTCTATTTCCTGATCTTAGTGCAGGGTAGCAAAACCAGACGCACGCATCTGGCTAACCTTCCCGCCTTTCCTCTCCTATCTATCTATCTATCTATCTATCTATCTATCTATCTATCTATCTATCTATCTATCTATCTGTCTGTCTGTCTGTCTGTCTGTCTGTCTGTCTGTCTGTCTGTCTGTTTTGGTGGACACATCGTCGTGGACACATCGTCGGTATTATTAGCGTCTGTGTACATCTTAGCACGCCTGGACGACGAAACGCCCACAGCGACCGCTGCTATATCCCAGCCAGAGTTTTTTTTTTTTATTTTTTTGTTCCGACGAGGGAAAGCCAACGCATTGGCCGACATCGGCTGTCGCCGCCAGCTATGCCCGCCCGTGGCCTTTGATGGAATAGCGGAAATAACGAGCACTCGCCGCGACGACAGCGTTCCCTATAGCAGCTAAGCCTGACGTCATCTTCGTTCAGCCATGCACGCACGCGGTCTACTTTGAGGCAGCGCAAAAACCGCCCGCCCTGAAGTGCCTACGCCGCTGAATTTCACGAAAGGAAAACATATCGGTCTTGCTGCTGCCTTACCTCTTATTCTTGTCCTTCTTAATCATTCTTGCTGTTGTTCTACTTCACTGCTTTCTGCTTTTTATGGGCTGTGTTTTTCCTGTTGCTGATGCTTAGCCCCTTCAGCATAGCAAGTGCCCGTGAAGGAGATAGACGCGGACGTAGATTCTTGACGTCAATGGCGCCTAAACATTAGCCTCACAAACGTTCCTTCATCTTCGCAGTTCTCTTTATCGCAGGTCGTACGCTGAGGAGAACCTTGAAAATAATAAGTTTTGCGATTATGACGACGATCCTTAAAGCCATGGCGTGTGCCGTAGTCGGGTGTGGACCGAGGATTGCTGAATTTTATTACGCTGATAATTGCTGGAACGAACAAACGGGAGAAGTTAAACTTATTCAAATATGCCATTGCTTATTAGAGAAGTCAGACCATGGGAATCGTATTTAAGTAAGTAAAATAATATCAGGCAATGACTTAGACTGAGATGAACTTAGAATTATTAGAGCGGCGCATGGAAAAACACAAATATGGGACCGTAGAAAGCGAAACATATTGTAACTTTAATGTACTAAACTCACAACGTCAACTGAACGCATCCCTGTCGTCCAAACTTGATCCCAAACGGGAGTGCGCAGTCTTCCTTCTTTTTCTTTTTTTTTTCTGTGCAGGTGAAAGGAGGCGCAGCTCACGGTAGGACACTGACATGTAATTCCGTGATTGTCCTATCGTAGTAATCAATCAGTTGATGCCTGAAACTTTGTCTAAGAATATTGCTGGTGAATTATTGGGACCCAATTTTCATTTCATCTTTTGCTAATCCTGGAGAGGCAAGTGGTACCAGGGTTCATGTTTCCTTTCCGGTGTGCAAATCTTGGATTTTTCGCATACGAATCTAATACGAACATCCAGCTCCGAATATCGATTATCAAAACACAAATGCAGCTTCACTAATTATGTTTTGTTTAACACATAGTTATTTTTAATACACTAATGAACTATCGACTCAAAATATATTATTGTCAGAAACACATGCCTAGACTGCATTTTCAGATCTTAACTATACTGATAATACATCACAGCACAAATAACGAAAGGGAAGGGGTCAAGGGCTCGTTCTTTATTTGTTAGAAACAACTTAATGAGACACAAAGAAACAACTTAACTCATTAAATCACAGCACAAAGCAAGTTATATCACAAATACTAATGGAGTCATGAAGGAATATTTGTCATTCCATATGGCCAGGCCACTACAATGCTGCCAAAAAGACTCAACACAAGGACGCGGCTGCAAATGTCTAGGCAGCACACCTAGTTTGCTTTTTAAAAGCGTGCAGTAGACCAGCGCGGTTACATGAGCGCCCACAGCGATGCTGAGCGTGTAGCCGAAGATGCTTATTTCGATAGCGCACGTTGGCGGCGAAAAGTCGTACTTAAGTGCGCGCTCCGTTCATGTGTCTTGCTCCGTGCACGGCCTTTACTCTCCTCTATGCACTGCCGGCCTCTGCACCCTAGCGTAAGCGCGAAAGATGTCATTATCGGCGAGATTACAGGATATCGCACATTCAATCTTTCGAAATATTCGAATCATCTCGAATATTCGAAAACTTCGAATACCTCATTTGCGAATCGGGCGCGAATATTCAAAGAGTGATATTCGAGGAATATCCGAAGCATCCGAATATTCACGCAGCCCTACAGACAAAGAAAGACAAACACTAGCACACGCCAAGCCTCACTTGCTCCAATTGGCCGACAGGGGTAGAGCTGTTAATTTTTCTTCATTAAGAGACGGGTATAGCATTTCCTATTATGATGCGATTTGTTATCTACCGGGCTGACTTTACTCGATAAGCAGGCAGAAGTGGAGGTGGTTTCGTCGGGCTGAGTTTTGCCGAGTTAAAGCAGTGAATGGGAATTCGGCCTCCGCCTCTGATTAATTCAGTTCCTTTTGCTTACATATTGTGCGGTGGTTTCGGCGCTTGCGGGAGATTCCATCAGTCCGTTAACAAATGAATCCCCAACAAAAAAGGGGCTCGCGGAGCGGTGCTGTACTGCGGAAAGATAGTCCCATGGTGCTACAGCAGCACTTAAAGCACTAAGTATATGTATAGTAAACCTCTTTTTTTTTTTTTTTTGCCAGTTGATGCAAATATCCGCTCTCAGGGTCATCGGCAGGCAGCCATAATCTATTCTGTTTGAACGAGGACGCTGTTTTGCTATTCCGCGAAAATATACATTTTGTTCTGAAGATTAAGGCTCCAACTAGTGTGTACGCGCTACTTCGACGTCATAAATTTTCCCGATCCTGTCACATCGAGTGACAGGCAGACCATTTTTAGCACAGACCAAGAATTTATTACCAGTTGCGAAATAATGGCGAGAAGGACGCCATAATAAGATTAATTTATTATGTAACATTTTACCTAAGCGTCCATAAGTAATCATTATGCAAAGGGGCGTCCTCGTGGCTTTTGTCGCATCACGTGACACACAAGCTCTGTAGGCATGGCCCACAAGCCTTCTGCCAAAGGTAGAAAGTATGTTAAGAATAATACCGGATACGGAATATTTATACGATTTTCCGTCCCTGGGGGCAGCGCACATAGACGACACCACGACCCGGATAGCCCAGGGATAACCAGCTCTAACGTAGCCTACTTTTCCATGTTTTCACATTTAGACAATAAAAAAAAAAAGCACGCTACGATGGCGCGCATGCCTGAATGTGCAACGTCTCACGGGATATTTATAGCGGCTCTCTCCATCATGCACGCAATAGCTTTCAACCAGCTCCGAAGCAATGACAGGAGAGCAATGGAAACGCTGTAGTTTGGAACCTGGCTGCATCGAAAGAAAAGGTGCAGCGAGGCTTCAGCCCGAGAAGCCCACAGCTGCAGCATACATTCATCACACAAGTCCCAACTGACTATGCTGTCTGCCATGAACATTTTTACGCCCACGTGCCTAATCATCGACGTGCCACGAGTTTAGCCTGCAGCATAACCGCTGTAATCTGTCTACTATGTGCAAATGAGCAAAGTTGGGCCACGACGCTTTTTTTTATTATTATCGCCGTATACTTAGGACGGCTTCCATAACGAAGGTTGCCCCTATGGCAGCTATACCTCGCGATGACTCTTGTTGGTGCCATAGCCCGCTCTCGTACTTTATATGTTCTTTGATCGCTGAATATCCCACGGGCAATGCCATTCTTGCGTGACGCTGCCAGATTATACGGTTTAAGTATACGATTAAGGGCCGCGCGCCATAATACATGGTTAAGATGGATGGCAGCATTCGTATCGCAACAACCGTCGCCCGCTTTGAAAGCTACGCCGGCATCATCCGTCTGCGATCGCTTTTTGCTCGCTATTGCATCAGAACTCTGTGTCAGGAGCGGCCCAGCGATAACGCACGCTCTTAAGATCCCACCGCTATTCACGGCGTAACTATATATAGCTTGCGCGAGAGTGAGCGGTAGGACTTAAGCGGCGGCGTGAGTCAGGAAAGGAGAGAGAACGCAAGTAAACAGTTAAGGATATATATGGCAGGAGAGGTAACCCCCGAGTTACTGAAGATTCTTGGGCGCATGAAGTTCAATAACATTCCCGAAAAACTAATCATAAAGCGAGAAAAGTAGATGAATCACATAAAGGAAAAGAGCCCAGGGCACTAAGGTCGCACTTTTCTTGAATTCAGCGCATTACTCGTCACTCAATCTCTAGTTCATTGCTTGAAGAATTGTCGTCAAGCCACGGAAAGGCAGGCGATCGTTTCAGAAGAAAATATGAAGCAGGGCAACCTCTTGTCTTGCTGAGTTAATTCGTGAACTTAAGCATATTGTTCAGCTCGGTGCACTTGCCACTAGAGAAATTTGAATTAGTTGCAATGAAAAGTTAGAACGAAAAATAAGCAAGCACAGCAGCAAACTACGGACTGTTTATTTCGCGCAAAGCGACTGGAATGCTACAACTGCAACATACTTTACGATTCCTTTGTGCTAACATCGCAAAAACGCTATCTGCGCTGTAGCGGGAATCAAACCGAGGCCATACGCGTGCAAGGCAGGTGTTCTACCAAAGAGCCACGCTAGCGACTGACGCTGAGTTGGTAAAAGTCCCTATAGGTGGTGAACAGCAAAGCATGTCCATGTATACTATGGTACAGTGAGGCGGTGGGAAAAGAAAGTGAGGGTGGAGAGGAGGGATCTGAGAGTAAGGAAGAGGGAAATGAGGAAGAATGATAGTAAACCATAGCACACCCATTTATTTATTTATTTATTTATTTATTTATTTATTTATTTATTTATTTATTTATTTATTTATTTATTTAACAATACTGCCGATCTCACAGGAGATCACAGCAGGAGGGCATACGCATGAACGCAAAGAAGCACCATGATATCCATACAATGCGGAATCATAAATATACAGTACATGAGTATCCACAGAATAGTGTGATATAGTAAAGAGGTGAGAAAAGGAAGTGAAAGTGAGCTGGAGGGAAAGGAGGAGAGTAAGGGCTACCAGCTCCGCTGAGATCTAGCCTTGCGCCTCTAGTTCGAGATGTCCACAATTTTTTCAAGATGCTCGAGTAATACTGACGTCTAGCGCTACTACTATTCCCTTGAAAAAAAAAAAAGAAAAGAAGAAGAGGAAGAACGCTTCCCAAGTTTCTCACTCCCGAATGTCACATTTGAGGCGATGAAATTAGCTTTGTTCACAGAAATCAACAACATGCGAGTGGCCATCGTTTTATACGCTCTATTTATGTGGCGTAGCAACAGCATATTTAGAAAACTAAGTAAGACTGTCGTATGTATAGTTACGCTAAACTGAGGCACAACGGAGAATAAAGAACACGCAACACGGCGTCTTCAAAGTAATAAATATAAACCATATAGAAAATATTAGCTGCCGCTCGCATAAGTCGAGAAAGGTTCCACCATTTATCCTTATGTCAATCAAGAAAGGTCATGGCAACCTAGGTGTAACCGTATATGTAGGAAACGGCTGTCGTCGTTGGACGCATCATTTCCTATACCTGACACGAACGCGTTTTTATACATATATTTCAGTGCATACAGACTTCGTCAGGCACAAATGAGCGCGGTGGGCGGTAATTAATCGCCATGCGCGGCAATCGCTATGCGTGGCTCGCCGGAAAGTTGCGCAACTCCTTACCGCAGCCGTCGTTGTCCTTGTCCGACATCGAGCCGTCGCTTGCGCGTCGAGTTGGGCTTCCCCACAACGACACGCAGGTTCCCCGTTACCTACTAATATCCGACTCCCACGCGTCGGAAGCTTTGACGGCTGTCCTCGCTAAGGAGCGTGCGGGACCCTTTCAGCTCGACTCATTTAGAGCTAAGAAATCGTGCGCAACGCTAAGCAGAGCAAAAGGCTTTGCTCTCACTACACACTCATCAAATTCAGGGTTCTCAGTCTATTGTTCTGTTATTGCATCTTTAACTCACTAATTACTCACGTTAGCTGATGCTGTTCACTCGAATTTATCTGTAATTCATTTTATTCTCTTTCATTTTTTTTCTTCGACTAACATGAATTCACCTTGATTTAATATGTTAATTGCTTCAGTCTACTTGCGTTTGATACAAGTTATGTTTCATTCACATCATATCCTGTAATTCAGTTTATTCGCGGCCGCATACCTTGACCCGGCTGCCCAGGGTGCATACGAGTACGCATCACACGTGTATTGTCGTTAATTACGCCATCATATGTTGAATATTAGACGAGAAAGTGGATATGAAAGTTTCACTTCTTTAATTAGTGCCTTTCATGTTCACCCTGTCGCAGCCGGACGCCGGGTTTGTCGGCGCATGATTAGGCTTTCGCCTCGAGTCTGGGAAACGTGCGAGAGGTGTGACACCATTCAACCTGTTTTGACGTTCTTCTGGCTGCTCAGTGGTGATATAATCCGGCATCGGTGCACCATCGCGTTATGAGAAGCACCGACTGCAACAATTCTTACCTTCTTAGAAGCCTATATATACTGCAACGAAATCTTGAAAAGCGTGAAAAGACCGTAGTTTCAGAGTGCGTAGACTTACAGAGCAGCCACCTTGGGGGAAAAAATGTACAATTGAAATAAGAGTTGAAGGGATTTCGTTTGACATACTTGCTGGCAATTCTTAAAAATAAAGAGAGGGTGACCGAGTAAAATCCCGTCGAATTGCGGCCGGCCGAAAGTGTTGTGGAGCCCATACAGATCGCTGGGAGGCGACGCGCCTACTCGACGTGACCTCCGAGATTGGGTGGCACCTGCGCGGTGCTAGAAATCTCTGAGGCGACGTGAAGGAGATTACGTCGTTTAAGCTTATCGCGACGTGCGCGTGGCGTCTGCTTAGGTGTATGGTAACATTTCCGATATAAAAAATTTGGGCGATTATCAGCCGTCGAACAACTAGCCCAATGTTGTTTGAGCTGCGCTCATGTATCGCCTTCGGCAAAATGAAAGTCCCTTGCTAACGGACGTGGTGTTCAAGTACAAGACATCAACTTTTTTTTGTTGCCGACCAGAACAATTAAAGCGACGCTCAAGTGAAACGGCAAATTGGTTCATACTGCTAGATTGTTCTCTGATAAGTATTGTCGTTAATTACGCCATCATATGTTGAATATTAGACGAGAAAGTGGATATGAAAGTTTCACTTCTTTAATATCACGCCGAAAGCTCTACGCCCCTACGAAAGCATGTCTCCACGGATTTCAAGATATCCTTTAGCAGCGAAGCTGCTTACGCTAACCGTAAAATCTCTGTCGTGCCTCTTTTAACAGCGAAGCTGTTTAAGCTAGCCGTAATTAGTCAGGCATCATGCAACACCACGTGACACTACGTTACGTGATGTTGGCGGAAACATGTTACCTGACATCTCTTTGCGTGATTGTGGCGGGAACATGCCACGTGACATTGCGTTACGTGAATTTGAGTGATCCCGTGATATTTTCCGACCAAAATCACGTAACGAAATGTCACGTGTCATGTTTCCGTCCAAAATCACGGTGGTCTAGTAGTTATGACACTCTGCTGCTGATCCGAAGGTCGCGGGATTGAATCCCGACCGCAGTGGTTGCGTTTCGATGGAGGCGAAGTGTTGAGGCTCGTGTACCGTGTGATGTCATTGCAGGTCAAATTTCCGGAGCCCTCCACTACGGCGTCTCTCATAGTCATAGCTGGTTATGGGACGTTAAACGCCACAAATCAATCAATCAGTATTTTCCCAATTTTATTTTTTTAACGTCATATGACTAAGATATGTTCACATCATCTTAGTTTGCCGAGCGGGCACTGAAGAAGCGTGGACGTGACGGGCGCGCGCTTTGCGCTGCCGTCTACTACTTCACGCACGTAAAACCCCTATTTAAAGCGGGAGTACGATGAACCGACAGTGGCTGAATAGGTTTGCGTGCTCGTCTCTCAACGCGACAGCGGGTGGTTTGAATCCGCAGCCCAACGAACAATTTTATTATTGCGTGGCTTGGGTTTTTTTCATACGTCAATGACCGGCAGCTTGAACGAAAGCCACACAAGTCAAGCATTACGAGCTTCGCTTGAAGTAGCGCCTGGTTCCAAGACTGGTATATTGACGTGTGATGTTTATTTCTTTTTCTGCGCCTCAACTTGAGCGTGCCAAGGCCCACCATGCACCATTTAAAAGCAGCTCAAAGGAATCGTAGATTGAATAAGGAAATAAACCTGTGCAACTGCAAGAGACACCGTTCTAAAGGATACGAAATTAAGACGATTGTGTAAGACGAGGTAGGAGCCATTCAGCCGTAGAAAGGTGGATGACCAGCGAAACTGTATGCGGCGTAATGCTTGAAGCTCTCTGTGCCTCGCGCGGTTTTGCACATCCTCCGCGACCGGCTCACAGTTTTGGGTCTCCGTGCTCGGCCTACGCACGCAACGATCCGCTAGAAACTATATCGTGTAACAGCTCCGCTGTTGTAATATGTCATCCTATGGGAGCGCGCTCGTCGCGTAGGACGGGGGACAACGACACGAAATTCGTGAGAATAGACACGAACCATTGCCACAAAAAAAGACATATTTGCCTGTTTGAGATAGAGCAAGTCGTTTGAGCAGAAAGTGCGCGTCTGGCATTTGAATGGGCTGTTATCCTAAAGAAGGTTGTTCTGAGAACGGAATCTCTCAGAATGACGTCTGTATTGAACGGCTCCTAGAGACGACGAGCGAAACAAAGGAGTACACTGGAACGCCGGTGTTATCTCTTTAGCTCTCCATTGAGAGCGCCGTCATATTCTTGTGCTCCCCCAAAGGGAAAACGAAAGGATAGGCTATTTCTCATAGGGACACGTGGTAGCCAAGTGACGTTCGCGGGAGATCTATTTTTACACCCGGTTTACGGCTGTCGGTAAACGCAGCGCGCAAGAATGATCGTGAAAAAAAAAAAAACCCATTCTCTTGTTTCTATAGTCCTTTTCACAGGAGGCACGGAGCACCGCCATATTGGGTTGTGCACGGCAGTAAAAAGGCTCGTGCCATCTCTTTCGCTTACTTTCTTGCGTGCGTGCGCTGTTTGATTAAGCAGACATATCAACTCGCCAAACTTGCTACTACAAACCCACGGCAATGCTTTTTTGGGGGTCACGCATATTTAGCGCAGTCCAGCGGCAGTTATGGCGGCGTCCAGGGAGCCCTTTCTAAAAAGGTGTATACTTAAACGTTCTTGTTAGTGAAAAGAACACGTGGTTTTGCATAATTTATTTACGCCTACATTGTGAACGTTCTTGCGGCTTCGGTGCTGTCGTGTTTATGCCTTTTTTTTTACTTGTTCTTTTGACGCAATGTATAGGTTATTACAAAATAGCGTCACTGTTAGTAGCCGCAAATGATCGCAGCTTCCGCTACGAATGCTGTGGGAGTGCCCTGTTATAGCAGCTCAGATGGGCGGTAGCTCCGAGGGCTCTTGCGTCGAAGTTGGTTGCCACTGTGCGCGGCTCCAACATCAAAGCACTAGAGTGGGCAGTACAGCAGGCCCGAGAGGCGTCGATGAGGCAATACGTCGAAGTCCCCTCGTGGGAGATCTGAGCCCGGGTCGCTAAACTTTGCCGGATGATAAATAAAGTTGTTTCCATCCATCCATGCACTGGCTTTGATGCTTCTTACCTCGACTTTGTAGTATGGCTGTCTGCGTGCTTTTGGTTGGCGCAGGGTGGTCCGGGGGCGTCGCCAACATTTTATACACACGCGCACAAAAAAAAAGGAAAAAATGGGGGGGGGGGGGGGGTCATTGTCAAGGAGGAGAGGGTCAAGCCCCTCCCTCATGTCTACGTCAGTCTAGGACCTTACATAGCGAACAGCACAAGGGTCTTATGCAGCAGCGCCTAGCGGAAATCTTGACAAACTGAAGTTCGTTAATATTCAACGTAAATGCAAATGCATTAGCACTTTTCTGAGACCTCCATTTTCATAAAAAATAACCGCTAAGGTAGATTGACAAACCCATTCCCTGCCTATAGTGAATACCGCTGCAGACGATAAGTAAGTCATATACAAATTCAACACATATGTGAGATTGCTTCGTGTGCTTGGGCGATGTTTAAAATTTAAAAACGGCCCACGGCTTATTGGAAGCGACGTGGTGGACGGTTGCGGATTTTTTTTTTTAATTACCGCGTATTTCTCTGATATGCGTACACTTAAGCGCCCATCAAATCCCTGTCGCCGCCGAGGCCCGGGATTAGAACTGTGTACTGGAATACCTTTTTAAAAAACTAGATAAATTATGCACGATCCAGAGTAAAGCATGATTTCAGTGCATCATTTCATGCTTCTTTCCTGCAGATTATTTTTTATACCGTCAAATTCAACGAAAATTATTTGAAGCCGTCGTCCGGACAGATATTGCGAGGGCGTCGCTATACAGAGAGAAAAATTACCGCCGACTATAGTTTCGAGCACTCGACGACATGGTTATGTCGACTCTATGACCTTTCCTTTACTGGGTTTCCTTTTTTTTTTTTTTTTTTGCGGAAGCATTCTTTGAAGCTTGGAGCAATTTACTGCCAATGAGATCGCGTTGCGGGGCCATCTTTTCTTCTTTTCTTCTTCTATTTCTTCGCGACGCGCATGCTTCGTACGTTCTCGTGGTTTGGGTGCCGGAATGACGGTTACGAAATGCGGAAGCTCCGGTTTGATTAACGAGGATAAATTACGTCTGCAACGTGCGCCTTTCTCTCTATTATTTCTACTACGCTACGCAGAAATGTCGTGTTTTCAGTCAGTCGGCGATGCTTCTTTCAGAGTAGGGTGACAACCTCGTTTATCGTTCACCTATGTAAAAAAATGTCGACGATCAACGAATGAAGAGAGTGCGGGGGGGGGGGGGGGGGGGGGGACCGCTTTCAATAATGCGGTGCCTGACATGATCGTGATGTACGCACCTGCAAACAATGACACAACGAGAATTTCCGAATGGCCGCATGCACTGCGTCCATGTTCGAACTGACAGCCAACAAGATTTCGAAATTTCCGCTACAAGAGCTCCTCACATCTTTAGGACAGTCAGAACAGGTCGCAAACGTGAAACGTTCAGAGGTCCAATTCACATATCTTCTATTTCGTAAGTGTTTCGTCCCGTTGCTGAATCGCCTTCGCTAATGATATAACCACCATCATGATTATCTAAAATGTTCACTTACGAACATTTTTTTTTATCGTGAAGCGTTTTAGCACCGGAGCTGTTTAAAGGGCCGCCACGTCCGCCATCCCCGATGTCCACTTTCACTCAGAAGAGCAAAGCGGACCAACTCTTGCTCATGACCCACTACTCCCACTCTGCCGTCAACGTGGACCCACTTCTCATACCCTTGCGCCTATCCCGTTACACTTGGTGGCACGAAAGGCGGTATATTTTTATTATGTTTAGTTTTATCTTTGGTTTCTTTCTTTAAAATTGCGCTGCTTTAACGTAATTCTTGCCCCAAGTCCGCTGCTACGTTATAGTAACTACGCGAAGGGCGATATTGGAAGAAAGAGAGAAGGAAGCGACGAAGTTCATCATTAATTCATTTCATTTCTGGGGTTTTACGTCCCAAAACCAGCTGTGATTATGAGAGATGCCGTAGTGGAGGGCTCCGGGAATTTTGACTACCTGGGGTTCTTTAACGTGCACTGTCATCGCACAGTACACGGATCTCAACATTTCGCCTCCATCGAAATGCAGCCGGCGCGGCTGAGATTCAATCCCGCGACCCTCGGATCAGCAGCCGAGTACCGTAGCCACTATACCACCGCGGCAGGGCAAGCGAAGAAGTAAATAGGTTAAAGTCTAGGGTAGCGCAGAAGGGAAGAGCGGAACCGTGCCTTGCCCTCAAACCAACTACTCACACCCTTGCCGGTAGCCCACTGCTACATTGATAGTGATAGTGAATAAAAACAGTAGCATGTTGGCTTAAGCTTCACCAATTCAACCTAACGTATTTGCGATTCATCATCGAGGATGTAGTCTATGGAGGATTAAGGGCATAAGGACTGCGTTCAAGCGCACACGCATTACGACCGTGCTCGCACGCAGCGTTCTCGGCTGCTCCTTTAAGAAAATGAAAATATACTTTGTAAACGCTACTCTTATCTACGACCTACAGCTTTATCAAGCATCCTGGTATATACGTTCCAGCCAGAGCATTACTCGGAAATGCCTGGGAGAAGCGGCAGCTGTCACTCGGACGAATTCTGCCCAATGGCCGCATATGCAATCACACAGAAATGGTCGCGCAAACGAGGCCTTGTGTGTCTTCAGCAACAACGTGTGCAGAACAGCCGGTGTGATCTTACCAATCTTCCCGCTTTTCCACTCATCTCGAAGGAAATCCGAGCGCGTGGAGCAAATCGAATTACAACCATCTCGCAATCGCTTGCTCCACGCACACCCTCAACCGACGAGGACACTCTTTACCCAGGGTGCCCGAGTCGCAATCCCGTCGCGTGGCCTCCATTGCACACGCTCGTCGTTGCCGAGGTCGTAAGGTCTCCGGACCAGCGCAAAAAATAGAAGCATCTTCCATTCTTCCTTTCGTTTCTCCTTTCCTTGTCTATCTTCGCTACTTTTCTTATAGCTGCGTCTCTCAGCGGCTCTTCGCCAAGCAATAAATTAACAAAATGTGATTAGGAAACAATGTTTAGTAACAAGTGTGCGCCAGTAAAGACGACAACCCTATCGCGTTTTTTTTTTTTTTTTTTTTTTTTTTTTACGGACGCTGACGTTCTCTCCATCCTTAAATGTCCCTCATCCCGTTCCCATGTGCACGGTAGCAAACCGGTTGCTCTTAACCGGTTAACTACCCTGCATTTCCCTCTTCACTATTTCTTCTCATCTCTCTGACTCACTCGTTCACTGTAGAAAAATTTTCTTTTTTTTATATATACGCCAAGATTTCATGCCACAGATGGACGCTGAAGATCTTAGCGAAAGTTCACCACTTCAGTATGATGAATGCGCTATTATGAGGCCACGAAAACTGCTGCTTGTTTTTGATAGACCTTTGTGCCATACACTGAACGCCTAACTACCGCGGCTTATCTTGGTCACGGGCCTAATCCAAGAAGGATAAATGCCTTTCTATTCAACTTACATAAGTGAAACAGACGGAGATAGATAAAGGAGTAAATGCGATCTGGTTAAGCACAAAGGAGTTTTCATAAAAATATCAAAGATTTGCTGTCCCGCACGGTACGAAACCGACAAGCGATTTGACATTTATTTAGAAACTAATATTACAAGTGAAATAAAAATCGGCGCGCGCAAAAATATTAGATGGCGGATGTACTCGTCACGTTGTATACCACGTGCCTATTGACCGCCGAAAAGTAACCATATCACTTTTAGCGCCTTTAAGTTAACACATGTGGCCGTTGTGATTGCTCTCTTGTATATGTCGTTCTGAATGCTGCCGTCTGTTTCAAATTATAAGCACGGGATGATGCATAATTAAATTTAACTTCACGATGTTTACGTTACAGCAGCTTGGAAGCGTGCAAGCATAACCTTCGAGATGCTACAGCGCAAGGTGTCATCGTACGCGATTGTACGATAAAAAACACTGACGCAGGGCGCGTATGACATTCGTATAAAATCGGGATCTGCGCCATCGTTTCCGCTTAGTTGTGCTCGAAGAAAAGCACAGCATCGAAGGTTAATAAACTTCGCCCGGGAGCCAATCTCCAGGGAATCAGCTGAGTCGAAAGACTGTCTGATCCCTGTAGTGAACCGTCACGCTAT
The DNA here is from genome assembly GCA_013339685.2 of Hyalomma asiaticum. Lineage (NCBI taxonomy): Eukaryota > Metazoa > Arthropoda > Arachnida > Ixodida > Ixodidae > Hyalomma > Hyalomma asiaticum. The sequence goes on along the minus strand of CM023482.1, from coordinate 130,623,055 downwards.
CGTGCTTTGTGTCCGCCGTGAAGCGCAAGAAGAAGAAGAGAGAGAGGGGGGGAAATTGGTTAAGGAAGTCCTACAACGCTGTCCGTACAACGTTACTTAACACCCACCCCGCATTCCGCAAGCTCGTTCGGAAGCGCCTAATTGACGCTGACACACATCGGACACTATACGCCGACACTGGTGAACCCGTATAGGAATCCTGCAAAGAGAAGCTAGAGCATGTGCAAAGCCGGTGTTCTTCGTGATTACTTCTTTTCCATTTTAAAGACACCAGTCATGAACGCATTAGGGGGTGTGTTTGTTTGTTTGTTTGTTTGTTTGTTTGTTTGTTTGTTTGTTTGTTTGTTTGTTTGTTTGTTTGTTTGTTTGTTTCATTCGTTTCTTTCTTTCTTTCTTTCTTTCTTTTGTGGCATAATCATCCCTATGTGCAGTGAAGAACAAAGGAGGGCCTCCTCCAAAGACCTTCAAACTATCCTTTCCTCCGTTTCTCAGCTATCAGTTCAGGCGTCCCAACGGATCATTGATTACTTGTCCATCTCATTACATGGCCCGACCATGTTCACTTTTTCCTAACGTTAACTAGCATAGCAGCTGCTCGTGTTTGTTCTCTCATCCACTGCGCTGTCTTCCTATCTCTTAGTGTCATGTCACTAATTCTACGTTAAATCACACGGCGTGTGGTTGTTATTTTTTTTTCTTTGTTATCCCCCAAGTTCCTGCTCCGTACATTGTACTGAACTGACAGCATACAATGATTGTGCGTTCCCGTTTTCTCGACAGCAGTACGTTGCCTGTCGTGATTCGAGAATGCCTCTCGTACGCACAGAATGCCCACCCTATTCTCCAGTCAATTCTTTTACATGGGCATGCTTTCCCGTTAGTAATTGGCCTAGATATGCATACTCGTGTACAGATTATACGGTACGGTTTTCCATTGGGAACGCTGACTTTTTCGCCTCGTCGCCTCAGTACTCTACATGTTCATCTTATCTCATCAATAGCATGTCGTGCGATTGATTTCAAGACCTATCAGTCATGTTAGTTATGCATTCATACCTTTCCCCAAGCAAACTTTTGGTATATACCCAGTGAACAAGGCGCGAGTCGTATTTAATTCTCACGTTTCGTTTCAAACCTTTTCGCGGGGTCTTTCAAGGTCACCTCAGGTCGTAAAATTCAAGCGCTCCGCTGTGGCTTTGTCTCACCAGCAGCTAGCGCCATAAGATTGTTTTCCGTAGCACTGCATTGATGTAATATTTAAAGGAGAAAAACGTAGTTTACATCGCGACAGACACACAGGATATACTGGACGAACTTTTGGAGACAGCCAAGCAGTAACGAGAGTGGTTTTGCAGACGAGCAATCGCGCCGACTTAGCAGAGCACTCTGCTTTCTCGTTGATTAGCCGTAGTGCGATTCACTACGCTCGTTTCAATAAACGCAACTTCCAACAACGTTATAGGTCGCCTTCGTTTGTGAAGGCAGCATGCGCGTTCCTGTCTTAAAAATAAAGAAACACGGGTTGCCTCTTACAACTCATATCTATATCGCTCACAGTTTCTCTTTTGCTCTGTGTACTAACAAATGATCACCGGAGAACGAACCGAACTCTCGGCCCAGCGTCGACGGCGAGCTGCGGTTTGGGCTTCTCTCTGCACAGCTGTGTGTTCTGCCTGACGTAGCCTTGCTGCAGCCGCGCGCCTAGTTCTGCGATTCACTTCTTCAGTAGCGGTCCGCACCTTACGAGGAGGCGCCATCAGGTATATCGAAGAGCCAAGTAAGGTCGCTGTCGGGGCTCCGCACGTCGCCTGCCGCGTGACGCATGGCACCATACGGTACGATAAAGGGCAAATAATGATCACAGAATAGTTGAAGAAGATTGTTTTATAATGATGATGTTGATGATGCCTCTGTAATGGGTTTAGAGCTACAAAGCATGCAGCCCTGTTCTTTGAAATGATTCCTCGAACTCGTTATGCAATCCACGTTCCGCGACGTGTAGTGGCGTATCATTATTCTGCCACGTAACATTACATTTGTTAATGCGATTCCTCGGCATACGTTATACCTGTTTAGATCTTTTAGCGATGATTTTTCGAGCACAGTCGTAGCTCAGTGGTAGAGGGCGTAGAGAGTGTGGGTTCGAATCCGCGCAGACGACGTGGGTTTGAGTCCTCCTCGGTCATGGTTATTATTTCTAAAATTTGCGCGATAGCGGTTGCGGACACCGGCGGCAACGGTGGCGGCGGACAACTACGGCGCCAAAAACGGCCCATTTTGTGATCTCGTAACAGGTTACGCTGTACTATCCGCGTAAACAAAATCAAAGCAATGAGAAAGGTTTGCAATCCTATGCCACTGCCTTAGCATCAGTTTATTGGACATCCCGCAGGGCTCCTCACAGAAGCCGGTTAGGTAGTGCAAACGCACCGCAGGTTCAACGGTCCCTCGCAATACCCAGCTCTGCGTTGTATGCTCTGGCAGTGATCATTGCACAGATATCTATAGGGCAACCAAACCCGCGACCTGCAAAGAAATAACGATACGAAGCCATTGAAATTCGAGTCATATCAACATGTAGTCCGAGTGATTCAATTCATCATAACTAAAGGAATCGTCGGTTTATTTTCCGCAGACTATCATTCTTTCTTCTCACTTCAGGCACCTGTATAGGGACGCTCTATAATGAGATCAATAAACTCTGTTTGTTTGTTTGTTTGTTTGTTTGTTTGTTTGTTTGTTTGTTTGTTTGTTTGTTTGTTTGTTTGTTTGTTTGTTTGTTTGTTTTATTTCGTAAGCAATAGAATTCAGGTCCGTATAATACAGCAACAATTTGCCGCTAGTGATGGGCTGCATAGCACGTGGCTCACTACTGGATGAACCTGCTCATAACTAAAACCAATTAGATCTCGTTCTCGAGTTGTTGAGCACGAGAACGATATTGGGATTAAGGGAATGCGCACCACAGGCGGCGACTTCCAAGAGCAGTTTATTGCGCGAGAGAGAAAGATGTAGCAAAGGTAAAATCTCAACAATATGCTTTTGCAACCGTGCAGTCGGGTTTTGTGAGAAGTTAGCGACTGTCTCAGTTCTCTTTCCGAGATGTTAGCATCAGTAGGTTTTCCAGTCCCACTGAGCACGTCTACTGCACTTTCTGCTGATAACATCACCGGAGTTTAACCCAGACCATTCACGAGGCGCAGGAACGACGTAATAAATGGTATATAACCTTTACATTAATTAGGTCACCATGTCCTTTACTTGCTAGCATATGTCACGTGTTTGACTCGGCAAGTGCATGACTTACGGACTCTGACAAGTGGCGTCTCTGCGCTCCTTTCTTGTAGCGCGTACTCTTCGGGATGCACACCTGCAAGGAACATTAGAGAACAATAAGCAAGTCAATAATGTGGAGTATCGACCGTCCAAGACGTCCCAGGCTAGGAAGCGCTGAAGGGCATCGGTGGGTACCTTAAATCTGCGCGTTGTCAATTTAAAGTGTAGTATCTGTTCTTATCAGCTTAATATCTGATACGGGCTGATACAGGATTCAATGTGGAATGTGATCGCTATAAACGATATATGCTCCCGTATGCTTACCATGAGCTGCTTCGTAGGAATCTCTTCGTGTTCCTCGCAGGCAGTTTCAGACAAGAGTATCCCTTAAAAGAACGAAACTTCATTAGAGCAATGTCACACGATTGTAATGACAGGTTACCTATATGCATTCAATACATATACTCAAACATAACTATAATTTTATTTTTATTTTATTTATTTATTTAGTAATACTGTCTATCCCGTCAGGGATTTTTACAGGAATGGGTTAAAGGGTCTACATACATTATGGTACAAAATTATACAATAGTTAACCCACAGTAATGAACCTACAGATGAAGTGCCAAGGCCCCAAACGCATTTAAGCGTCGTCGGGAGTAGCCAAGTTCAGGATTTGACCACTGTACTCACATTTTTATTCATACAACGCCTTTTGCACGTGCCGCTTTAGCTTTCGCAGATGTTTGCGATATACGATACAGCTCTAGGTGACCATGGAGCCTGTTTTCTTTTATGTGATCACAAAGTCCAAGACGCGAATGAACTTCCATATCAACACAACATATGCGATATCCAAGCACAGCACCACTCAAAGCCCACAACAACTTCCCGGGCGTTCCTGGTGCCTTGAGTCCTCACCAGATGACCCCAGTGCCTTAAATTTTGGAAAGTGGGATGCGCTTATTTTCGGATTCAGTCATGGAAGGCCCCAAAATTGTTTCCTAGTATTCTATCTCAGAAAAAGGAAATTCGCCCTCTGCGACGCATTTCAACTCTTAGACAACTCTTTCAAGTTGATTCTGACATAACGGTGACAACTTAGTTGTACTAAAGCCGTGACATGGGATTTCATGTTCAGCGTATAATAATTACTGATGGTCCTTTACGTGTTAAAACGAGATATGGTTAAGGGGAACGCCGCAATGGAGTGCTCGGGAAATTTCGACCATCTGAGGTTCTTTAACGTGCGCCGACAACGCATGGTACATGGGCCTCCGGTCTTCTTGCTTACACGCAAAATGACTGCCGCGGCAAGGATTAAACCCGCGAATTTCTAGACAGCGGCCAAGCACCATATACACACTGCATTGCGACGGGCTCCAAGTTGCGTAGGCAACAGTGCGCTGAGGCTACAAAAAACGTTGCACCTGCATTGTTTCTTCAGAATGTAACAAAACTCTAGGACCTATCAGTAAGAAAGAGGGTGCTTAGCTTCCTCACAGGTTGCGCTGCAGTGAGTTTGCCAAGCTGGACTTCTCCGTCATTCGGTCAAACGTTTAGAACATTCCCGTGTTTATTTATTATCACGTTAGGGGCTTACGTTGGGCGAGAGAAAAACCACTCAGATTTTCTTTGGAAATTAAGTGCTAGGCCCTCCATCTTTATGAATTCCGCGCAGGGAAATTGTTTCGTGCGCAGAAATTATACGCTTCAATTGCTTTGTTTTCTTTTGTTTCTCCGTGAAACGTGCGTGAGATATTTGCATTCTGTCGCACTCCCTTTTTTCTAGTTCTTGGTGTTCGCAACTGCAGTCCGGCGCCTTTAAAATTACCTTGTTTTTATAAACGAACTTAGTTTTCTTGGACTTAGTCCTGGTGGCAGCAGCGTCGTCATAACGCAGTAATGAAAGCTGTACCTGAGAAAACGAGCAGGGCAAAGGTCACGGCCGAAATCCTCATGGTGAAAGTCCGAGAAACAGCAGCAAGTCTTGAAGTTATTGGTAAGAAATAAAGAAAAAAACAACAAAGAAGCAATAAATGGTTGGTCCTTTTCACGGAATAAATTTTCTTGCACACATTACTCATTCGGTAATAAGTGCCAATAAGATGTCGCTTGTACGCTGTATCATCTTCTCCTCTTACAATGTGTGCAATACGTTTCGAACCAACAGGGAAAATGCATCAAATTTGGCGACGCAGCGCAGAGCTGCCGCCATATATAAACCAATAAATATCCATTTTATGCGCACCTACTCAACCTGAGAACCGCTGTTACTAACAATATCCAATACTAAATTTCGTACCTATGGTACAATTTAGCAGCTCTACGATATGGTTCAAAGATCCCAGCTGTATCGCCTGTAGTATTCCTTCTAGAATTTCCGAAAAGCAGGTCAAAGGTACTCACCAGCGTTCTTGGCAAAGCTAGGTGTAAGAAGGTGAACAGTGAAGTAAGGTGTCGCAAACGGAGCGTTACATCCAGCGTTTATATACAGGAACCGAAAAGAAAGAAAACGGAAGTGGGCAAGGCTCTGTCTCGTGGTAGAGAGCATGATTTATACTCGCCCTATAGCATATAGCAAACCTTTAAAAAAGTTAGAGCTTGTAAGCGGATCTGTCATCGCAACCTATCTTCACCGCCCACGATAACCTGCAGGATCTATTGCTCCATCTCTGACCACAGATGTAGTGGTGTGGTGACGTGCGTAAAACAGTACACTCGACGACAAGCGGAACCAGGCAATGCATGTGCAGCTGCGTTTAGTTTCGGCAGCTTTGAATTATGGTCCGTAGATCCAAGACATAAAGCCACGTTTCAGTTTTGGTATATGTACGATTAAGATGGCACTGTTACCTTAACTTTTAAATCAAGTGGTCTATTTACAGGTAAGCGCGTGTTGAAGAAACTCGGTGCGTTCTTTAACCATGTTCGCAATTTCTGTCGCCCCCTTCCCTGCACGCTACAGCGAGACAGTGTTTTAGCGGCAAAGCTGCTTAGGCTAACCTTAAAGACGCTGTCGTGCCACTTTTAACAGCGAAGCTGATTAAGCTAGCCGTAGTTTGTCAGGCATCACGCAGCACTACGTGACATTGCGTTACGTGATTTCGACGGAAACGTGTCACGTGACATTGCGTTACGTCATTCGGGCAAGAGCAGTCACGTGACGTTTCGTCGTTAGATCTTGCGAACAGCATATCGCGTGACATTAAGTTACGTGATTTTGGTGGGAACATGTCAAGTGAAAGTGCGTTGCATGGTATTGGCGGGACCATGTCATGTGACATTGCGCTACGTGATTTTCGCGGGAACTTGTCACGTGACATTGTGTTACGTGATTTTGGATGATCACGTGACATGTTCCCATGACATCACATGACTATCAAGAGACCTGTTTCAGTAAACTATCGGCCAGCTTCGCTGTTATCTGGCATTGCGTGACCTAACGGAAGCTGCGTACTTTTTTTCTGTGCCTTTAAGCTATCTCTACATGCTATATTTGACTTACAGATAAGCTCTCCTCTGGTTCATTATTTACGAGTTTGTAAGTACCCGAAGGCAATGAAATAACGAAAGTTTAAGGACAGATTGCCGCCGTTTGCGCCGCACATGTCACTCCTCACCATGGGGTAAAGAAGTTCTCAGAATCCTCTTCGTCCACGTGCTTACGAGGACTGACTGCAAGTTCTTTTACTCGCTGGCAAATCTCCGCGACAATAAAAGCAACGCTCACGAAAGACCACAGCGCCCAAAAAGTTAAATATAGTTCAATTTAAAGAACATTTGTGCTCGTCCACGGGACCCTTGCTCACAAAGATGGTATATTCGATTCAAGATGTTTGTCAAGATTCACGGTGACCATGATAACCAGCTTTACTATTCTCCGCACTGAAGATCGTTGCGAACGAGGCTACCGTGAGGATGTTTAAACGCCTCTTTAAAAAGGTTTCTCACCTTGGTCAGCGTTGTGCCTCTGTCAGCGTGTTCTTCAAAGACTAGGTGGTGTTCCGTCCGACCATTTGGTTTGAAAGGAAAGCCTCAATGACAAGCCGCGAACGACGAAGAGCGATGCTGCGATAAAGGTACGCATTCATTAACGTTATGGACGGCGTAATGGAGGCATAGAAACTGGGGTTTACTATAACAAAATCCGAAAGAGCGGTTTGCCGAGTGTTCCTCGGCCCTATTTTTTTTTTTTTCTGTTACTCCCTTCCGCGCTTGTACAAGTCCAAAACCATCACACGTGGAAGCTACGCTGATACAGTGTCTGTTGTGAGAAACCAGAAGCGGATTCAACCGCTGCTGGTCTATATTCGGCTGTAATGGCACGCGCAAAAGTGTCGTGCAACTATACATTCCTTTCATGGAAACAGGATGTTTACCTTGATTATATTTAGAAACTACAGGTCACTACAATTGCTTGATTGACCCTAAAAGCTTCCCTTCATTCGTTCGTTCAATTTCCCTTGGTGTCCTACCAGACTCCAACCCGATCAATTATTATTATGGATTCGAACTCCTGTACAACCGATTGACGTTGTCCCCAGCATGGAATGCGTCTACAACATTTGACGATGGGTCCCCCATGCTCCCTGAATTCTGGATGTGGATGGTAAACATTAATCCATTGCAGATTAGTTCACCACAATCCGTTGGCGGGTTAGTTGGCGTGAATGCGTAAGAAAAGCGCCTTGTCCCGTAGTGTTTCTCGTGTTTATTGCTTTTCACTGAAAAAGTAGTATGGGTTCATCGCAAAAATCGGCTGTTAAATCATTTTTCTTCTTTAATGCTTTTAAATACAGCATTTATGAGTGATCAGAATCACACGCGCACGCGTTAGTCTCATTTGAAGGAGACATATTTATTTTTTAAACAGAGGCACAAACATTAAAGACAGAACAATTCACTGGCGATCAAAATGAACACGAAACGAACGACAGTTATTGCATTGTACAGGCCGCCTGCAAACGTAGGAGGACTCAACGCGCCGTGAAATACTGCGCTATCTGTCAAAACAAATGACGCCCGTGCTGAAAAGATTTGCGTCAGTTGTTGCACAGTGTCGGTGCAATGAGCGTTGGTTAGGTGAACACGGAAGCAGCAATGTCGAACAGCTGGCCGAAGCACAAGCACATGCACGTGTTCGCGTTCCTGTACGCCAAGCCAACGCGCACACTAAAAGCAGCGCATCAATTGTATGTGCGTAGTAGCGCCCATTCTTTCTGTCTAGTTCCGCCATTTCGTTTCCTTGTTCTTCCACTTTGCCTGTGAGCGCGAGTAAACGAGCGCTTTCTTCTTTCGAACTGTCCTTGTTTTTCCTGATTTTCTTTTTACTTGGCACTAGCTGATCAAGTGCCAGTACTGTGCGTGTAGCGGCGGTACAAGACAAAAAGTTGAACGTTTCGTGGTCCAAGACAAATATGTGCTACTTTCCTTACAGCAACACTCTTTGGTTTCACTAGACTTACGTGAGTGCGGGGGAAAAAGAATAACAAAAAAGGGAGGGAGGGAGGGAGGGAGGGAGGGAGGGAGGGAGGAAAAAACTCACAGCATATCCAGGGAGTGAATGATGATGAGTGGGCGAAGCTCCAGATGTTCATCGTAGATCGTGCCGAGTTCCGGATTAATTTAGTTAACGGGTACGCTACGAATCCTTACGGTTCAACTACGCACAAGTGAAATCTCCCACCGGCACTTCATTGCAAGTCAAGATCCAGTGCATATATATATATATATATATATATATATATATATATATATATATATATATATATATATATATATATATATATATATATATATATATATATATATATGGGTGGCCGGTGAACGGTTCTGCAGCGCGAGCAGTCGGTATTTTTCAATCAAGAAACTCGCTAGAAGACGCTGCCTGCGCCAACGTTGTCTCTCAAGGGTGAGGGCGCGTTCTCCTTCTTTGCGAGCTGGTAGAGCGTTCATCTAAGAAAGAGCGTTTCCATAGTCAACGCGCGCCTTTCTCTCTCTCTCTCTCTCACACACACACACACGCACACACACACAAGACAGCAGATGGAAGAGTGAGAGAGCTCGCGCGCCGGGAGGCACGCGCCGAGGGCGAGCGCGAGCCTTCCGGCGTTGCATGGCGTTGCATGGTATTGTGAGTGGTGTGGGTTACACGATACGCGTGACAACCGACCCACAGCTTAAGGAACTTCGCCCCTAAAAGGGGGGAGGGGGGTGGGGGTTGGTTGCAGTGATTCGCAGGTGGCAGAAAAAATTGAAGAGCCAGTGAAGGTAACTCAGGGATATTATTCAAGCATAATCTGCATTGCAGTGCATGTGCCATGTTATGTTCGATTGTAAACTTCACCTGACTTTTGCATACAGAAAATAGATACGAGACAACGGACGCACCAATTTACGAATCTCTGCGCCGACCGTCCAATAAGCACAAACGCGCTATTTCAAACAAACGACTGCGAATTTGGAAGCCGATGTCTCGTAAACAAACATTAGCTTGTTATAAGTGAAAGTAAAAGCTCGTAAGCCTGCTCGAATATCTGTACCGAACCGTTCAGCAGCTTCAGTAAAATATTTTTCCTCTTTCCCTCTCACGTGGCTCGAGCATGTCTGCTTGGTCTGGCCTTTGTGAGAAACCATCATAATTTATGCAATTCAAGCGCGCGGCCTAGAATCGTTATCTACAACGAGGCAAAAAACACAGCGCATCTACGTATTCTCTGAGATATGCAGATATGTATTACAACATCGTGACGCGATGACACGAGCCGAGAGGTCACTGACAATACACACAAATTATTGCCGTTACCCAAACGCAACATCTGACCAAATACGCACATCCGTGCACAAGATAACTACATCCATCGAATCCCTTGTTATCATCATCTGCTCTACAGTGAAGCACACCAAATGTTTATAAATGTATTCAGATATTTTGCAAGTTTCTTACCACCTTTCGCGATTTCCGACAAAAATAAAAAGGAAGAACGGACTTATCTCCCAAGTTTTATTGCGATAGCAATTATATGGAGAGTCTCGGCTGGTTTTTGCCGTCCCCGTCGCCGCCGTCATGAACCGTATATGTATAAGTATATATATATATATATATATATATATATATATATATATATATATATATATATATATATATATATAAAGTCCCAAATGAAAAATAGTTCAGATAAATGCTTCCGAAGCGCGGAATCGAACTAGGAACCTCTCGCTCCGCAGCGCATGGCGCTAACCACTACGCCACAAAGAGCAGATCCTTCAGGGAGCTAACGGCGAGCCTTACATACACACCCTTTACCGCTGGCAGGACTCAGAGACGGCAGGCGCTTATAAGCGTTTCTTCATTACCAGCGAGATGGCGCGAGTAGCGCAACGGGTTTCAAGCTGCCTCCACGCTCTTCGAGTTGCGGTCCCCTTTGTTGCTATAGCATACATTGCTTCGCCCTTGCGGCGAAACTGTGATTTTTTTTCGTTTCCCCGGCACTTATAACCCATTATTTTTAGCAAACCGGTTGAAAGTGTGTCAGCCTTATCGCTGTTTCTTCAAATCGATCGTCCAGCTTAATTTTATACTGCAGTGTGTTCTATTAAACTACATTGTGTTACGTCATGGTACAGTGGGGTAAAGCTCTTTACAGTGGCGGCGAACGCCGCGCCGAGAGACTTGTGGAGGATGATAAGCGCAGTACACTGGAAGAGCGCTGCTTTTCGTTCGTTCGCTCGTTTCTTTCTTTCTTTCTTTCTTCTTTCTTTCTTTCTTTCTTTTTTTTCTCTCTCTCCTTGTTTGTTTGTTTGTTTGGCGCCTCGTTCTTCACAGTTGACAAAGAAGCGTCATTCCGTAATCAAATTGCTGCACGGAATATAATGTTATAATACAAAACATGTGGCACTTACTTGCCGCTTGTAAAGAACGCAAAGTCGAAGTACAAGCGTTTATTCTTGTATCTGAAGGCAAAATAGTCATATCATAAAGCCTGCTTACTTAAACATTCACTTTTTTATGGTTTGCACGTCCTTGCCTCCTATTTACGGTGTACATGGACCATACTATCTAAAGCCCCGCCATGGCTGCAGATCCGAAGGTCGCCGGATCGCATCTCTACCGCAGCGTCTGAATTTAACTAAAGGCGAAATGTTGAGGCCCATGCGCTGTGCGATGTCAGTGCACGTTAAAGGTTTAAATCCAGGTGGTCCAAATTCCCGGAGCACTCGAATACGGCGTCTGTCACAATCATTTCGTGATTTTGGGACTTGATACTCCATAAATCAATCATCAACCATACTATCTCTATGCTGACATGGCCTCGTCCCAGTAAAACCGACCATTTGTCAGTTGACACTATCCTTGACCAAAATCAGTTTCCTCGGATCGATTGAATCGAATTCTAGAACAGCAATCTGACAGTTTTCTTTCTTCCTCACACGAAATACCCTTTGCATGACGTTGTGTATAATTGACAATATCAATTTCTGGCACTCTGCCATATAAAGTTGTAATACAGTGCACATATATTATCATGTATCCCCCACTAAGCAGCGGTGTTACCCAGCAAGTCTGAATGCACTGAAGCTTCTTCAACGACTGTTACTGCGGCGGGAATTAAATAGAGGTATAGGCGATCAAATATCACTCGATTTTGCCTGTGTTTGTTTATTCAGGTGCAGTAGGTTACAAAAGGGGCGCAAACCTAGCCTCTATATTCACATTGTACAAACAAATGCGTCTGTTCAGCGTGTCGGCAAGATGGCGTGAAACGGCAGGTAAAGGCACGTGAAAACGCACGCATCGATGTCATTCCTAATATGAAAGTGTATGTATAGATTGATCGAATGAGCGAGAAATAAATGGGCCAGGATTCGCGCAGGTTCTCGTTCGTACATGCACTTCGCCTGTGGCTGGCCATTCTCGCTACAATATCGCCAGCGTCGTGATTTTCTAAATCCCCGCCACGGTGGTCTAGTGGTTATGGCACTCAGCTGCCGATCCGAAAGTCGCGGGACCGAATCCCGGCCGCGGCGGCTGCATTTCGATGGAGGCGAAATGTTGAGGCCCGTGTGCTGTGCGATGTCAGTGCACGTTAAAGAACCCCAGGTGGTCGAAATTTCCGGAGACCTCAACTACGGCGTCTCTCATAATCAGAGCTTGTTTTGGGATGTTAAACCCCACAAATCAATCAATTTTCTAAAACAACTTTCTCTCACGAACAGCTAGTTCTAGCATAATACTACTTTTCGTGAATGCAGGACCATGTTATTGTAGCCCCCCGCCCCCCCTCCCTTTGTTTTTCTTTTCTATTTTGAACCATGAGCTGACATCGTTATTTCAGCGATGTCGATGTTTGCTGAGTACCACGGCGTCTGTAAACTTAAGCACCGCAGCCTACTCTACATGGTGGCCATAGCTAAAACGGTGAACCAATAGCAAGGATTACTTACCCACGAGGAACGTTGGGAAATATTTCTCTATGCGGATTTTTTATAGGTTGAACAAACCATATACGATGAGACCCTGCGCAGCGGATTTTCTTGAGACGCAGAAAGTCTTAGGAAATATGGTTCTCTTTTAACGAAAATTCTGCTTTCTGAACACTAAGACAACAAATAACTTCCGCAGAATGTTTTTTATGTTTTGTTGTCGTCTTTGTTGTTGTTGTTGTTGTTGTTGTTGTTGTTGTTGTTGTTGTTGTTGTTGTTGTTGTTGTTGTTGTTGTTGTTGTTGTTGTTGTTGTTGTTGTTGTTGTTGTTGTTGTCGTCGTCGTCGTCGTCGTCGCCTGCTTCCTTGTAAGTGATTTGTTTTCTCTAGTGTGTCTTCACAATGGGCAGCGGCAAACGTTTCTATCCTATATCACATAAACGCGTGCGCTTGTGAGTTCCATTCGCCTTCAGACGCCCACCTGGCCTTATAACACACAAGCTCTTGGCTTACAACTGAAATACCTGGTCCGTGTTTACTTATCAGCATCATTCCTCCAGAGCTGGGGTTTCAACACCGATGCTTGTCTGTTGTACGGCCGCTGAACTATCAGCTGTAAGCAAAATCAAAGCAATGAGGAAGGTTTGAAATCCTATATCACTGCTTTGGCATAAGTTTATTGGACATCGTTCCGCAGGGCTCCTCACAGAATCCGATTAGGTGGTGCAAACGCACCGCATGTTCAACGGTCCATCGCAATACCCAGCTCTGCGTTGTATGCTCTTGCAGTGATCATTGCAGATATATCCGATTGGGCAACCAAACCAGCGACCTGCAAAGAAATAAAAATACGAAGCCATTGAAATTCGCGTCATATCAACTTGTAGTCGAGTCATTCAATTCATCATCACTAAAGGAATCGTCGATTTTTTTTTCCCACGAACTATCATTTTTCTTCCCACTTCAGACACCTGTATAGGGACGCTTTATGATGAGATCAATAAATATTTGCTTTTTCTTTTATTTCGTAAGTAATGGAATTTAGGCCCGTACAATAGAGCAACCATTTTCCGCTAGTGATGTGCCGCCATCGCACGTGGCTGACTACTGGATGAACCTGCTCATAACTAAAGCCAACTAGATATCGTTCCCGAGTTCTTTAGCACCAGAACGATATTGAGATTAAGGGAATATGCACCACAGGTGGCCACTTCCAAGCACATTTTATTGCGCGAGGGAGAAAGATGTAGCAAAGGCAAAATCTCAACAAAATTATTTTGCAGCCGTGCAGTCGGGTTTTGTGAGAAGTTAGCGACTAGTCTCAGTTCTCTTTCCGAGATGTTAGCATCAGTAGGTTTTCCAGTCCCACTGAGCACGTCTACTGCACTTTCTGCTGATAACATCACCGGAGTTTAACCCAGACCATTCACGAGGCGCAGGAACGACATAAAATATGGTATATAACCTTTACATTAATTAGGTCTCCATGTCCTTTACTTGCTAGCAAATGTCGCTTATTCGACTCGGCAAGTTCATGACTTACGGACTCTGACAAGTGGCGTCTCTGAGCTCCTTTCTTGTAGAGCGTACTCTTCAGGATGCTCACCTGCAAGGAACATTAGAGAACAATAAGCAAGTCTATGATGTGGAGTATCGAAGTATGGAGCATCTAACACCTGTATGTCCATCAGTCAGACTCGGAAAGCCCTTCGTGGGCATTAATAGGCACCTTAAGTACGCGCGTTGCAATTCAAAGTGCATTATCTGTTCTTATCAGCTTAATATTTAGACCCAAGATATCAAACTTATTTCTGGAACGGGGCGGAGTGCTTGAAGCTTCTTAGGCATAACACAAGTTTCTCATCGGAGCGTGTAAATTAGTTTACTAAATTTAGCTGCATTTTATCAGATGTTGCGAAAAAATGCTTTGTCTTTCTACGCACTGATCATGTTTTAATTAGTTCAAAAACAGTAAGTATTCGCTTTCCCTTATGATCTAGGCAGCAAGAAAGTGAAAGAAGATAATACTCTTTATTATATGTAGTTCTAATGCACCATCGTTTATATGGAATATCAGGCGCACCGAGATATTATACATAACCGAAATCGTAATTTTGTGACTTCGAGGTAAGCAAAACAAAGCACTTGTTAATGCGCTTGTACATCATGGTGTCTTAGGGGGCGCAAAGTACGCAATAGTTGGACGTTCATTATTTGAGTTCATTTTAAGCCATGGCCACTCGATGGAAACGTGTGTCCATCGAGCGGCCTTAATTAAGATGAACACTATCCAATGAAAATTTTGTACAGAAAACTAGTTAAACTAGTTATCTATTTTAAAAGACCTTTGACACTGTTCTGCAGTTTTTTTTCGCATATTAAAAGGTGAAAACTATTACAAGCACCTTCATTACTTCATTCTGCACATATACGATGGCCCAAACGTAAGATGCGAAGATGCGAGCGAGGATACTTCAAACAGACATTTAAATATTTGGGTTAAACAACACAGTGTTTTAGTTTACGGCTTTAATGGGGAATATGCTCGCTATAAACAATGTATGCTCCCAAATGCTTACCACGAGCTGCTTCGTAGGAATCTCCTTCGTGTTCCTCGCCGGAAGTTTCAGGCAAAAGCATCCCTTAAAAGAAGGAAAGTTTGTGAGAGAAACCCTGCACTATAGTAACGACAGGTTACATATATGCATTCAATACATATACTCAATCATAACTATAAAGAACCCATAGATGAAGTGCCAAGGCCCCAAAATGCACTTCAGCGTCGTCGGGGGTATTCTTCGAGCAGAAACTGTGAATGTCGCGCAATCGCCCGCTATCTCGGCAGCCATCAGCGGGCGGCTCGTAAACCCTTCTATGTGCAGCGTTCTCAACGCGAGGAGACTGCAAAAAGTGTCCCTGAAGCAGCCGTATTCTCTTACATGAGCGTTTTTTAAAGTCGCGTGAGATCGCATCGAAAAAGAGCTAGCTGCCACCCTCAGTTCGTATAACATTTCATATCATGCACTGCTATCGCATTCATTGCTTCTGCTTTCTGGCGAAAGTGTGACTTTTTTTCTAGTTCTTAGCATTTGCGACTGCACTCCGGCGCCTTTAAAAGCGTCCCCTTTCTATAAACGAACTTAGTTGTTTGTTTGTTTATTTTCTTTATAATTAGTCCTAACGGCAGCAACATCGCCATCACGTAATAATGAAAGCTTTACCTGAGAGTACAAGCAGTGCGAAGGCCACGGCCGAAATCTTCATGCTGAAAGTCCGGGAAACAGCCGCAAGCCTTGAAGTTATTGCTAAGAAAGAAAAAAGATGGTTGGTCCTTTTCAGAACAAACGGCTGGTCCTTTTCCCGGAATAAAATTTCCTTGTACACATTACTCATTCGGTAATAAGTGCCAATAAGATTTCACTTGTACACTGTATCAGGTTCTCCTCTTACAACGTATAGAATACGCTTCTAACCAACAAGGTAAATGCGTCAATTTTGACGACACAGCATAGAGCTGCAGCAGAATTTAGACCAATAGAATATCCGCTTTATACGGAGCTACTCAACTTGAGAACCGCTGTTAATAACAATATCCAATACTAGATCTCGTACCTATAACGCTATATGATGCGCAGGACTTAAGGCACCATGTCGTACCTATACAATCTGGTTGGAAGACCAGAACAGTGTCATCTGTAGGATTCCTTCTAGAATTTCGGGAAAGCAGGTCAGAGGTACTCACCAGCGTTCTTGGCAAAGCAAGGTGTAGGAAGGTGTCGCAAACGCAGCGTTACATCCAGGGTTTATATACAGCAAGCGAAAAGAAGGAAAGCGGAAGTGGGCAAGGCTCTATCCCGTGGTAGAGAGCATGACTTATGCTCTCTTTATAGCATATAATAAACTTAGAAACAGTGGGAGTTTGCAGGCGGATCTGTCATCGCAACCCATCCTCACCGCCCTCAGTAACCTGCGGAATCTATTGCTCCGTCTTTGACCACAGAGGTAGTGGTGTGGTGACGTGCGTAAAACAGTACACTCGATGACAAGCGGAACCAGGCAATGCATGTGCCGCTGCATCCCGGTAGCTCTAAATTGTGGCTCGTAGACCTAAGACGTAAATGTACGTTTCAGTTTTGGTATATGTACGATCTAAGATGGCACTGTTACCTCATATTAAATCAAGTGGGCTAGTTATAGGCAAGCGCGTGTCGAAGGAGCTCGGTGCGTTTTTTTTTTTGTTTTTTTTTTACCATGTCCGCACTTTTTGTCACCCCCTTCCCTGCACGCTGCTTCAAGAGAAGGCCTTCTTTTCTTCCTTTACGCCATTTCTACATTATATTTGTCGTGTAGATAAGGTTTCTTCATATTCATTATTTTCGAGTTTGTAAGTCCCTGAAGCCAATGAAATAACGAAAGTTTAAGGGCAGAGTGCCGGGTCGTTTAGGCAGCACAGGTTACTCCCCGGCGTGTGGTAAAGAAATGCTCGAAAGCATCTTCGTCCACGTGCTTACGAGGACTGACTGCAAGTTCTTTGACTCGCAAGCAAATCTGCGCGACACTAAAAGGAAGGCTGACGAAAGCACACAGCACCCAGCAAGTTAGACATAGTTCAACTTAAAGGATATTTGTGCCCCAGAGAAGCATTTTTCAGATGGATGATATATGCGAATCAAGATGTTTGTCAAGATTCACGATGATCATGATAGCCAGCTTTACTATTATCCGCACTGAAGATCGTTGCGAAAGAGGCTCCCGTGTGGATATTAAAACGTCTCTTTAAAAAGGTTCCCCACCTTAGTCAGCGTTGTGCCTCTTTGTCAGCCTGATCTTCAAAAACCAAGTGGTGTTCCGTCCATCCTTTTGGTTTGAAAGAAAGCCTCAATGACAAGCCGCGAACAACGAAGAGCGCTGCTGAAATAAAGATACGCTTTCGTTAGCGTTAAGGACGGTGTAATTGAGGCATAGAAATCGTTTTCACTCTAACAAAATCAGACAAAGTGGTTTGCCCAGTGTTGCTCTGCCCTTACTTTTCTGCTACTGTCTTCCGCGTTTGTACAAGTCCAAAACCATCACACGTTTAAGCTACGCTGATTCAGTGTTTATTGTGAGAAACGAGAAGCGGATTCAACCGCTGCTGGTCTATATTCGGCTTCAATGGCACGTGCAGAAGTGTCGTACATCCATACATTCCTTTTATCGAAACATGATGTTTACGTTGATTACATTTAGAAACTACAAGCCACCACAATTGCTTGAGTTTTCTATTCATTCGTTCGTTCAATTTCCATTGGTGTTCTACCGGACTCGAACCCGATCAGTTATTATTAAGGACTCAGAACTCTTGTATAGCCGATTGATGTTGTATCCAGCATGGCATGCGTCTACAACAATTGACAATAGCTCCCCCGTGCTCCCCGAATGCTTGGTGGCCCGCCACGCTGGTGTAGTGGCTATGGCATTCGGCTGCTGATCCGAAGTTCGCGGGATCGAATCCCGGCCGTGGCGGCTACATTTCGATGGAGGCGAAATGTCGAGGCCCGTGTAATGCACGATGTTAGTACACGTTAAAGTTTTAACCCCTTGTGGTCGAAACACCTATATTACATAAACGCGTGCGCTTATGTGCGTTCCGTTCGCCTTTAGCGCCTACCTGGCCTTATAACACACAAGCTCTAGACTTACCATTCAAATGCTAAGGCTCTTATTCCTCTGAACAACCTGGCCCCGTAAAGCATTCCGTGACCTAGAAGTTAAAGACTTCTTTATTTGACCTTCGGTAGCTGCGAACCATCCCGCTCTCTTTCTTGATGGTGCCTTCGTTCGAGCATTCTACTGCGTTCAGAAAGGCCCACCCACGCGCTATTCAGTATGCGTCGCAAGGACGTCGCAGTTTAATGCGCCTCTTATCGCTGCCTGCAGAATCCCGAATGGCGCATTTCACGTCCTCTCGCTCAATTGTCGAAGAAATGCTAAAGCAGGCCACAACAAGCGCGCGCTAGGCTGATGCGCGACAAAACATTTCCTTCGCTCGTCGTAAAAAGACGGAAGCTGCTTCTCGGCCGAGCCAGCTTCCCTCTACTTTGACATTTGGTGCCGTTGGTTCCTTAACTGAGGGGAGCCACAGAATGGTCTCACGGGACCCCCGAGGCAACGTTGGCAAAGTGGTTCGAAGCGTGACCGTGGAGTGAAAGGGCTCATGGATAGGTGAGGCGGACGTAAGGAGAAAGGAAACACGTAATTATATTGTCACGCGTGGCTAACAGCTCGACAAGCTGTTCGACGGAGTGCAGTAACAGTCCGGGATTCAAAGCTCAACGCTCGCGCAGAGCGCCAATTTCTTCTGGCTTCTCGGTTACGCTATCACCAAGCAGAGAGAAGCAGCTTATGTCGTCAGTATACGCTGTGGACTGTTTTTTTTTTTTTCATGTTTGCGTCACCGTGCTCAAGGCGTGAGTTGAACCTCAAAGGAATAGCGCATATCGATACGGAGCTATTTATTTTGGTTTATCGTGCGCTGCCGATCAGGGAAGCCGATAGTGTTTAGTCATCAGGTACACTGCAGTTCATCTATCGTTTATATATTACTCGACAAAGTGCGATAACTGTGCCATACGCGCGGACATATTCCGAAAATATACGTGGACATAATTGCATGTGCGACTGCCTTAATTTTCTGTTCCTCGCGATTCTTCTGAAATATAAATGCAGGATGTAACTTATAATCCTAGAAATATGACCAGAGCACGCAAGTTCTCGTGGGTGGTCGGATCAGCCTTCATTTCTTTCTATTATAGACGCGGACGATGCAACCAACCAGCTAAGCGATACTTAATCCCCGTGAGAAATTCGCTCATGTATTTGAAAAGCGAACGTAACCCAGGATTAATGGAAACCGAGTGTACCCGTACAAACCCTTTAGACCTTTGTAAATGGGCTGAATAAATGATGACGGAGGGCTATATACGGATGCGGCCAAACTTTACATCCCGCACGCACATGCGTAGGGTGGGCGTTATAGAAATAATGCCGTGATCCACCACTAGGCCCTGGTCGGGCGTGTTCTATAGTCAAATATTAAACACTCGTCAGAATTGGAACTATAATGACGTGTGTCCGTATTAAAAAAAAAAAAAGGCCCTTGACGACTAAGGCGCATAAAGGGGAATCCTAATGCCTGAGAGATTATGAATAACGCTTAGTATTTTTGGAAGATGACGTCAGGGAAAAATTAATTGAACGCGAAGATGAAACGAGATTGCGATCGAACAGTGAGATTAGCGTCGTACTTTAATAGAACCACCGACGCCTTATAAATTAATGAAGGCCAGAAACCAGGGTTTCGGCCGTCGTTCATGCACCGTAGGCTTTAAGCAAACATTCGCGGAATATTCATTCATTCCGTACCTCCTACACGACTTCCTCACTACACTATGCGCACGCTTCATGAGACATACACTTGAAAATTGCTTCATATTTTCATTTGAGATATTCAGCGTCGGCGCCGTCTCTTGAATGAAGCTTCCTTTTACGCGTTTCTATTCCCGATATTGTTGGGTACGCGTAAGGGACGGATAATTTATTCGGTATCGGTTACTTTCGTTTCCCACAGATATAATACGAGGGTTCGCAAAATTTTATATGCGTAATTGCAGTCTGTGCTCGCATGGCATAGTTGTTTGAAGAATTCGCTCCCTAAAATTGCATTCTTCTATAGGAAAATGAAAGAGGTAATGTCCATTTTAAGCACGAACTTTCAGGGCGATATCACGTGTACACAGAGCTTGGTACAAACACCATCAGCACCATGACAGACATATGGCTCAGAGGGTGTGTTCAACATATTCATACTTAGCAGTGCATGCTACCAAAATACTGCGTCCAAGAAAACTCGAAACTTATCGAATGCTCTAATTACCACGTTGAACTCGTTTTCCAAGCCCATCTTTGCTGCGTTCGTTTTTACCGTGTCGTTAGAACATGTCGTTAGAAACGTGACACCACTCGCCATGGTACAGATTAGCATTAAAGTGTCGCGCTGTTCAACTCGTGGATGCGGGTTTGATTGCCGGCCACGGGGAGGGAATTTCGATGAGGGCGGAATGCAGGGACACCCGTGCACTTCGATTAGGATGCCCCACTACGGCGTGCCTTCCCTTACAAAAACGTCACATATGGCGATATCAGGAATTGGGCATACATGGCACGTGTCTGTAAGTGGCCGCATCTGCCCCAATCATGATAGAAAGATATATGGCAATGAAAGACCAACACAAGGAATGCCATGTTAGACCCTGATGCGTATTGGGCAAATATGGCCCAATGTGGACACGTCCCATATAGAGCCATATATGCATATATGTGCCATATGTGCAGATCTGGCTATATATTGCACGTGTCCGTACGTGGCCGTACTTGCCCATTGTGTATAAGAGTCTCACATGACATTCATCGTCTTTGTCTTTCATTGCCATATATGTTTGTATCACGACTGGAGCAAATACGGCCACGTGCGGGCATGTGCCATATATAGCCACATATGCCCAATTCCTGATATCGCCATATATGGCATTTTTGTAAGGGTTATAACACCGTCGATGAAGAGACCGTCGAAGACGACGAAGAACAGGAAATGTCGCTGTAGAGACAACGTAGACAAGTGGACTTGTCTTCGTCGCAAGTCCTTTTGTCTAAACGTTGGCCCAGCAACATTCTCTGTCATCGTTTTCAACGGTCTCATCATCAACTCAAGCCTCCATTTTCCCTTAAGCTTCTGTTCGAGTTCACAATCCTGTCGTGGTTTTCGTATGTATGTATGTATGTATGTATGTATGTATGTATGTATGTATGTATGTATGTATGTGTATGTATGTATGTATGTATGTATGTTGTGTGTGTGTGTGTGTGTGTGTGTGTGTGTGTGTGTGTGTGTGTGTGTGTGTGTGTGTGTGTGTGTGTGTGTGTGCCACCAGTTACGCGTACGTGCCAGCCTCGCATTCCTTCGAATATAACACCAAACACTTTTTTTTGTCGCACAACCCTAGGCACAGCTGAAAAAAGAATGCATAGGCCCTGAGGGTGAGCGGGCAACTTCTCTTTCTCAGTGCAAAAGCACGAGCACAGCATCGTTCTGTTTATGCTTAAGAGGATTACTCTCAGGGTGCGTACGAGCCGCTCGCGGAGGGGGAATAAATGCAGTGCACACAAAGAGAAAAGGAAAGCAGCATTTCTCTTCTTCCACTGCGTTGCGCTGATTGATGAGCGTTAGTTTCCCGAAATGCCTACGCATGTATATGCGCTCGCAAACACAGTTACAGAGGAACGTGTTTACGAAGCCCGCTGCCGACTGTGCCTTCCAGTATCAGCGCCCACGCCGGTAGCGCGAGCAAACGAGACGTGTCGGCGGCCGATTCCGGCGCCGTTTTGCAGCTCACGGCGATAGAAAAAGTAGGGAGGCTTGCAGCTGCGAGCGGCTGTACTGGTGGAATAACGACCGTTAGCTTTACATTTACCTCACAGGGGCACGTCCAATCAAGCTACATATAGGACGCAGTATATAGAATGCTGATGCAGGGAAAGAAAAAAATCAAAAGCTGAGTAATAAGAGGGAAATGCCTCGTTGGGTACTCGCGCCTAGCTTCTTCTGGCGGCTATACATCATTATCACTATCATCATCATCATCTTGTTTACGCTCAGTGCAAGGCAAAGGCATCTCCTATATATCTCGAATTTTCAGGCCCTGCGCTAACTGCGACCAATTTATCCCCGCATACTTCTTGATCTAGTCCGCCCACCTGACTCCTGGAGGCTAATACATAACCCATTGTAAAAAAAAAGAAGAGAGTAAAGGCGGTGTTAGAAATGTGTGGTTATTAAAAGCAGAATAAAATGTGACTGAGCTGGACTGCTTTAGGTGCTAATCAATTACAAATTTCACGATGAGTACAGGAGACAGTAAGCTCGTTTTTATCTGATCTAAAAGCCTCTTTGAATTTCTAAGATGACTGATAAAACGCCTAAGTGACAGAATAATAAAAGTGATGGAACATCTAATAATTATAGAGAAAATAATTGTCAGTTTGGCTAAATTCATGTTGGTTTGTCATTCACTTCAGAGTGCAGGCTTAGCGACTGCTTTCCTAAAGCCTTTTTTCTTGTTATGGTCAAGAACAAGTGTAACTCTGTGGTCCTCGGAAGAGTCCAGCGTAGTGCGAAAGGTCCTCATCCGTACGCAGTCACGATGATAGACATAGTACGCATACAAAACTAGCTGCTGCCTTAGGCAAACGCATTTTGTTCCCGTCTTCACCACAGAACGCAGGATAAGTTTGCTAACGTGTCACCTGTGCCCAGTTCAGCTGAAGGTTATGAGGTCCTTTAAATGAAAGTGGTCGAGGAAGGTATCCTCCGCCATCATCACATCTGTCTCTCAAGAAGCCTAAATTCGGTTCAGATGTGGGGACGTAAGCACTCTTCGCTCCCAAGTGCCTTCTTCTCCTCTCTGTAGGCTGGCACATACCCAAAGTAAAGACTGAAATGTCTTAAAGATTACTTTTCTGTCGGTGGTTTGGCAAAGCCCAAATCTACAACAGGGATAAAAATTAAGATAAAATTATTTTAGTTTGAATAATAAATTTCATTATTGCAAAACAGGCATCCCTGTAACTGTACCACAAAGCGGAGCCTCTAAACGAAAGAATAGTCATTTCAGTAAATTCCAAGCATAGCTGATGAATAATTGGCTCGAGAATTTTCTTTCGCCGAATTCTGAAGCGGCGTGTTTTATGTTTCACTTTGTTTTACATGCAAATGCGTACTACGGCCTCCATAGTTGCCGGTGCATATTGCCACCGAAGGTCACGAGAGACTAAGTTCCTCGCGGAGTGAAGAAGAAGAATTCCTGCTCGGCCTGTACGCAGTCGCCTGCGCTGCTTGCAGAAATTCTCCTATCGACTACTCTTTCTCTTGGGCAGCATGACAGAAAAAATACCATTTGCTCCGCAGACGTCCAGTTCGAGTACGCAACCGGAGTATCCTTTGGTCGCCAGTACAACGCTGCACTCCTGGTCGGTGAGTGGATCCGACAGTCCGGCAGGCCAGTCACAAACAGTTCAAAGCCCGCCGCCTGCTGCACTACCCCAGGAGCCTGCAGCGGTCGTCGAGGATGATACATCCGACCACAAGGGATCTCCTCAGCAAGACGAACAGCTTGTAACTGACGTGCGAACGCCAGTGCTGTCAACGTCCACCAGTTTTCGTTCCGACAATGCAGACGCGATCGCCACTGACACCGCACAGCCCACACCTCTACAAGAGACGAGTGCGACGTCCCAACCTAGGAAGACGTTGCGTCTCAGCTACAAAGACGAGCTCAGACTGGCAGCCAAGGAAACTAGAAATAGGTCAGGAACGAGAAACACTGCGTTTGAAAAAGCAAAAGCGGCCATGAAACGCAGACGGCTGAAGCGAAAAGGCATGCTTTCCAAGGACGGACGACCGGACATTTTCGCGTTATGGCGTCAAGAGCCCACTAACGCAGATGGCTTGCCGCACGTCAGCCCACCAGGAACCAATGACCGCGAGGCTGCCAACGGATCTCCGAATTTGACAAATTTGGCAGAATCGCAACAAGCCTGGTTTCACGGACGTCCTGGGGCCGGTGATCTACCCGACGCAGAACGGACCGCGCCAAGTGGCGGTGACGCCTTGCATTATGACAACGTAACCAACGCCGTCCCCAGAGCGACATCGAGCACTCAGGAGCTTCTTCTTTACCCACTGGCTTTGCTTCTCTTCATCACCCTTTTGGTGGTGCTGATCATGGCTCTTGCCATGAAGCCTGCATCCAGTACCGCAGGAAGGAACGCAAATGCGAAGAGCCTGGTTTGTACTTCCAAGAACTGCTACCAAGACGCAGAATACCTGAGCGGGCTTCTTTCCTGGGACATCGATGACCCCTGCGACAGCTTCCAACCGTTCGTATGTCGCCGCTGGGCAAGTATACTTAAGGACTCGCCACTGACCCAGTCAATATCGTCAGACGATGTCTACATGTCAAGCATCGAGCAGTGGGCTCAGGTGATTTACCACAACCGTCCTCAACATTTCGGAATACCAGCGCCTCTCAGGAACTTCACAGAGAAGTGTTTGAACACCGAACAAATCGAAAGCAATGGCTGGAACCTCCTGCTCGAGTTCATGTTTAACTCGTCACTAGAAGGCTTTCCCCTGACGCCTCCTGTTCGCGGAAGATTGAACATCTGGACTACAGCTGCATCACTGCTTCGCAAGACTGGAACTGCAGCACTAGTTAGTGTAAGCGTCGCAAGCCATCCATTTATTGAATCCCGAGACGTTCCTTTAGTGTCTCCCCCTAGAACCTTAACTTCCAGTGGCATCGATATAGAAGAAGCCACACGTATGTACACGGCAGCAGTCTTGTCAGCAGTCAGAAGTTTGAAGAAGGACTATGTTCCGCCAGTTCACACGATGAAGACAGTGGAGTTTGCCAGGACTTTCGAAATACTCAACGAATTGAAGGTCCCCGAAACCAAACCGGAGGTCGTTTTCACCGAACCACAATCAGAGCTTGTGGAGTTTTTGAGCGAGGTAATTAGCGGTGTTCCTTCAATAATGTTCATCAAGAACCAGGCTAAAATTTGGACTCGGGCGCCGCACATAGTGACACAGATAGTGGAGCTTGCACGGAACACTGAGCCATATGTCGTCTTCAACTACCTCTGCGTACGGCTCATGGTCCAAATGTCTCCGTTCATTCCTCCCTCTAAGGCGCTAACCGATTTTCACAGCACGCTGACGTACGGCAAGGTCAGGACCGGCGTTCCACGCTCGCACATATGTCTTCGCGTAGTGGAGAAAGCGGCGTTCCCGCTATTTTACGCGTCCTTCCTTTCTATATTTGGTCTTCGTCACGAATTGGTCCTCCGACGCTTCGCGAGCCTCGTCAAAGACATCGCCGAGGGGTTCGTGACTAGCGTCGAAAGTTCCCCACTTTTTGGCAAACGGGCGAGGACCACGATCAAGCGTATCGTTTCGAACATCAACTTCCAAGTCTTGGGACCTTCGTGGCTCAAGGACGGCCTCATTTCGATGAAGTACTTCAGCCCCACGTCGAACGCAACGGCCTTCGAAGCTTACGTCGAACTTCACGAGCGGATGTTCGTTGAGACCTTGTCGCTTGGCAGTTCTGGGCGCTGGACTCACTCGGCGTTCAGTACAACGTGCTGGTATGAGCGCAACCCCAGCACCATCTACGTGCCGGCGCTCGTCTTTAACATTACGCTGTCCCTGAATGAAAAGCCCCTGCATGTGTGTCGAGCCGCGGTTCGAGTGATAAGTTGCATCTTCGACGCTATCCAGGCTGAAACAAATACTACGTCACTGGAAAGCTGGTTAACCGAAGTACCGGCATCAAAGTTGCACGAAACACTCACTTGCTACGGTCTCGATGTGCCGAACTTGCCCCCGAGGTCTCTCCGTGATGCACTTACGATAGAGTTCGCGTTTCGTCACTTCGAGAAGAGCGTCAAGAAGTCCCCGAATTCTCTGCACCTACGCCTTGCTCAAGGGAAGGTTCTGACGAGTTCCCAGTTATTCTTCGTTCAATTGATGCTTCAGCGTTGTGAAAAGAAGGGCGGCCTCGACACACTGGCACTGGGATCGGCGCACGACCTCAACGTTGTGCTTTCTAGAGATGCGAACTTTGCTGCGGCCTTCAACTGTTCCCAGGGATCACCAATGAGCAAGGGGAAGAAGTGCTCCTTGTACAGAAACTGAAAAGGAACAGTGGTTCCTAGAATACCATGTATGCGTCATGGACATTTTTGTTATCGTTACATGCGTGTACGCCGTGTGAGCTTCTCGCACTTATCTTGCCACACTCTCGCGTATTCGTGAAATTTAATGCGGAGCTTGGCAAATTAAACCAGTATGATAGCTTTGTGCTAATAGATTCACACTTAGAGGTGACACATAACTGTACAAGTGACTAATTGTAAAGGTCCTGAACGTTTGTTTAGCCTAAAGAAAGCCATAGTTGCATCCTTCCTCCGCTCTTGTTCACTTTTTGCATTCCCGTAGCTGAGTTTCGTACAAGTTCGTTCGATCAAACTTCATCTACACGTGTGCTGTGAAAAGCACCAAGTGGAACGCCACGCGCGCAAAGTGCCGCCTTTGAGCATACATCACTTGGATTTGGCACTGAGCAGGAGGTTGCTAACGCGTTTTAACAACGCAGCTGTTAAGCTCTGCAAAAGCTTGGCGTTCGCAAAAACTCTCATCATCATAACATCAGCGCGCGTGTACTTCATCTATGCAATGACCATTGTGTGGCTTATGTTTTCTCTTCTCTTTCACTCATAGCCTCAGCCCACTACTACATAAAGGCGAGTATGCATCACAAAAAGCGGATATGTGCCCACAGCTCCTAAAACAGCATAGCCATGCATACTGGAAAAGAAGCTCAGGGGAAGATGGAGGCTTGAATCGATGAAAACATATCGCTGAAAACGTCAGTCGCTGTCCTGACGAAGACAAGTCCACTTGTCGTAAACGTTCGCTCCTGCGACATTCCCTGTTCTCAATCGTTTTTAGCGATCTGTTCATCGATTCACAGCCATGCATAGTCATGTATACCAACGGGTTGGGGAAGGTAATTGAGGAGGAGTGATGTGAGGTTGAGGAGGAAGACAAGGAGACGGGGAAAGAGTAAGACACGGAATAGCCTTGTATAGTATAGTTCATGCGCAGCAGAAAATGGGTATGTGCAACGCAGCTCTCACATATAGCACAGCATAAGCGGTTGGAAAGAAAATCGTGGGTGAGGAGGTGTGATGTGAGGATAAGGATGAAAGAAAGGAGGAGACAGTCCAGTATAGAAATTGATAATGAAGGAAGATGACACAGAAAGAAGGAAGAAGGATCAGGTGTAGAAAGCAATAAAGAAATACAGATAGATGAAAGAAAGAAGAGAGAGACGAAGACACATGAAGAAAGAACTCAGTTAAATTCAGCGACCTCATCAGTCGTAAATGTAACAGGTTCGTTATCTTTATGTACAGCTGTTAATGCAAACAGTAATTTGAGCATTTACGTACTTTTTTATGCTCTTGCCCGTCGTCACGTAACTCTAATTAAATTGGTATGGGCACCTGGTCGCAAAGAAATTATAATGAATGAAGTGGAGACAGCTTGTTTACAGCATCTCTTAGTGGTCCAATTGTCTCAATACTTCCAGCAACGGCATTCATAACTGCTGCAAGATTTATAAGGAGAGCTGTAGCGCAAGAATTTAGTTATTAACTCTGTTGAATGAACATATACCGACACATCTTATTCCCTTGGAATAAGAATGCTTCACCTCGAGAAAACTAGTCGTTTGTACGCAGTTACGTTCTCGAATTCCAAAACTAAACATTTTATATGCACGTAGCTGGTATGGCACCGTACTCTTTGCGTCCTTACTGTGGCAATGGCGAATCCATAGATCATTACTTCCTGAAATGCACTCGTTCATCATCGTTGAAAAAAAAAAAAACACGCGTTGAAGGTTTCCTTTATCGGATTGCGTTGGACTTCGTCTCAACTATTCGGTCTCCCGGAGGCTCCTCATTAGGACTTTGTCACGGGGATTTATGCTCATGTGCACCGAAATTTATAATTGGCTCAGCATGGTTCCCTTCCTAAATTCGTAATCTTTACAATTAATATGATTTTGATTACTAGATTCTGATTGGCAATTAACAGCACTTCATTCTGAGGTAGCCCTTAATGCCTTTCGCATCTATAAGCCAACTCACGGGGTGTGTATGTGCCAGAGCACAGGATACAACAACAATCTGCGATCGCAAGGTGGTGGCGCTGCTTTCCAGTTACGCTGCAGACATTGAACAGCGCGCAACTGGTTTGACATTTTTCAGATTCCTTTAGGTTGGTTTTCATGCGCTTAGACGGCCCACGGTCTTTTAATTTCGGTCCTGAATGCTAAACCCTGAAGACGCGTTCATTGCGATTTGAAACTGATGAAGTAACTGATGAAGTAGTATTTGCGCTGTTTCTTCTTCAGCGATGCTGAGCCAACTAGCCTGAAAGCCCAGCAATAAACATCTGTCCAATTAAATCTGTAATAGAATAATGACGAAACGGAATGTCCAACAAGTTGGGAGAAAGCACTTATCAGACTCCCAGACTTCGGACCAAGGTAAGAAACACACACACTACACTCATGCTATCAGTCAGTGCCTTTCTTCGTCTTCCCATTCATTTGTACCGTCTCAGCGCTGTTGTTTCAACTGCAACATCTTTATCAACTAGCCTGTTTTTCACTGCTTGTTCAGTGCATCATCAGAATTCAGTGGGATCGTGGTCGACAAAACGTCTCCGAACGCTCCAACCTGGAGCGCGGCGCTTATGTGTACCAATCAAATGTGCTGTGAGCGCTCTATTTCAGTTTTCCGAATGTAAACCGCACCGCGAGAGCAACGTAGAACGTTGGAATCGGTTAGTGAAATCTGTAATAAGTTTGGACCAACTAGCGAGTGGATACACTACGCTAGATCCTCTACGCACTATTTGGTCAGTGTTCGCTACAACTAGAAATATAAAATAACGCGCGATTTCCTCCTCGGCTGCATTTTTATCATTCTCCCCATTATTTAACTTAGAATACTAGATTGTTGAAGAAGAAGAAGTGGGCACCGTGCTGTGAGCTTGAAACAAGGAGTCCCGAATTGTATGTCGATAGGATAATATAACGTACTGCTATGCACAGGTTACGAGATACTCGTCAGAACAGATTCAGAGAAGTCAAGCACATCATGAGCACGAAGCTAACTTCGTCGCTGGAGTCCTTCCATTCCACGGAGTCCAAACCACCAGCCAAGTCAACGGCATCAAAGCGGGCCCGCGCACGAAGCAACGAGTTCCTGGAGGTCGGGTCTTCGACGCCGGCTGAAGTACCGACATCCTCGACAGATCAGATCTGTCGCGTCGCGGCCGCTGGAGTAAACCCAATCGTCCCCAGAGACATTTCCTCGCCGAAGAAATTGAGCCGCACAACCCGAGGCGGCGCCCGTGCCACCAATGAGGAGGCTCGGAAACGTTCGGTGAGCCCCAAAGTCCTTCGCTCTTTCACGTATAATACTGCGCCAGGAACGACAAACACGCGGCGTACGGGAAGACAGCGGCCGGACCAGGAGGATGCAATACAGATATCTGAAGCTGAGGATCTTAGAGAGATGCCCGCTGGCACGACTGACATGTTCCAAGCGCTATCTAACCTTGTGGCGCAATTACTAAGTGCGGGAGATCAGGAAAAAGTGAAGACAGAGACGTTCGTGGCCTGTGAGGAACGTTCAACTGCACGACCGGCGCAGCGATCCTCGGCAGCGACTCGCAAGAACGATACGGGCGCTGGGGCTCTCGAGAGCGTCGCAGACATAGACCTTAGAGTCGTCAGCGGAGAAGGCGAGTCCCATTTGAAAGAATACCTCGTGGCGTTGGTTCTACTTGCCTGCTTTGCAGCGTTCCTGATTGTTGTTCTCTACGTTTTGACATCGACCCGAGGAGGCAATAAACCTGGTTCCCAGGAATCTTCCGCCTGCGTTTCGGACAGTTGTGTAAAAGATGCTCAATACCTCGGTCAGCTGCTTTCCTGGAAAGACTACCCACCCTGCGACAACTTCTACATGTTCGTGTGCCACGGATGGAAGAGCCAGTACCTGGAATCGCCTCCTTCGTTCGTTGTCTCTCAAGACGATGACCACGTCTCGAGTCTAGAATACGGCTTGTACGCCATGTTGGAAGACAAGTCGCAAGACTCGAAAAGCCTTGAATGGCTGAGAAATCTAATGGACAAGTGCATGGACGAAAAACAAATAGAAGGCGACGGTTGGGACTCGTTACTGCAATTAATGTCTGACGCGTCGGTTGGTCCCTTTCCTATCACGCCACCCGTTCGAAGCAGCCTGTGTGCCTGGAAAGCCGCAGGACGGCTTCTGCGGAAGACAGGAACATCCGCTTTGCTAGGCATAGCCGTCGTCGCTGCTCCATTAAATTCACCAAAAAACATTCTAGCAGTAGGCCCACCAGAGGCGCCTCGTCACGGTGCCATGAGTACCGACAGCGTCGTGAACCTTTACACAAACGCTATATACTCTGCAGTCAAGGCCCTGAAGAAACGATTCGTTCCGGCTGGGTACTTATTGGACATTGCAAAATTTGTAGCCGACTATGAGAAAGCCATTAGCCACAGCGTGGTAGGTGAAGGTTATCGCATGTCCACAACGAACTCCTCATCGCCCATCGCCAAGTTTCTGTCCGGCATCTTTTACGATCGCTGGCCTGAGTACATGGACAATATGTCATCGAACGTACTGATAACGTCGCCGAATATTGTAAGGCGGATCATCCAACTCGTGGAAAAGACACGAAGACACACTGCCATAAACTTTTTAGCACTGCGATTGATGATACAGGTATCGCCGTTCATTCCGCACGCAGACTTGACGCCTTTATATGGCACTTTGATCACCGGCCGGCCTACGATGCCGTCGCTGCGATGGAAAATTTGTCTTCGAGCAGTGGAGGGAGCACTAGCCCCCCTCATGTATGCTTCGTATTTCACGTACCGAAACCTGCACGCGTCAGCGTCACAGTTTGCCGATTTCGTCGGGGAAGCAGCACAGGAATTTCTGTATGGCGTGGATGGTTCGTCGCACTTCAGCGTGTTCTCCAAGGCAGCCTTTCGAGACGTCTTGACGAACACGCGCTTCAGGGTGCTCGGGCCATCGTGGATTACCGATGGCGCGGCTACGGAGGACTACATTCAAGCCTTACCGACTATCCGTCCAGCGCACACTGCTCTGCAGTCTTACACGGGTGTGTACGAAGCCACCTTTCTCCATTCCTTGTCTCGAAGCTTTTCGCAGCAGTGGGCACGGTCTATGTTCGCAACGGACTGCTGGTACAGGTTGAACCCTCGGACTTTGTACGTTCCGCTGCTAGCATTCAACGTGACTCTTTGGTCACATCCTAGCACCAAGTCTTTGCAGGCCTCCAGGGCCGGCTTTCGTGTGCAGAAGTGTATCCTGGAGATGCTCCTGGAAAACGCCGCCTCCGCAAACAACCAACAGCTTTGGTGGCTGGACGAAGCGACTAAGCGTAAACTCGAAAGCACCGAGGCTTGTCTTGAGAGAACCGTGGGGCGAGGTAACGTACGGGAGCCTCTCGCTGTTCTCAAGCGGAGCCTGTCGGCACGGCTCGCGAATGAACACTTTCAGAGAGGCGTGAAGGCGTCCGGAAGGCCTCTGAAGCTGTACCTTCCCAATGGGGAAGTGCTGACCGAAACGCAACTGTTCTTTGTGTTGCTGGTGTTGCAGTCCTGCGAAAGGGCACCCGCTGCTGACGCCCTTCCGAGACTGGAACTTGAGTGGAATGCCGCACTTGCAAACAATCCCAAAATGGCGGCGGCCTTTGGCTGTGCTCGCGGTTCGCAGATGAACCCGCTGAGGCAGTGTGGACGATAATTGGCCACGTGAACTTTGCGAGTTGCAAACGTACTTAGTCAGAATTGGCTCTTCTCTTCATTTGAAAGATACCCAGAAAACAAATGCGGGAATTAGTGAGACGCATTGGTGTCGGGCATTAAGGCCAACCATTCATTTAATGGCCTTCTCAAATGTATTTCAAATAACACCGCGAACTTCCATAATGTGTAAGTATTCTTGAGTCTTGGTTTTCCGATACAACGGAGGCGACATGATCTCTTATGAAAGTGCTGCAGTCGATAAGCCCCACATACGTAGCGAAGAAGAGAACTCTTCTTTGCAAACTTAACCCATATATCACGTAAAAACAACATACAACCATCACCTAGAAATGGAGAAGACACAAGAGTGAAAACAGCTGCTCGGCACACTGATGCTGGAAATAAGAAAAAGCGCTGGTGGCGTATTTTGCCTACAAACGCGAGAACGTCATGTGGACACAATCTTCATACACATTTGATGCGTTGACAATAGCGTGTTGTCGTCCACATGTTCCCGGCCAGTGCAGAAAAAAAAAAGAAGAAAGGGAGGGACACCACAGAACGCGAAGACTACCCTAAGGTAAACATCCTGCACGTCGCACCAAAGTAAAAAGAGAGAGAGAGAGGAAACACAGGAGCCCTTCTCCTATCTGGAAAATGGGACAAGCGAAGCGTGCCTGCCCTACTACTATTCTTCTTCTTTTTCCGCTCGTTGTTTCTTTTGTAGAGCATCTGAAGCGTTCATATGCTTCAGACATGTTCGCCACGTCTCGCAAGCGTGAGTGTGTGGTCAGTGATTGACAACCTGCTTCAGAGGGTGTGGTCCCTGGTTCAGAAAAATTCGCCAGCGAATTTTTCTTAAATTTATTTATTTATTTATTTATTTATTTATTTATTTATTTATTTATTTATTTATTGCTTGCTTGCTTGCTTGCTTGCTTGCTTGCTTGCTTGCTTGCTTTCAACCGCGGCTGCCGGAGCGCCACCGCGAAACGCCACCACCGCAGTGGCGCTCCTGTGCGCTCGTGGTGGCAAGAGCCGCGTCTGCTTCAGTTGGGCTTTCTTGGCTACATCAACGCCGCCACCGAAGTTTGTAACTTGTAAGAAGCTTCGCTTGAAGAGGTATGCGTATCGGCGCACACGCGCGAAACATATGCGTGCGGCGACACATTGAACAGTGCTCCTTGAAGCCACGGGCAACCCCAGGAAAAGCTGCATATGAGGGTCATCAAACAGTGCAGGTGCCGTTCTGAAACTCAAGCCGGCTGGCGCCATTTTATTACGAGCATAAATGCCGCAGTGTCTACGACTTTTCAGAGTGCTATGGTGAAGGTGCTTTACAAATTTGCGAACCAGGTTCTGTGGCTTTATTTTTTCAGGCCATAGTCGGTGCGTTTAAGTTCCACGTTTATTTTAAGTGACGATGTGCCTGTGAGCATTGCGTAATTGTCCGAGCCACGAAACGTATATTTTTTCGGAATTACACTTCACTGGCCCGGCGGGCCCAGTCCAACGATCACCTTCACTACACGGACTGCAAAGTGATAGCGAACCACGCTTTCAACACGAAGTAGCACATTTTCATTGTTTCTGTTTTAACACCTCGGATGCGAAATTTTATTTCCCTATTTTAGCGAAGTAGATGGAGCGATCAACACACGCTAGTGGTTTAAAACCACATCATTTCAAAGCTAAAAAAATATTCATCTATTTGGTTCTTCACGCCTTCCTTAGTAGCGCGCCGCCTTCGTCCTCTTGTCATCTTCGCCAGGCAACCTACTAATTTCCACCGACCTCACGGGGCTCACAGAAAAAGAAACATAAATAGAACCAGTTGGCGTCTATGATAATCGACCGTTCGGACTCATGGGAATCAATTCCCGCGACCGCAGAACGCCGTAATTAGTGTTCGTGGCTAATTACGATGTTTAACTCTACAGAATGATTGGTGTTCTTAAAACCCGTCCTAGCCCTTCATACAAGATATCTCGTGGCTTCGATATGAGTCGACGGGCAGTACTGAAAGGGCATAAAGGATTTGTTGATTCAAGCAGCTGACCCGGGGACAGCTTGCGTGACAGATCAAATGTCTGTTATAATTCGGCGCTCCAAGATGAAATGGCTCTAAAAGCAACCGCGATTTCCCAAGCATCACATCTCTTATGGTGTGGTGATCCTCGCTTTGATTTCAGACGCTTTATTTTTACGGGCTTCTTTAACTCTCCGACATTATTCCATGCCCCACATATTATACAGCATTTCGCAGCCCTCAGAATGACGAGTTTGTTGTATATTACACTCTAATAATTCTAAAACTTGAGTGATTCGGCAAAGCATTCATAACCTTTCTCCTGTTTATTTAGCTGTTCGCCTTCAGTCTCCTAAAAAAACAGCGCCAAACTTCTGCAGGTCCGTTTCATACTCGTAAACCAGAAAGGAGGGTGTGGCTTTCTTTGAATCCTTGTGGCCTTTATATGGAAGGCATCTGTTGTCAGCTTCTAAAGTAGATTGAAATCATTATTCATATAGCGTAAAACGATAACACTTCTTCGAGGCCTATGGCAGGCATCTGTCGTCAGCATCTGTCGTCAGCATCTAAAGCAGATTGAAATCCTAATACATTTACGAAAAACGACAACAGTTGCCTCTAAGTATCCCACGCAAATGACGACAGGTGCAGTTACTCCATAGTTGGAATGCCTTTTAAAACACTCAGGTGATCGCCTTGTCCTTTCATTCTCGCCCTTCTATCCATTCAGATAATACGGTACAGCGACACGAGGTTTACTGTCTGCATGCCGGAGCTGCGCAATGAACAAAGCTGTAAAGAAGGAGTTCGTCCTTAACGGGTGGTGCTCGTTCTCTGACCAACCCG
Organism: Hyalomma asiaticum; assembly: GCA_013339685.2. Classification (NCBI taxonomy): domain Eukaryota; kingdom Metazoa; phylum Arthropoda; class Arachnida; order Ixodida; family Ixodidae; genus Hyalomma; species Hyalomma asiaticum. The sequence goes on along the minus strand of CM023482.1, from coordinate 130,587,936 downwards.
TAACTAACGTGCACATACAGCCAAGGCCTTTGCTAATCACAAATTATGTCGACAAGCGAACTGCCTCGTGAATTATTTGATCGTAAACTGGCTTTCAGTTTTTCTGGCTGTGCGTAGCAGGTACCATCGCCTTACGGGTTGATTCAATGCAATGCCTGCGAGAATATGTGGAACGGTAAGTTATCGTACCACAGAACAATACTGCCAGAGTTCGTTGTTTTTCACCTGTTTTCGTGCTGGCCCCTATTGATTAGCTCATTCAGAAGCCAGGGTGCCAATGGCACTTCGGCTAAGGTATGCAGTACATACAGCGGTTTTCCATAGATTACTGCACAGAAATCTGTATGCTTTTGCACGTAACTGGCGTTATTGCATAGCATAAGAAACGGGAACAGGTTGGGCGGACTTGTATATTGACCTGTTCGTTGGGCATCGTAAATCTGTAACTAACAGCACTGGCGCATGTTTTGATGTTATTTGAGCTTCTGTATATATACCTGGCTCTATCAGATACCGTCGTCACCGTTTTGGCGATGCAAGAGTCGATATCTACAGAGACAGTCAGCTTTTCATATGTCTCGCCGAGCCTTAAGTTCCCAAGTTTTTGTGGTGCTTTTCTGAAGCAGCTTTTATCCTGTACTGCGCTTTTCGTCAGAGCAAATATTGGTTTGCCCTATACGGTCACGTCTACGTGGCATCGTTCCTGGAGACGTTTGCAGGACGCGGCGGCGTGCGCCTGCACCGCTGACGCGGAAGCGCCTCAGGATATTGCTTCCGTGCAGCCTTCCCACCGTCATTCGCTTTGCAATGACTCCGGTGCAGTGTCTGAAAGGGGTCGGCCGAGCTTGAAGTCTAGCAGCGTCTGCTGGTCGCATTCAACGGCCGGCGGTGCACACTCAGAATAGCAGGCGTGCTCATATAGAGTTTATGAAAGCTATCGGGCTCGGACAGTTCGCCGACTGTTGCGGAGACAGGTACAGTATAGAGCGGGTTACCTTCCGGATTGCGTTCGGACTCCGAGTTCCACCTGAAGCGTTATCGCTATTTGCAAGTGCGCCTAGGAGGTGCTTTCGCTGCGTGTAGATAAGTGCGGACAGAGACCGCCTGCCAACACCGACGTCTGCAATTCTGCGAACTGGATGTTAACTGCAGTTGCGGAAACTATATCGTTTACTAGCAGAGGTGAAGCGTATATAGGAATGTGAAGAAAGGAGAAGGAAGGGAGGGAGCAATAGTATCGCTGCAGCTAAGCGAAATTTCGCTCGTAGTTCCCAGGATGCGTACATAACATCCTTTCTCTCTATTCCTTTTTTTTTTTTTCTGGTGGTAGTGCGCTCAAACACACAAGCATCGCCTAAGAACAGTGACGCAGCTCATAGGCGATGCTTTCCCGGTCCGATCGGCGTATCGTTAGGGGGAAAGGTCGACCTTCCAATGCCCTCAACCCACTACCAACAATACCGCAGGTACACGATAGTCACTATCATGACTATCGTGTATAGTCATGATAGTGATTATGGGAAGGGCAGTAAATAAATAAATAAATAAATAAATAAATAAATAAATAAATAAATAAATAAATGAGAGCATGGTGGACGATTACGCATCGTCAGCAGAAAATGAGGAACTGGGGTACTTCTAGCAAAACTGGCACGTCATGAGATCAATAACTTGATGCTCTTGACTGTTACGTCACGATTAACGTAAAAGAACTGTTTCGTTGTTCTGACGTTTTCGCAGCTTGGAACTGGCCCTGACTTTTTTTTTTTTTTTTTTGGCGCGGCGCTTGTTCCTGCGCGGTACTGATGGTTTCCCGCAAGTGTATGGAGTTTTAGCCGTAACAGAAGAGTCCACCGTTTCGACACGTAAGCAGATTTTCTAGTTGTTTGCCTCTAGTTGCACGCCTATGTTGACCGCTTGAAACTGCTTTTCCTCGTTTGCTTTGCTTAGACCAGTTTACTAACCCTGCCACACGGATGGGATAACCCTGCCGCAGGGCTTGGATATGCGCGAAGTAATTATTTAACGATTATTAAACATAATAGTTGCGGGCGTTTCACGTGCCAAAACCACGATATAATTATGAGACACGGCGTAGTGGAGGACTTGGAAAAGTTTGGGAACATGAGGCTTTATTTAAAAGCACAGCACACTGGCTTACACGAGAGTAAGATATGGGGTGACGAAATTAAGAAATTCGCAGGTATCAAATGGAATCAGCTCGCGCAGGACAGGAAACGTTGGAGAGCATTGAGAGATGCCTTCGTCCTGCAGTGGACATGAGATGATAAAGATTATTATTATTATTATTATTATTATTATTATTATTATTATTATTATTATTATTATTATTATTATTATTATTATTATTATTATTATTATTATTATTATTATTACACGGGCTTCTAGCATTTCGCCCCCATCAAAACTCGACAGCCGCTGTCGGAATCGAACCCACATCTTTCGGTTCAGCAGCTGAGTCGAAGCAGCGTCCAATTAATAATACACGGAAACTACTTGATTTCCGGTAGCCAGTGTCGTTTACATAAACGCTGAATTCGAATAATGGGTACCAGGAAACCTTGCATTCACTAACGAATCTGGTCCAATTACCCATGTGGAGTCACACGTTTATAGGTGCTTGACGGTGTATTTCGAGCTTCAAAGGGCGCATTATTACGCCACAGAGAAGCGCAGTTCCATATCACAAGGAGTCGTAGCTTATTCAGTCAAAGGAAAAGTTCATGTTACGTAGTATAACAATCTAAATTGTTATAATTCGCAGGGTCGCCTCTTCTTCTATTAGATTAATGCACTCAGTCGGGTTAAATGTACTTCCCTTTATGTTTATTTATATTTTTATACTGTTCTACCCCACGACTTCTTAACTGACCAAGAGCAGCTTAATCTCTGGCCTCAGGTCAATTCTCTTGCTGTTCGCGAACTAAGTTATGTGGAGGAAAAAGGTTTGCGAAAGCAAGTCGGCTGTCTCGATTTTGGGAGAAAGCTCGCAGCAGATGAGTTCAGAATCGAATAGATCGCTGAAACGTGCTTTCTTTTCTGTGTGCCTATATGGTACATATTTCAAGAAATATTATATATGTAGAAGCCTCCATTAGCCGATCACACTAATTGCCCTAGCAGACTTGCTAAGCAACGTGTTTTCCATGCAATCCTTCTCTTTTTTTTTTTTCTTTGTTCAGAACTTATTATCGTTCACTTGCTATACCCCTTTCCCGAGGCCTCCTTCCTTTGCACATGCATAAGAAAATGTAAAAAGCTATTGGCTTGAGTACGAGATCTAATCAACGTGCCGACGAACGACATACTCATAAAAGAAAATTAAGCAAAAAGCACCAAGGTAAACAACTGCTCCGTCGCAACCTTGTCGCTAATAGCAACCGCAAAGCAGAAGCGCTCCCCGCGACCAATTTTCGCTTGCCTGCTTCGTATAATGACGAACACCTCTCCATCACTGTCTCGTCAAGCTGTGAAGAGACGTGGACGCACGCACTAAGTATGGCCGAAACCTCGTACAACCACACAATGCCAGCCCATTGTGCAGGCGCCAACATCTCTACAGCTTCTTTTAAGGGGTATGTATCTCCGCGCCACTTGTTCTTTGAATACGATGGAACAATTATTTTGTGGGAGACTTTATTAGGGCTAAGTGGCTTCACTTTTATTTCACCTTTTATATTTATGCTCTTTCATTTGTGCTTCCGACTATTCAATAACTCGGGGAACTCAGACATCGATTGTCAGTAGAAAGCATTCTAGTGTGTGTGTGTGTGTGTGTGTGTGTGTGTGTGTGTGTGTGTGTGTGTGTGTGTGTGTGTGTGTGTGTGTGTGTGTGTGTGTGTGTGTGTGTGTGTGTGTGTGTGTGTGTGTGTGTGTGTGTGTGTGTGTGTGTGTGTGTGTGTGTGTGTGTGCCGCTTTTGGTGTTCGCCTAACAAATCTTCCAGTATACGCACCTCCTTATCCCCTCCACCACGCCTTTACTGTTCCTGTTTTTCCACTAACCTAGTTATAGCGTAGTACATGAGTACACTCAAATATTTGTTTTGCCCTAAATTTCGCATTCTACCCTGTAAAACTCGACGCGTGGGTGCTTAGAATTACGCTTTGAGCTCTTCATGCGACCCGCATGTTTTTTCAGCGAGCCTATTTGAAATGTGCGTTGGTTAACAAGCTGGAGGCGTCGTTATACTTCAAACGATGTCTTGTTCGTTGTGTTAAGGGAAGTGCTTATAGTAATGATGTCCTGAGGCGTAACTCTCAGACGACGTCCTTTACTGAGACAAAAGGGAGCGTCCGCTTGATCAGCTGATAACCTGTCTATGGAACTTCGTTAGCAGAAAGAACGCAGTGCTTGTTATACCCGAAGACAACCACATAGCAGAAAAATGCGTGGACAGACCACGTTCGTACTAGTTTTACGAGTACGAATAATCGTGTCATGCGACACGTCCCTGATTTAACTATAAATTAACTTAATATACTTAAATGTTTCAATTGCATTTAGTTGCTTTATCTCTCAATGAATTTGACATCCCGTGAATGCAATTTGACACAGGCTGTAAGGGTTCATGTTGACTCCCATGTGGCCCTGCATATACCTGGCCGAGGAATCCGGGTATGCGCCACAAGTACCTGACGTATTTCGTAAATCGTGACGTAAATGACGACCGTGTTACGTCATTGATGTCATGACCTATCAGTCATGTTAGTCACACATTCGTAACCTGCCGTGCCTGTATCGGTATATGCCTAGCGACCAAGCGGGCCTTGTTTGACGTCATTCTATTTTGGCACACCATTCGCCGACGCCGTTCACATTTCGCTTTTCACGAGCCAAATGAGGTTCTCGCCTTGCATAAAAAGACCAATGTACGTCGCTCCATTGCGTTCACCGCGTGGTTTGTGTGACCATGAAATCTGAGCGCAGTGACCCTATCCTATCGTGACGCTGACATCAAAGAGTACTGTCTCAAGACTAACGGTGCACGGTGTTCACGAAACGGTGTGTCTTGGCCTTGCGCGCACATATCTTTAGGCCTCGCACATTACTTAAGCAGCTCACGAAAAGTAATCGCAGGAAATTTCACATAACTCGCAGAAACAAACTTGAGCAGCCTTTATTCATTTCTTAGTAGTAGAGTAAGCGAAAATTGAAGTATACAAAATATAACAACATATCTCATTGTCGATTGCTGTAGACCGCTGCCTTATTTTGCGCTGCCTTATTTTACACGGACGGAAACGTAGCCACAATAACCGCTGCCATGTTAAAAGGAAGAGTCCGTTTTAGTAAGTCCCGTCGAGGTACCGTCAGCTGCACGTTATTCAACCGAGGCAGCTCTGCTTCGCACTCATCGGGGAGCCAGCTGTGCAATTGAAGGCTCTGGCAAAGTCGCCGCTGTCGCTAAGTGCAATGGGTCCAGTTGTCAACGCCCGGTGGCCAGGATTGATCAGGAGTAACGAGAGTCTCGCAAGACTGGAGCATCAGGTAGACGAAGAATACTTGGGCGCTCGTCAAGACGCGGCCTTCTTGCAGCGAGGTCTCGAGCTCTTGCTTAGGCGGCGACACTTTCCTGGAAAAGACTGAAAGCGAGGCGCGCAGCGAGAACGTCACGGAGCCGCCAGAAGTCCACGCTCTTCGAAGTACCTCGCAAACAGTTCTCGACCTCAGTCAGCCTCGACCGAGTATCTTCCGTGAGCCAGCGAACAGTGTCATCGGTCGAGTTGCTCTCCTCTATAAGCATGTATCGTCTGGTGGGACGAATTAAAGGTGAAAAACAGGGGGACCACCAACCAAATTGTAATCATTTAAAAGTAAATTTACTTCTAAACATTAAAAAACCCGACGTTTCGGGTCCCACTCGGACCCTTCTTCAGGGGTGACTGGAGGGCACCAGACAGCAGCAGTGCTTATAAGGCCTTCTTCTTCTCTCTTCCTTCCTTTCTCCCTTTCTCTTTTTTCCGTTCTTCAAGCCGAGGTCATGCTAACGTTGAATCAGGTGCCGGAGTCCGCTAAAATAGACACTTGGCATTGCACCTGCAGACCGGTTCACGTTTGCAGGTGTCGGCTGAATGTGCCATGATTCCACAAAGAGTCGCTTGTGAAAACTGGTTTCCAAGTCGAGGACGCGGGAGTTGTCAAAATCGATGCGGTGGTCGTGCACCTCGCTGTGTTCAGCTAATGCACTCCTTTGTCTGTCGAACTTGCGGACATCGTTCTTGTGCTGACGTAGCCGCTCTGGGAAGTTCTTCGTCTCTCCCACGTACGACGCGCGGCAATCCGAACAAGGAATGGAGTAAATCACACCTTGCCCTCTCTCCCTCGGCAGCCTGTCTTTTGGGCGCGGAAAGAAACGGCCAAGCGTGGAAATTGGCTTGTGTGCTACTCTTATTCCCTGCTCGGACAGCACACGTGCGAGCGCTTCGCTGGTACCCGGAAAGTAGGGAATACACACGCGTATGGGCTTGGAATGCGGCAGGTCAGTGTCCTTTCGAAGGAGTCGGCGGGGATTAGACTGGCGGCGAGCAACCTTTCCAACGAAGGCTTTTGTGTAGCCGTTTTTCAGAAGGTCGCTTTTGACCACCTGTTCTTCTTCTATCCGCTTATTCTCCGAAGAGCAGACCCTCCGTGCACGGGTCAGCAGAGCCGAAACCACCGCCGCTTATGGTGGAAAGGGTGGTTAGAGCAGGCGTCGAGATAGCGACCAGTGTGAGTCGGCTTTCGGTACACCGAGAACTGGAGCATGCCATCCACCTTTGTCACAAGGACATCAAGGAACGGCAAGCAGTTGTTCTTTTCACGTTCCACGGTGAACCGAATAGCCGGCTCTAACGAGTTTAGGTGGGCCGTGAATGCGTCCACGGCAGAAGTTTTAAGAATGCAGAAGCAGTCGTCGACATACCGCAAAAATATCTTCGATTCCCACAGGCTGTAAGGGTTCATGTTGACTCCCATGTGGCCCTGCATATACCTGGCCGAGGAATCCGGGTATGCGCCACAAGTACCTGACGTATTTCGTAAATCGTGACGTAAATGACGACCGTGTTACGTCATTGATGTCATGACCTATCAGTCATGTTAGTCACACATTCGTACCCTGCCGTGCCTGTATCGGTATATGCCTAGCGACCAAACGGGCCTTGTTTGACGTCATTCTATTTTGGCACACCATTCGCCGACGCCGTTCACATTTCGCTTTTCACGAGCCAAATGAGGTTTTCGCCTTGCATAAAAAGACCAATGTACGTCGCTCCATTGCGTTCACCGCGTGGTTTGTGTGACCATGAAATCTGAGCGCAGTGACCCTATCCTATCGTGACGCTGACATCACAGAGTACTGTCTCAAGACTAACGGTGCACGGTGTTCACGAAACGGTGTGTCTTGGCCTTGCGCGCACATATCTTTAGGCCTCGCACATTACTTAAGCAGCTCACGAAAAGTAATCGCAGGAAATTTCACATAACTCGCAGAAACAAACCTTGAGCAGCCTTTATTCATTTCTTAGTAGTAGAGTAAGCGAAAATTGAAGTATACAAAATATAACAAACATATCTCATTGTCGATTGCTGTAGACCGCTGCCTTATTTTGCGCTGCCTTATTTTTACACGGACGGAAACGTAGCCACAATAACCGCTGCCAATGTTAAAGGAAGAGTCCGTTTTAGTAAGTCCCGTCGAGGTACCGTCAGCTGCACGTTATTCAACCGAGGCAGCTCTGCTTCGCACTCATCGGGGAGCCAGCTGTGCAATTGAAGGCTCTGGCAAAGTCGCCGCTGTCGCTAAGTGCAATGGTCCAGTTGTCAACGCCCGGTGGCCAGGATTGATCAGGAGTAACGAGAGTCTCGCAAGACTGGAGCATCAGGTAGACGAAGAATACTTGGGCGCTCGTCAAGACGCGGCCTTCTTGCAGCGAGGTCTCGAGCTCTTGCTTAGCGGCGACACTTTCCTGGAAAAGACTGAAAGCGAGGCGCGCAGCGAGAACGTCACGGAGCCGCCAGAAGTCCACGCTCTTCGAAGTACCTCGCAAACAGTTCTCGACCTCAGTCAGCCTCGACCGAGTATCTTCCGTGAGCCAGCGAACAGTGTCATCGGTCGAGTTGCTCTCCTCTATAAGCATGTCGAGCAAGCACCTGCTTAGTCGCGGTGTCAAGCGTGACAGCTGCACGTAGTCGTCGCCGTTCCCTTCAAGTGCCTGCGTCACGTTCAAGGCGACTAGGGGGACATAGACAGTCCTCGGGTACGGCTCGTACCAACACTTGGCGCTGAAGATAGAACGGCTCCATCGTGTGCGCGTTCCTCTACTCAAGGAATCGAAGAAGGTGTGCTGGAAGAATGCGACGTACGTATCTAGGCCACGCCGCGTCGCCTTGAAGGCGGGAAGACCATTGACGTAGTCCGCTATCGAAGCAGTGTCGTTGATCCAACTCGGACTGACTATATCCACTGCGGTCGTCGACAGGATGCGACGAATGGCAGCCTTCGAACTATCCTCGAATAATGACGAAGCGTCAACTCCCGCAATGAACCTGGCGATTGTTTTGCTGACGACGTCAGTAATGGACGGCATGGATGATTTAAGCCTGGCGTCGTGAAATAAGGTGCCGTGAACGAGCGGGTACAAGGCCTTTTCCGTAGCACGCACGCATAGCTGCCAGCGGGGCAAATCCGTTTTGGGCTTACCGTAGGCCATCGTACTGTAGAAGTTCGTCACGCCGGCTTCCGGTACAAATGGAGAAACTTGGATCATCAACCGAACTCCCAGGTAATTCATGACGGTATGAGGTTCCGTGTTCAACACCAAATCTATGACATCATTGACGAGTTCGGGAGAGTGGATCGCGACGTATGACCTCGCGCCAGTAAAGATATACCCCTCACGTCCTCGAAACACTGCCGTTAGAAACTCTAACATATCCGATGGTGAGTCTAGAACGTTGATCTTCGAGGCATCTGTGTTGACCCTGGACTCGCCCAGTTTCTCAAGGTCGCTGGCGAATTTCACTGTGGCGAGGATCTCCACGGGGGGCACATAGTCCTTCCTGAGCGCTTTGATTACAGCGAAAACGGCAGCCGCGTGTAACCTAATCGCTTCGTTGGCGTCCGCTTTCCCTGTGGTCGTCAGCAGCTCTGGAGGCCCTACCGAGACGATGTCCTTCTTCGGGGAAGCAGAATAAGACGCGACGCCGACGCTGAGCAGCGCCGCAGAGCCAGTCTTGCGCAGTATCTTCGCGGCTGTCGACCAAACGGAGATGCTCTCCCGCACCGGCGGCGTCAGCGGAAAGCCGTCTAGAGACAGATCCGACATCAGCTCGAGAAGTGCGTTCCAGCCTTCGTCTTCAATTAGCCTGACATTCATGCACTTATCGTAGAGATATCTCAGCGGCCGCAGTATCTTTGATCTTCCGGAGCCGTTCCGAATCGAGACGTAAACCCTGTGCTCCAGAAAGGCAACGTAATCATCGTCCGTCGAAATAGATTTGTCTGTGAAATGCGTAGTGAAGCGGCTGTGCCAGCGACGGCAAACGAACGCATAGAAATCCTTACACGGGTCGACATCGCGCCAGGACAGAAGGTTGCCGAGATATACGGCGTTCTGGTGGCAGCTGGTGGAGTTGCAGCTCACGCTGTGCCGACCGTACGCAGTAGGTTCGTCCTGACTAGGATGCTCACTTGACGGCCAGAAGAGATAGCCAAGGAAGAACAGTAGCGCTATAGCCAGACATATAGCCATTGGATAAAGGTAGCTTTCTGGAGGCTCTTGTTGACGCACCACATGAACGCCTGGGTCGGCCACCGTAAGATTATCTGTATGAGCCAGGTCTGGCGCCGTAGGAGCCGTCGTACTCTTGTGGCTGTAGGTCCCCGCGGTCGAATTGCGCGACCGCCTTACACCTAATAGGTCTTTTTCTTTGTTCGACTCCGACTCAATCCTCACACCGAAGGCGGTATTTGATTGAACGTGGTCTGCGATCGCTATGTCGTCCATTTCTATTGCTTGCACGCCAATCGGTGATGACTGCGAGGAATCTGGTAAAGCAACATCGTTGCTCCTCATGCATGCTTTGCTTCCCTCATCAGGATGTTCTGAGAAGTGTTTGTTGCTCGAATGATGACTTATGATCTGTAGCTTTTTTGAATTAGTCTTGTTAACCGCGATTTCGCTTGCATCGTCCATTCTCTTGTTCGCCCTTTCCGCTATCAAACGCTCATCGGCAATAGGCACAGATTTTATCATCGTGATTTTGTCGTTGCCCTGGACTACTGTGTCCCGTAGCTCATGTCCACCGGGCTTCATGAGCTCTTCCTTGCGGCTAAGTGAAACGTCGGTTTGATGACTCCTTTTCTCCGGTGGCACAGAGGGACGGTCAGCATAGTGCGTCGGTACTGTTGAGATCACATTTTGCACTGGCTGCTTGAGGATACCAGCAGCGCGGTGTTTCGTCCACGACTGTCGATCGTGTGACTGCGTTTCCTCCTGTGTTTGCAGCAATTTTTTCGAAGTAGTGCGTGTCTGGTACCTTTGTGCTTCCGCTGAATCAACGGGAAGGTTGACGTCGTCAAGAACCAACTTAGACTTTAGAGCCTCTGACGGGTCCTTGTCGGAAGGAAATAATGACGCAGCAGAAATCTCTCTTCGCATGGAAGTAGTTACCGGTACTGTGCTGCCTACTTCCGTTGCTGTCTTCTGTAGGTCAGGTCTAAGCATTTCCGTAACAGAAAACGTACGACTTGTGCCAAAGGGCAGATGCGACAATAAGGCTGACGATGGCGTCTTGTTTGTAGTGCGAAAAGGCACCCCCTGGCTGGAACTATTCATTCTTATTCCCGACGGAGGTTTCATTCCTGATATCGCTCCGCCATTTACAACAGCATCGTAAGACTCTTTCTTTCCAACTAGATGTGCATGAAAGCTCTGGCTTAATCGCTTTGTCGAGTGTAGCAATTCACCGTCTTCTCGTCTGTCAGTTGGCGCTACTTCGGTAGGTTGATAGTAGCTTTCAGAACGAGAAATCATCGTGGGATCCGCGGACTTTTGAAGACTATATCGTCTCTGCTCCTCCATCGTGAATCGTTTCTTCGCACTCGACATGCTCGATTCCTTTTGGCTCGCGGAAAGGGTCGGATCAGCAAACGTATTGCGATCGCCTCCTTCCTGGTTTTTGGTAGCAGGAACGGCCGCACGCGCACCACCTTCGTTTCTCGCCGAACCGTCTTCGCTTTCACTTTCAAAGCTTTCTTCGCTCTTCGATACTGTCGAGGAGAGCAGGCTGTCCTTTCTTTCGTACGTGGATAAGTCACCGGTTATAGCGTCCTGCTGCTGAATCTGACCCGGCGGCGCCGAGCCAGAACCTTTGCCGGCGACATTCGAGTTATCTCCTTCGCAGGACGTGTGCTCGACCGTACTCTTCTCGCATTTCAATGCGTCCTGCTTTTTTCACGGTACTAACGTGCCCTTGATCACATGATAACACAGTGGCGTTTTTTACTTCTGTTGGTTCACTAGAAGTCCCTGGCTTGCCGCTGGAACTTGTAGGCTCACTTCCCGACGAACCCTCGCGTTTCATCTCTGGAATAAGTCCCGTCCTGCTGTCTCCCGCATCTTCGCTCTCAGGGAATGTAGAACTCTCAGATCCTAAGGATCCAGCGCGCCCTTTGTTTTCTTCTGTCTTCTTAGAAGACCGCCGATTCGCGTCCTTTTCCTGTCGCTCGGGTGGTGCATCCAAACCAAGCTGACCGCGATTTACCACGTCCTCTGCTTTGTGAGAAAGCGGCTCCGCTAAACCTTGCTTGTCTTCCAGTTTCACCTTTTGTTCCGTAGCGCCCGGATTGTCGTCATTTAGTTTGACCCCGACGTTTTTTAGTTCCGCAAGAACGGGATTAGGCCCAGAGACGGTCGCTTGCCTTGCACTCGAAGTTCTGTCGCCAGCAGAGCCAGAAGCATCGCGTACTGAAGTGGCGAGGACCTGAGGTTTCGCGCCCGACACCGTCACGGATGAGGCCCCAGGTACGTCCGATGGTTCATCTGTGGACACGCTGGGCTTAGGGTCGGAACTTGCCGTTTGTTCATCGGCACTCGACGATGCTTCTTCGGTGGTGATGCTCATGGTGCGTAGGCGGTCCTGGTGGCAGCGTCAAAGTGACGAATTGCTCCAAAACCGTTTTTCATGCGCCTTGGGGCGTTCCTTTTTGAAAATGTACTGATCCGCTCTCGATGGCGCATTCACTGTGGGACTCAGAGAATGGCTCGCGCTTTTGATGGCTTCGTCGTCTTTCTTCTTTCTGTGATGACTTCAACCAACAGCGCTATATGTGAAAAAAAAATAGAATACTATATTTTCGAAGTCCTGCCGGCCATAATATTAATCTGCGTGAAGTTCGTGGGAACTTCACACGAACTTCACAGCGTGAACTTCACACTGTGAAGAGATTCCCTTCTTTGGACTCTTGGTCTCTCTTATGGCATTTAGTAGTCGTTCATTGTGCCCGCTCCTTACAAACATATACACTGTCAAGTCTGCCTCCCCCTTTAGCTGTTAGAGATTTGACTCATACGGTCAAGGAAAAGTTCGCGATTGTAATTAATTTAGGGCAAGTATAATTAAGCGCAAATGGTATTTCTGTCAGAGTGAACGTCTGCGAGTTTCGACTGACTCGGGCACGTGGAAACAGCCAAGCAACTTATCACGTGTATGACTTGTGGGAAAGCTGCCTCAGTTCAACCTCTCAGTCTCTGATGTGAACTTCTCAATCGCTTTCCTTGTGCGAATAGTTTACTGCTTCGTTGCTGCGACGGTGCATACTTCAACGCTTCAGTAGCCATAGCGTCAAATAAAGATTAATAGGCGCACTTGTACCCAGCAAGGGAAGTGACACTCACACTACAATAGCGGCAATAAGCGCGGTCGTCAAAATCCGATCAATGGCCGGCAATTTGACAGAGTCACTATTGCATTACATACAACGCCGCTCCGCTTCGCTGCGCGTTCCGGCAGTCTTGACTGCAACTAACACAGGCTGGATCATTTTGGTTAGTCATTTGAAAGCAACTACCCTGAGAACTTCAGGAGGCCTATACCGCAAAACGGAATACGTAATACTATTCCGTCTTGGTCCTACCTGATTGGTCAGTTCTGCTTGTCAAGGCAGGACTGACCAATAAGAGAATTGAGACTGGTCAGGGGTTGATCAATTCTGCCTTGACAAGCAGAACTGACCAATAAGGGAGGCTCAAGACGGAATAGTATTCCGTATTTCGTTTTACGGTTTTGGTCGCCAGGCGTCGTCACCATGGCCGTCACGCGGGCGGGCTTGTTCCCGCTGCAAAAGAAGGATCACTGACCGGATTATTTAGGCATTCCGTGTCGGTTAGAGCCGACCTGAGTCACGAATACTGCCACGCTCAACAAAACGATGTGGTTGTTAAATGGACGACTACTTTGCCCTCAAAAATGAAGAAACAGTAAAAATAAAGGTGCACTTCTGAAAGCAAAATGTTAAGTAATTAATGTGGCGTTCTTTCTGCGGCGCTCCTCATTATCATGTCGTGCTTATGGCACAAAATCTTCATAATTTTTCTGCACACACACACACACACACACACACACACACACACACACACACACACACACACACACACACACACACACACACACACACACACGCACGCACACACACACGCAAAGAAAGGATCCACTCCCTCGAAAATTACGCGATAGTTTAGCAGAGCGAGGGCTTGCGACATCATGTTCATCGATTCTGTACGGGCCTTGGCGCATTAATAAGGACGTGGATCAGCTTGAACTAACGGTCATTAAGTTGTAAATTGGCGTTTGTGACACTAAGAAATTTGAGCAGGGTGTGTGATCTCTGTCACCATCTCGTTTTCTAGGTTGATGCAATAACGCATCACTGCAATATTGTAGTACTGCACACACAAGGCTTGAACAAGGATTCGTAGCGTGCGCGTTAACTAAATTAATCCGGAACTCGGCACGATCTACGATGAACCTCCCACTCATCATCATTCACTCCGTGGATATGCTGTGAATTTTTTCTTTGGATTTCTTTCTCGAGAGATAAGCTGAACTACTAAACCATCATCAATCAACGAGGCCTGTAGTAACACCTTCCATTCTGCATACGAATGCGCGTGTTCTCTGGTAGTGAGACCATTGTGCGCAGAGTTCTGTATGAACAAAAAAAAATATATCGTGAACGTTCACGATGTCCAAAACACACGTTAACTGTGTGTTTTGAAAGCCGCTGTAGCTTGCTTCCGTCTTCCATTAAGAAGCCCTTTATACGTAAACCAGTTCGATCAATGCCTTGTAAGCACACATCTCGCAGAAATATTTCTTTCTCCGAATGAAACAAGGATTTTGCACGAGTCAGATTACTCCGTGCCGTAGACGCGCGCCCACGTACAGACGTTCATAACTATGCAAATGAGCCAAGGATCTTGGCGAAAGAGTTTTGTCTTCTACCTATTCACACTGCCCGAGCAAAACTTCTAGAACGGGGTGACGGATACACCCGAAAGGGAGGGCCGAACAAATGACTTTTCCGCGCCGAAGTCTAACAACCGTTCTTCTCAGAGAAGCCTTATAGATAAACGTTTAGTTTGCTCCAGAAAAAAAAATAATAATCGCACTAGTACGATTTAATGCATCGCACTGAAACCAAACGAGAGAGCGCCCTTCTTCCAATGTGCCTCAGTACGTCATTCAACACGATCAATAACCTGCATAGCGTTCGTTCGAGGAACGGGGTTTCGAAACGCTGTTCGAAAATTCGCTCTTCGAAAATGCGCATAAGACGTTTTAGAATGTCGCCACAATATGCTCGTGGCGCACAGCCCTTCACTGATAGCGTAGTGCGAACAACTCGGCGCGTTTTTTAACTTTGTGACGTTGCAATGATTATTTCTTGTTTATCTCCGCGAAGACCTTTCTCGTTAATCTCGAAACCATTCATTCGCGAACCACTAATGGAGGAGTTCCTAGTTCATCGTGATGAGACGGGCTTTCCACAGAAGACTGTCTTTCTCAGCATGCGCTCATGTACGCGTGGGCGTGACTAAAGAAACGCATCACGCCAGGCTGCCGATAAAAATTACGAAGAGATGTCATCCGTTTAGGCATTTCCTACAGCGAGCATATTAAGGAATTCCATCTCTCTAATGCCAAGCTCTGGGAAAACCAGAGGCTGAATTTGTGAAGACATTATCTTGCGATCACTTAATTCCGTTGACAAATAGCCGCCGTTTACAGTATGCCTTGGTTCAGTACTTCTTGGAGTTTCTTATTACAAAGAATACTAGTGTAAACTTATTCTGTGAAAAATCACGCTGATGTGCTTTGCGCAACTCCAACACACTATGTACGTATTTATTGTCCTCCTGAACGTTATAGTCGTAGAAATTGTCTCCTCGCAAGAAAATCAGTTGTGTATTTCTCAACAAGATTACAACTTCTAGGCTGAAAATCTTGTACTTTGATCAACAGTTCAAACGTCGGCTGATTATTTAACGTTAATAAATGGCGTAATAATTCTCATATAGTAAGCTCTATGTTGAGTTGCTCAGGAGGGCAGTGAATAATGCTGAATTTAATGCAGTAAGTAACACGAATGGGAACTTTTTGAGGCTTGACACAAGTTGGCTGAAACTCCCGTATCGACTCTATCACGTGCCAACTAATCAAGAAAGAACTTCTTGCTTACATAAAATGAAAGCCACACTTCGCGCTTTCTAAACTATCATTCCCCGTCGTTTCTCTACGCCCTTTTTCCTCTTTCCTCTTTTTTGCTTTTTTTTTAGGATGTGTTATTGCACTTTCCTAGGCGCACAATAACTGCTTTCACAGAAAGGAAAAGCTCTACCGAAGACAAGTGTGTCCGCAAGGCACTACGTATAACTGAGACATTCAATCATGGTGGCTATTGCTGCTTCATGTGTAGTAGACTCTGTCAAGCCAAGTTGAGGCAGCACATTAAAAACTATAGTTCTTGCTTAAGTTGTTCTTGTGTATGCGATTAAAATTATCCTCCCAGTTTACTACCACTCAGAATGCTGTCGTATGCCGTTTAGCATGTTTACATAAAATGTACAAACCCTATATGTTATTTAAGTATATACACTGGCTGGCACTACAGCGCACCACTTTAGCACACCGCACTAAATCGCTCACCCCCCCCCCCCCCCCTTTTTTTTTTTCGAAGAATTCAGCTAACCGATGCCCAGCATGTTCATCGCGTGCCTGCTGATGATCGTCCCGTCGAGCAACCCGACGTCGTGATAGTGCGGCTGCGAAATATATGACAGCCAGACGACAGCTGTCGGCACGCAATATCTGCGTGTACGTGTATATCACACGCGCTCTACCAGCGACTCTAATTGGAACACGTCGGGCCTCAATGTCAGCACCGATTCAACAAGTTCGGCTTTTGGAATTCGACTACTGCGTCATGAATTCATATTTAATGCTGCATTGGCAAGTGTGTGTGTGTGTGTGTGTGTGTGTGTGTGTGTGTGTGTGTGTGTGTGTGTGTGTGTGTGTGTGTGTGTGTGTGTGTGTGTGTGTGTGTGTGTGTGTGTGTGTGTGTGTGTGTGTGTGTGTGTGTGTGTGTGTGTGTTCAATTGACCCGCACTCACCACTTACTGCGCACAGTAAGACCCTCCTAACATGCTTCAGAGCGCTTCCTTTAAAGCGTGCATAGTCTGCACAGCTTGTAAACAACCAAATTATGCACTTTTGCGCACTCGCCACTGTGACCTAGAGCCCATGATAGGACCTGCAACACTTTTTTTCGAATATGGCCGAAAAACGCTGCCGATCAATCGTGGATGATCCCACGGTCATGTCAGCCATGTATTATTGCACTGCACGCACCAGGTGGTTTGCAATTATTTTCTTTCATAATACAGGTGGAAAGCGCCTGCTCTTCTTTCAGCAAAGCACGTCGATGGGCCAACACGGCACTACGTTAGAGATGGAGGAGCTACTAGGATGGAAGAACTATTCGCGGACGGTTACCGCGGTCGCCGTGGGGAGCCACCACATTCCCGCAGTGGCTGCCGGCACACGTCTCGTCAATGTGGAAGCGGGAATAATAAGCTCAAAGAAGAAAAAAGAATATAAAACGCTCAAGGTCACGAAGCGCGCCGGCGTGGCTCCTTGTCTTTTTCACTATTCTCCGTGTAGTTTCCAGCGCGCTCGTCGAGACAAAAGGAGAGTGAACGCGATCGAACGGTGGAACTTTCTTTAAACTTGACGCTGTAATTCGGCTAACGTCCAACGTATCTGAAAAATATTTCGCGGCAGGCGATCGATGAGGCGATAAACCTTTTTGATGATGTCATTAAAGGATTACTTGGAAAAATGTTGCAAGGCCCTCTTAAGCATGCAGCCAGGAAAAAGGTCGCGGGTTCAATTTCTAGCTGCTGCAGTCCCACATTCGTGTGGACTAAACGTAGGAGCTCCCGCGCGCTTGGATTTAAGCGCACGTTAAAGAACCCAAACTGGTTGAATTGGCTGTGTTCCCTCACTGAAGCACGATATTAGTCAAGCTTGTGCCTTTTACGATCTTGCTTTTATCCTAGTCTGACGCTGTAGCGAAGTTAATTCGCTTTTTCCAAGATGTATTAAGCCCGCCTTACCATGCGCATAAACGAAGTTACATAATCTAAATGAAGTTTTATTCAAGTTCAGTAGGACTGGCTACATATGTAGGCAACACTGAGGGTGTGCCAAACGGCCAAGTAAGCATTATCAACACTTGCCTTATGTGGATAAACAAATAGACGTCTAGATGTCGATCTATGCTACCATATAGTGACCATAAAACGATTTCGGCGCACCAACGTAAACAAGGCAATCGGCGTAAATCATTGAAGAGAGGGGGGTGGGTTCTGATTTTCTTTCTGAGCAGCTGGAGTGGGGATGTTCCTCAACCCCCGTCTGAGAATTATCTTTCAAGCATCATATCTAAATTGCTTGACATGTATATCGCGCCCTGTTAAAGCCAACTCTGAAATGTTCATAAGGCTGGGCTTAAAGATAGCAAAATGCAATTACGTGAGGTGTGAACCCATGGTCAATTTTATTTTGCTTCAAAGCATTATATAAATTCTTATATCATTAAAAATATAACGTAACAATGGCAACTCTATCGCCACCATGGTGAAATGGGCGTCCCACTTGCGGTTTTTTTCTTTTTTTTTTTCATTTACGTACACTGAAAAAGACAAACCGAAAAATCACTTTAACAAATCTTCGCAAGGGCTTCGCCGCATTAAAACATAGATTGCAGTGAAGCACCCTTTAAAGAGCATGCGCTACGCCGTAATGTTCACGGGGGAAAAATTCCACCTTGATTCCCATTGTGAAAGTGAATGTACAGCGAACGTGGGCGTGCACTTTATGATAACGGCCAGCCATTTGGAGGATTTGATTGCATCATGTGCGGTTAGCTGTGGCAATTGCCTCCAATCCGAGCCAGAGAAAACTCTAAAGGTACTCTCCAACACTCGGAAAGGTTTTGCTCGGTTGCGGTGGTACTGATAACACAGTTTCTTGTGCTGATGGAAACGGGCATGCTTGTACCACACAAAAGAAGAATAATAGCTTTAACTTGGCACTGAGAGCCGTGAAAAAAAAAAAAAGACCGGTGGCGCCATCATTGGTGATGTGTGTTGAACTCCAAGTGTAAAGAATCGATGAACAGATCGTAAAATACGATTTAGAGCAGGGAATGTCGCAGGAGCCAACGTTTCGACAAGTGCATTTGTCTTCGCTGGCTCCTGCGACATTCCCTGTTCTAAATCGTATTTTTCGATCTGTTCATCGATTCAAGATATCCACCTTCCCCCGAGCTTCTCTTCTAGTTTGGATTCCAAGTGTAAAGAAAATTCAAGAAAAATCTGTGCACGTTCACTTCTCCTTGCTTAATTAAAAACGAAAATTTATTACCTACATTTGTAGTTCGTACATCTGGTAGCGTTCCTTTGCGACAGAGAGTAATTTTCTTTTCTGCGCATTGAATGTTGGGGCTGCCTGCGCCGCCTTCAAGTTCGTCCCAAGACATCCGCGACCTGCCCGGAAGAAAGCTGTGGGCGTAATCCTTTATTTGGCCTACCACGTGCCGTAGATGACTGTTACGGTAATACGTTAATGCTAAACAAATGCAAATTAATCCTGCAAAACACAGTAATCAATGTTGCCGGCGCCCCTACACAAGCTCGCACGAGAGGAGACCAAGAATATTTTAAAATGCCGTTTTAAGCATTTCTGCTCACATTCCAGCGAAACAACCGCAAGCTTGGACACTTCTGGTGGTAAGATGTTAAAAAAAAAAAAAAAAACCTGGACAGCGATGAAGGGCAGCAGACGGTCGCTCTAAGCATAGCCGAGGTGTCAAGACGCAAGTATTCGGTAACCACGTCGTGACACCACCTGTCTCACTCCCCTTGCGTCAGGCGGTATGACTGGAGTACATCGCCTTTACAGTGCATCGCCACAGTTTGTTCAAATATGGCAGCACACAGGTTCACGCAGGAAATAAAACCTCACGCACTCCTCATCGCCTTGTCCGCGCGCCACAGCGACTTGGAAATTGCCACCTTTCTGAACGTAGCGAAATCTTTCGTTTACAAGGCCCGGACCTTGCGTACAACTGTGCCTTGAACGAGCAGCACATATTCTGGCGGTGACGTCGAATCTGCGACGAAGAAGAAAAAAAAAAATACAGTCATTGGTCAGACGTCGTCAGAACCCGAGATTTTGTCCGGCGGCTGCAAGTCATCGTGAGTGGCTACTCAGGGAAGTCAAAGCGGACCATGTCAAAGGAGTTCCAAGTCGCCGAATGTCAGTCTAGGTTTGCACGAAAAATTGAGGTGCCATTCCTATGTTAGAAAGAGGGGGCATGTAGGATAAACGTCCGGACAATCGTCTGCTCACGTCCGTTGCGGTTGTTAAGCAAGCTGAGGAGACCTGAGGGGCCAGGAATACTCTGGTTCTTCTTTTCTTAGATTGTAACTTTGACGAAGACCGAAATGTCAACCGCCGTATTGATGGAAGGCTTTGTGCAAGCGCTTATGGGGTACCTAGAGTGACGCACACAGAATTCCGGCCGTATGCGATGGTGTTAGCCATCGCCAGCAACGAGGGTTACATCACGCTGTCACATTTCTTTGCAGGACTCCAAGTTAATGCTGCCGCGTACTTAAAGGTGCTCACTACTGTTGAAAAGCTCTGGGTAAAGACTGTTTCGAAAACGAAAAGACTTTCCTTCAGGAAGATCTGGCTTCTGGCTTCACCGGCTGCGTCACCCAGGAGTGGCTGGTTGACAACTGTGAAGACGTCATTTACAACTTGCGGCCTCATAGTTCTTCGGACTTGACTGCTCTGTCTTGGCCATCTTCGAAAGAGAGGGCAAACGAACCGCATAATACGAGACTCGCTGAAGGCCGCCATTGCTTACTCAATGGCCAACATCTCCCAAGGCCCTCTTAAGCATGCAGCCAGGAAAAAGATCGCGGGTTCAATTTCAAGCTGCTGCAGTCCCACATTCGTGTGGACTAAACGTAGGAGCTCCCGCGCGCTTGGATTTAAGCGCACGTTAAAGAACCCAAACTGGTTGAAATGGCTGTGTTCCCTCACTGAAGCACGATATTAGTCAAGTTAGTCCATTTTACGATCTTGCTTTTATCCTAGTCTGACGCTGTAGCGAAGTTAATTCGCTTTTTCCAAGATGTATTAAGCCCACCTTACCATGCGCATAAACGAAGTTACATAATCTAAATGAAGTTTTATTCAAGTTCAGTAGGACTGGCTACATATGTAGGCAACACTGAGGGTGTGCCAAACGGCCAAGTAAGCATTAGCGACACTTGCCTTATGTGGATAAACAAATAGATGTCTAGATGTCGATCTATGCTACCATATAGTGACCATAAGGCGATTTCTGTGCACCATTGTAAACAAGGCCATTGGCGTAAATCATTGAAGAGAGGGGGGTGGGTTCTGATTTTCTTTCTGAGCATGCTGGAGTGGAGATGCTCCTCAACCCCTTCTGAGAATTATCTTTCAAACATCATATCTGAATTGCTTCGCAAGTATATCGCACCCTGTTAAACCAACTCTGAAATCTGAAGCACTTCCAAAGAGCAGTAACAAAGTTCAAGTGTGGAAGCTGCGTTCATATTAACGAGCACTGTTGCGCACTATAAGTTTCTGAAATGCTGCGGGCTACTGATATGTCGCAAATGTTCATAAGGCTGGGCTTAAAAATAGCAAAATGCAATTACGTGAGGTGTGAACCCATGGTCAATTTTATTTTGCTTCAAAGCATTATATAAATTCTTATATCATTAAAAATATAACGTAACAATGGCAACTCTATCGCCACCATGGTGAAGTGGGCGTCCCACTTGTGGTTTTTTTTTCTTTTTTTTTTCATTTACGTCACTGAAAAAGACAAACCGAAAAATCACTTTAACAAATCTTCGCAAGGGCTTCGCCGCATTAAGACATAGATTGCAGTGAAGCACCCTTTAAAGAGCATGCGCTACGCCGTAATGTTCACGGGGGGAAAATTCCACCTTTATTCCAATTGTGAAAGTGAATGCACAGCGAACGTGGGCGTGCACTTTATGATAACGGCCAGCCATTTGGAGGATTTGATTGCATCATGTGCGGTTAGCTGTGGCAATTGCCTCCAATCCGAGCCAGAGAAAACTCTAAAGGTACTCTCCAACACTCGAAAAGCTTTTGCTCGGTGGCGGTGATACTGATAACACAGTTTCTTGTGCTGATGGAAACGGGCATGCTTGTACCACACAAAAGAAGAATAATAGCTTTAACTTGGCACTGAGAGCCGTGAAAAAAAAAAGACCGGTGGCGCCATCATTGGTGATGTGTGTTGAACTCCAAGTGTAAAGAATCGATGAACAGATCGTAAAATACGATTTAGAGCAGGGAATGTCGCAGGAGCCAACGTTTCGACAAGTGCATTTGTCTTCGCTGGCTCCTGCGACATTCCCAGTTCTAAATCGTATTTTTCGATCTGTTCATCGATACTAGATATCCACCTTCCCCCGAGCTTCTCTTCTAGTTTGGATTCCAAGTGTAAAGAAAATTCAAGAAAAATCTGTGCACGTTCACTTCTCCTTGCTTAATTAAAAACGAAAATTTATTACCTACATTTGTAGTTCGTACATCTGGTAGCGTTCCTTTGCGACAGAGAGTAATTTTCTTTTCTGCGCATTGAATGTTGGGGCTGCCTGCGCCGCCTTCAAGTTCGTCCCAAGACATCCGCGACCTGCCCGGAAGAAAGCTGTGGGCGTAATCCTTTATTTGGCCTACCACGTGCCGTAGATGACTATTACGGTAATACGTTAATGCTAAACAAATGCAAATTAATCCTGCAAAACACAGTAATCAATGTTGCCGGCGCCCCTACACAAGCTCGCACGAGAGGAGACCAAGAATATTTTAAAATGCCGTTTTAAGCATTTCTGCTCACATTCCAGCGAAACAACCGCAAGCTTGACACTTCTGGTGGTAAGATGTTAAAAAAAAAAAACCTGGACAGCGATGAAGGGCAGCAGACGGTCGCTCTAAGCATAGCCGAGGTGTCAAGACGCAAGTATTCGGTAACCACGTCGTGACACCACCTGTCTCACTCCCCTTGCGTCAGTGTTGCGGAGTTGCCACTCCGGAATTGGAATGATTCCGGAATCATTCCACATTTTCGCGACCCCGGAATGGAATGGGAATGGAATGGGGACAGCGCTTGGAGGAATAGAATGGAAATGGAATTAAGCGCCTTTTGCTCGGAATGGAATGGGAATGGAATTACGTTTTTTTCCTAAAATAGAGCACGTTTTCGTCTACGCGCTGTTTTTCAAACTTCAAACATTAGTAAGTCAGAGCCTCTAATTTAACAATAAAGCAGTATTTTTAAAATGGCTTGGCTGATTACAAGCACGGTGCATTTAGAAGCAACGCGCCCACTACAATTCTGTCCTTATATAGACTGTGTTGCTCCGACGTTTGTCTCTATTCTTGGCGTAACCATCGTGAGGAACTACGGCGGCGGCTTACCCCCTCCCCCCACCCTTACGCCTTGCGATTTTTTTTTCCTCATCGGCGTCCCTGGCGCCTTTTGACTCCCCACGCTTCAATTTTTTTGTTTTTGCTTCTGTCGCCTTCGGCGACCGACGCATATTCCAAAAGCGCTTCTCTAAGTTTTGACGCGTATTGACGCTGGCTGGATGCTTGTGTTCACTGCAAGCTTTCTTATAACAGCTTGCGCGCCGTCTCACCTCATACTCCTCCCCCCCCCCCCCTTCCCACCTATTTGCAATACTGCCCTCCCCTGTCTAGACACATGAGCGCCTTTGCCCGAAACTCTGTCGGCGAATGTCTCTAGGTCAGCGCAGCACACAGTCGTACACGATGAACTGTTTACCCTCCCCCTCCTTACAGTGAGAGAGAGAGAATAAATTTTTGAAAGCATTGGTTCGGGAAGCCAGGCGAAGCAGGAGAGCCCACGTAACCACGGCCGCGGTTACGTGGGCTTATCCCTGCGCGTTGGTTCCCATTGATACCCCCACACGAAAGCAGCGAATACTCTATGCACACCTGATCTTTATCTCGATCACGAGCATTTTAGTACCTGACACACGTAAATAACCTTTGCGACAAGGAAGACATTGCATACCTGCGCACAGGCGAATAGAGAAATTCCGCCTCACCCCATCCATGCTTGCGAGCCGCGCTTGACAAGCGTGAGTGCTGGCGAGCAGTGCGGCCCATTGTTCCGTATTCGATGCAAAGGCACAAAGTGTCCGAGCGGTGCACTGTTCCAACTTACTAGAGGGTTTTCTTCCCCACAAAGCAAATCTTAGTTTTCTCCATATTCACGACCGCTCCAGACGCGTGGCAAAACTGCTTAGTCTTCCTGAACACTACTTTTGTCAGCATAAAAATACGCTATGTCGCCATTTTAGCATTAAGACATTTAAGCTTAAACAGTACTAAAACATCACCATTCGTTCCAACACGCTGACCATGCAAATACTATAGATAGCGGGAGAACTGCCCCTATGTGAATTAGTAGGGCGGTCGTACTGCACGAGATGTGTCACCAAGCTACTATCTCTCGACCTTGGTAACGTGTTTTGAGTACTTTTGCAGTTCTTAATGTATGTGATGACATCAGCTTTATGGAGCGTTCATTCTTAAGTCGATAAAAGTATCAAGATGCCTTTCCTACGTTGAGGAATTACAGGAATGGAATTGAACTGCTCGGCCATTCCCGGAGTGGGAATGGGCTAATTTTTTTTCACTCCGAGGAATTGAAAGGAATGGAATTGCGGCAAGTTCTAATTCCCCGGAATGGAATTGGAATGGAATGGAGGCGCCCATTCCGCAACACTGCCTTGCGTCAGGCGGTATGACTGGAGTACATCGCCTTTACAGTGCATCGCCACAGTTTGTTCAAATATGGCAGCACACAGGTTGACGCAGGAAATAAAACCACGCACTCCTCATCGCCTTGTCCGCGCGCCACAGCGACTTGGAAATTGCCACCTTTCTGAACGTAGCGAAATCTTTCGTTTACAAGGCCCGGACCTTGCGTGCACCTGTGCCTTGAACGAGCAGCAGATATTCTGGCGGTGACGTCGAATCTGCGACGAAGAAGAAAAAGAAAAACCAGTCATTGGTCAGACGTCGTCAGAACCCGAGATTTTGTCCGGCGGCTGCAAGTCATCGTGAGTGGCTACCCAGGGAAGTCAAAGCGGACCATGTCAAAGGAGTTCCAAGTCGCCGAATGTCAGTCTAGGTTTGCACGAAAAATTGAGGTGCCATTCCTATGTTAGAAAGAGGGGGCATGTAGGATAAACGTCGGGACAATCGTCTGCTCACGTCCGTTGCGGTTGTTAAGCAAGCTGAGGAGACCTGAGGGGCCAGGAATACTCTGGCTCTTCTTTTCTTAGATTGTAACTTTGACGAAGACCGAAATGTCAACCGCCGTATTGATGGAAGGCTTTGTGCAAGCGCTTATGGGGTACTTAGAGTGACGCACACAGAATTCCGGCCGTATGCGATGGTGTTAGCCATCGCCAGCAACGAGGGTTACATCACGCTGTCACATTTCTTTGCAGGACTCCAAGTTAATGCTGCCGCGTACTTAAAGGTGCTCACTACTGTTGAAAAGCTCTGGGTAAAGACTGTTTCGAAAACGAAAAGACTTTCCTTCAGGAAGATCTGGCTTCTGGCTTCAGCGGCTGCGTCACCCAGGAGTGGCTGGTTGACAACTGTGAAGACGTCATTTACAACTTGCGGCCTCATAGTTCTTCGGACTTGACTGCTTTGTCTTGGCCAGTCTTCGAAAGAGAGGGCAAACGAACCGCATAAACGAGACTCGCTGAAGGCCGCCATTGCTTACTCAATGGCCAACATCTCCCAAGGACCACTTTATCTCTGCATGCAGTAGTTTCTGAAGCCGAATCGGATCGGTTATCGCTGCGTATGGCGGACTTATTGAGCCACTGTTATGATAAATCACAAGAGAAGCATTTCCCAAAGTTCGGTGAAAGCATGACCAGTTTTGTTGGAGGTATTCTCTGCCTGAAGGCAACGAAGTGTTCTTAAATGCCTTGCACAACTGGTACAATTAAAACAGAAAAAATTCCATTTTGGTTAAAAATTTCAAACATTTGGACAAGATGATGTCCTAATTCTTTTAATTATCAGTTCCTAATAAGGCAAAGGTCCCATGGAGATGACTTGCTTGATTTATGGAGGTGGTTTGCCCACCTACATCTCAACAAGTTTCAATCATCTACGATTCCACTGATTAATCTACAGAAGAACACACAGCAGAGGTACAGGCAATAGGTGAAACATGCTTTATTATGCACAAAGAAGGCAAAAAATATGTTTCTTCAAACATATACATTTTAAAAGGGTATAATTGTGAGAACAAAGCACAGTGTCAGCACTGCTACAGTTTCGGATCACAGCCTTCATAGCCTTGTAATTTGGTGCTCCAAAGCACCAGCTTGACAAGAATGCCAGCACATGCAATCAAACACTCATACATGGTACGAGCATGGCCTGTACAAACAGCCGCAACAGCTGCCTTACCAGACAAAAAGAAGAGTATATTCACTGAATATCCTGTGAATCAAGGCAGCAAATTCATATTCCTTTCAGTTATGAATTCAAACACTTGCTTGATATCTGCTATTGCTCCGGCTCAATAAATACGACAAAAAATCGTAAACTGCTGTTAACATGGATCTCAGTTCTTATTTCATGTACTGGTTGATGCACCAAGCATATTCACAAAAGCTTCAATGGACACTGAAGACAGAACGTGCAGTAAATGTTGATACACACATAACTGAACTTCCATTGTAAACACTGCAAGCATTTCACATCATAAGCATTCCTGCCAAAGTGCAGAGCAGTTTGTTTTCTATGCACTCCAACTGTCTCCCCACAAGATTCTTACAAAAAAAAAAAACATGCTAGGGACAGGTAAGCACATCGATGCCATGAAACTTGCAAAGTTAACTGGTCACACGAAAGTGTGCAGCACGCAGAAGTGCAGATATATGGTACAAAGGCTAAATATTAGCACCAAGACAGAAAAACAGCAAGTACTACCTTGAATATCTGTTGAACAATGAATATGAGCCAAAGGAACATAAACCTGTCAACAAGCTCTCTTCAAAACTGAGAGTGGGCAGGTTGGTGTGTATCCATACTTAATGAAAAAAACGGCGAAGTAGTTACACAGGCAAAGAAGGAAACAGTGCACACAAGCTATTGCATTCCTCAACACTTTACTGCTGCCTTTTCATTCAGACCTACGCAGGTATTTTAGTAGACTGTTTCAAAATTTTGCAAGAAACAATCATATACAGCCACATAACTCAAGACTAGCTCAGCTGGCTTGTGTATAGTCACATATATGTACACATATAAAGAAGAGAACAAACCCGCAAGTTACTGGTGCTAACAAAACACAGTCCGCAAATGCATGCAATGCATAGGCAGCATGTCACGCAAGTAGTCTGTCCTATGCTAGCTGTGCCGCAACTTCCTGTGGGGGCTTGCACTTCACATTGTGACCAAGAATGTTCACAGATTTCAACAAGCTGCCTGGTTTTGTGCAAAACAGTCTGCAATGTCCTCAAGAGCACAAACTTATTGCACAAGTACATAATACACAAACACTCCAGAACTCTTATAAGGCAAGAACTCGAACCACACTCAGGCACTTTGCATTACTTAGCAATAGCAAACAAATACGAATCATCGGCTTGCTGCAGAAAGTACACAAACTTGTCCCGGTACAATAAGACAATGCAGTTCTTTAAGCTTTAATTGTCATGCACTAACTAGTCTTGCTTAATTACCAACCACTTTACCATTTTCGAAAAGCGGCATGGTCAAGCTCATCTTATCCACTACATTTTAAGATTCTGGCTCTTTGGCTGCTAGAAGGCCTAGCAAGACTATTCACACTGCAGTAGAAAAAGTGGCTTCCAATTGCATGTTGTAGCGCTCACCACAAAAGTATGGGTTTCAAGTGTCTAAGTCACCGAGCACCAGAGATTTACTCTGCTATAAAGCAATTTTTTACAGGACCTAGTGAACGTGATTGAACGCACTGATCACCTGTCATGAACTCCAAAATGTATAGTTCATGCACACGGTTTTTGTTATATTTCGGGTTGCCAGGCGCTAGCTGCGAGTTACTCTTTCTATCCCATAACAAATTTATTATCCCATTAAGACAAATGAAGTCCTTTTATGAGCTTTCCTATAAGCCAGTGCACAAAGAGTTGATCCAAAATGGCATAGCAGTGAAAAGAAACTAAACGCTACGAAATCAATCAGTACAGGCGCATGTCAGGATGAATTATTCAAATAGTTAGAAAGAAACAGACAATGGAAACAGATTAGAGGTACCAAAGCCTACCAAATCTAAATAAAAAAGGGTGCTTCAAAGTGTTGCTTATGAGATGAGGATTCTGAAATGCCAGATGACAGAGCAGGTGAGATATCTGAGCGATACATTTGGGATAGGTTTTGGTATGCTAGCAAATAAACTAGAATGCAGAGAAATTTCAATGTCATATCTGAGAAAAACAAGCTCTACATCTGAATAAAGAAAACTACATTAAATTATTTTATTATTTAACCATTAAGACACAAAGCACTCAAACTCAAAAGGCTTTTATACACAAGTTTTAGTTCACAAAATAAATTTTTCATGCCAGCAGTAAGCAAAAAAATGAAATCCACTAGCTGAAACCTCTGCTTTAGCTTGAACCACGTGTTGATCAACAAAATTTGATTATACTTTAAATGGTCGCAGTCACGTGAACCTATTGTGTTAATTTCACTAGATATAGAATTTTGCAACAACACTTAGCAAAAATATGCCAGTTAACATTCTAACAAGGCAAGATATGTGCTGTCATTTTCAAATATTTGTATAACACCTACTCACTTGTGCCATACTGTTTTTCTATATCTACAGAACAGTTATGTTACCAGTCAATTCGACACAATAAGTTCCTCCCAAATAATTGTGCAAGGGGCATAGCAGTTCCACTCATGTGTCGACACATACAATATGCCAGACCTGATGTCAAAAGTAGCAAGTAGTACTGTTATTTTGTAAACCTACAAACTGAAATAACATGAGCTCAGAAAGCACTATCTCCCATTACAATGCAGCTTCAACCTCACCAAGCTAGAAAAGGGGTATTTTGATTATTTAGGTATTATTCAAGCATAAAATTACAAAGTTTAAGCTCCTAGAGGTATTTTGAAACAGGAGGTATCCCTTGAACATCTAGCTTGCTTATCCTAAAGAGAACTTTCGGGCACATCAGTTGAAGCACAACACCCATTGGAGCCCTTACGAAATCTAATGAGATGAGAGTGTTTCCGACTGACACAGCTACAAGTACAGATAGCACAACGTCATGAATTTCATACATGGCAAAAAGTAACACACAATATTTTCCCCACACTTATGGTAGATGTCATTCCTCTGGAAGTACATCAAGAACTGTAGCCAAGCAAAGGCAGAGACGTGTTGAGACTCAATGCGCACAAATATTACACCATGAAAAGCATAATGTCTTGACACTCATTGAGTATGACGGCGAACACAAAGGTATTTACACATAACAACTCAGTCTCACAAGACAAATGTTTGGAAAACAACCTCACGAGGAATTATAAGCACAACTCATACCACTTTCACATAAATACTTTGATTCTAAATTAAACAAACTATAACATAAAATGAATAAATGATCTCACTACACATAAAAACCTCTTACCATTATAAATCATATACAACTAGCCTCTCTCTTTGAGCAAAGGAGGAACACACAACCTACAACACCAGCCAACATTGTTCATTGAGTACAGCTGACACTAAAATCCAAGTTATGCCATGAACTTGCACTTTCTATGTGAACAGAAACATCGTGCGCCTGGAACAACTGCAAACACGCAATGTTGCAATGCCTCCATATTTTCACAAACAGACCAGTTTCTGACGTTCAACAACCGTGTCACATAAGCAATCTGGTACAGTGATGCATACCTGTGCTCGACTAGCCACTTACACACAGGGTCCCACACAAAGGCGCAGGTTCTGGTGAATGGATTGTGCACATCGTAAAGTTGCATATCTCAACAGGAACACAGTGCACTGGACTGACGTGTCAGATCATGCAGCTGCATGTAAATGCAACTGCATGAAGACACATTAGAACTATACATTGGGCTATCACACATTTTCCAGTTCATTGCACTCATTTATTAACAGATCTGCACCCTACTGCACTCATGGACATCTGCATAGGCAGCGTGTACTAAGGTCACTGCAATCATCATTCTAATGAATTGCTAGCACAGTGAAAAACGCATATCATTCCAGTCTGTTTATCTCCAGCCGCTATGCGGAAGCAGTGAAGAGAACAATTCTACGTGTTCCATCAGATATTCCGATGAAGTGATGACTCCCTGTTTTTCCCCATGGCCCTTAAAAAGCATGTCGCAGGAGGCCCTCATTCAATCTTCTTTAGCGTTCTAAACATAAATTCTTGTAATAACTGTAGAGCCATTCAGTTATAGATATTTTTCTTTTAAAAGAGCTGATCACAGTAATGAAAGCATAAATTAGAACATTGTAACCCCACACAAAAGATACAATCTCCACAGAAGGCTTTGCACATTTCAAGCAGAAATTCAAAAGCATGATAAATCTTTTTGAAGTATCATGAGTACACCACTGCAGTGCATAACTGCACCTAATGAAGCAAAATGCTGCAGTCAATATAATGCACAGAGCATTCACAATGAGAACAGCAGCATGCTGACTACTTGAGACTTTCTGTTGCATGAGCATTGTACCATCAAGCTTTTATGAGTACGAAAACAGCACATTATCTGCATGGCAATGCATTCAACACGGACGGAAATGAGAGTGCGAACATCAGTAGCTTTGGTTTTGTACAGGGTGCAATTATTCAAAATCACTGTTCTCACTCTCCTGGTCTGAATTCTCATGTCCGTGTGAGGCAATGTTAATTTTTGTTAGGGCTGCTTTAAGAACGGCATTGAAGTCCTTGGACTGGTCTCCCGTAGCTGAAAACAATAGAAACACAAATGAACAATGATTGGAAAGACTGAAAAAATGTGCTTCGCTTAGTGCATCATGCGAAATCAGAGAAAAGAAAACCACCTGAGTTTCTCTTTGTGTCTTCTTCAGATGAAACAGCTGCTTTCTTGAGTTTGCCACGAGCGGCAAGTATTTCTGCTAGATTGATAGTCTTGTTAGGTTCTGCTTGGTTAGGCTTTTGTGAATCTTGCTTTGGTCCAGGCTTCTTCAGTGCAGTCAGTGGGATGGGGTTCGGCACAGCCGGCTGGAACGAACAATTAGAAGATGTCAAACTATTGATAAGGAATGGTCTGCAAAATGTATTCAGTTTGTTAACTATCGCATTTATTTGAATATAGGTCGACCTTCTTTTCCTGAAAATGTAGCCCATAATCAGCTATCGACCTATATTCGTGATCAAAGTGACCAACAGCACCGAGCTAATGGCGTTCAAGTGATGCACCCCCTGTTCTTCAAGCAGTGCCTGCAACATAGGCTCATTATATACCGTAAATTCTGGAGTAAGCCCTGCACCTGCCCCCTTTCCTGACTAAGTAATTAAAAAAAAAAGATCATGTACGGCAAGCCTAACACTAGCGTAGTGTGGCAAAACTAACAGTCGCGTACTGTGGAGAAGCTAACAGTCATATACTACAGCGGAGCTAACACTCGTGTACTGTGGAAAAGCTAGCAGTAGTATGTACTGCAATGAAGTTAACTTGCACGTATGGGCAGTTCTTTGTCGGACTGTTCTTTTCTAGGGACGACACTGTGGGAGTGCACTAGTCGTGCACTAAATATTTATTTATGAAATATTTATTTATGGAATATTTATTTTAAAAACATTTGTTGCACTCACTGTGCATTAAATGTTGTTTTGCCCATGTGTAACAGTACATTTCTTTGTAATTTAACATGGCATTATTCAAAAAAATATTTGATTCGATTTGCACTCAAACATGATATTCAAATTCGCTTCAAATTTTGCTATTTGCATAGCTCTACCATAAATGCTTCAGAATGAAAGATGCATAATATATCCTGCACACCTAAATATCCTAGATAGATATACAGTGCTTCAAAAGTAGCAGCTTTGCAGCAGCTTTTGTAAGTGGTTTGCTGCTGGCAGTAGCAAGGCACCCACAGCACTCCTGAAGGAAGCGTAGCTCCATGAAGCATGACTGCAGATACGGAACAAGTTGTCTGTCGTTTTACTGTACGCCATCATCTAGAGCGTAAGAAGACAGCAGATGTTGAACAAGTAGTCTGCTGTTTTACTGCACACGATCGTCAAGAGCTCCAGGCGGCGGGAATTTCAAACATTATGAACAACACAGAGGTCACCAAGCTTTCACAAAGTGCCACTGCAGAAACTTTGCACATTGCAAGAACAGTAGAAGCAAGAATTATGGCTGAGTATAACTGACTACAGTCAGCCACTCTAGGTTGGTTTATTCTGCAAAGGGGTGTTACGCTTGCCAGGCCATTGGTGCCCTGTCTGCTGGGAACAACTTTCTTGCAGCTTTGCCACTTTGACAATACCTCCTTATGTCTAACTGATTTAACCCACAACTTCCCATCCAATCGCATACCACTAGAGGTGCTGGACTACAAGAGTATCCGTAGCCAAGAAAGGAATCACCGTCGCCGGCTGCTACATCAGCACACTGTAAACTCGCAGCAGCTACTGCAGCAAGCATCTTACTTCACTGCATAATGCAGGCTTCGAACAGGTGGCTACTTCTTTCCACCACCATCCAAACCTAAATAACATACTCACGACACACCATTCACCTAGATGGAAGGAAGTGAATGTCACTTGGAAGAAAGAATTGTTCACCGAGTTGGCACGTCATAAACTCTTAATGAAAAAAAGCACAAAAGACATTTTGTCATCTACGTCTCTTCTGTCCCTGCCTTTCGCTCTTTCTTCATTATGAATTAATGTAACATGCCAATTGCAAGGTTGAATGAAACAGTCACGTCTTCCCACATACACATGCACACAAAGACTGACTCACTGTCAAGGCTGGCATCAGAGGTGGTGGTGGTGGTGGAGGCGGTGGAGGAGGAGGAGGAGGCAGCGGTGGTGGAGGTGGAGGTGGGACGGGCAATGATAGGTCATCCTTCTTCTCCTTGGTATTCTCCGGGGAAACTCTGACCACTTTCCTTCTGTCAGCAGCAGCGCCATTCTGGGGCCTTAAGCTTGGCCTTGGAGATGGTGTCCTCGATAGCCTGTCCTCATCGGGCTCCAGCATTGTGCCATCAGCACTCTTTTTGCCATTCTGATATTTCTGCAGTGGCAAGGGCATGTATCAAGGTATGTGCAAACTAATTTCACGACCATAACATTCCACCTGTGTTTACAATAGTGATGGAACTGCATGCAATTAATGTATTGGACAAGGTAATAGCTTCTACAAGCGCAAGTTATAAATTTACATGCTGCTACAGCACCAAATGTTTCAAGTACAGGAGAGCAGCTGACAATGGCACTGAATCAGTCCAAAGGTCAAACTCAGTTAGACTGAAACCGTAAAAGGGTGCTTGCAGTTTGACAAAGGGCATAATTCAAAACAATCATTTTAAAGAAGTGGACAACACAAAGCAGTCATGGTCTATAAGGGCAATTCATTTAGGAAACTACACAAAAATGAATGAATTGGTTGTTTCCAGCTTCATGGGTAACAGTCCCACAAATGCCCACATCCATGGGTATTCACAGGCAGCTAGAGTGGAAGCCAGAGTGACTTAGCCAGTTTTTCATTTTTGCAATTTCACTGGCTTACCGAATGTAGCGCACACAGTATGAACAACACCCTCCATGTTTAAAGCCCACTGAGAGCGAGATGTTCAAAGTCCAGATATACAAAAAAAAATTTAGTTTAACTTCATATTTCTCCTTCATGCCTTCCAAGAACATGACAAATATATTTGCACTTCTTCAAAAATGTGTGCAAATTGTGCACAAGCTGTAGTGACCATGGTATGCTAGCTAGCACAACAATTCAGCAATACAAGCATAAGCATCACATTCTCATCATAAGAAACATAAAGAACAATACAGGGTTATCAATCATTGCATAATACCGTAACAACTGCAATATAGGTGAATTTTTTTTTATACGTGATGAAAAGTCCCTCTCGTTTTATATACCGGTCATTGGCAGAAATATTTCGGTGGTCCTGCAACTATGGGCGACTGAACTCGACACCTCGACTACCATCACCACCATCAGCATCGCATTGTTTACATGGGAAATGGTGCACATGGGGCAGCTGCATTTCGCATTTTGTAGTCATTTTGTGAATCTATTAAGGCTGCAGGTACTTTTTTCTTGTACTCCTCTGGGGAAATGAGCGGAAGCCGATGACATTTCACCATAGCATTCAAGAAAAAAGTGATCGAGTTCACAGAGCCACGTGGAAATCTGACAGCACAGTGTGTGTAACAGATGCCAATCCAACTGATGCCAGTCCGAATCTGCTTTTCGATTACGATTAACAGTAGTCCCCGCTATACAGTCCAAACTAATCGGCAGAGAGCTTGGCACTCTCAGCTGAATCGCAATCTGGGAGCCACATCGCGATGCACAGATCGCGGTCGTCTTGAACCCGATCAGGCCTTACTGCAATTAAAGATGACTGTGTAGCCGCTGTACTCAATCCGGGTCGGTGTTGATCATGATTAAAAGTGCCCATGTGACACCGATATGAGAAAAGCATTCGCTACTGACGGACGCAGAATACCCACGTCACGACCAACACCAAAAATAAAACTTCATTTAGGCACGACATCGAGCTTGAGATGAAGGCTGTGGAGTTTATGCAGGACTGTGTCCAAGTGTCGCTACTGCCTATCTCCGAGTACATCTGAATGAAAGCTGTCAATATGGAGCAAGAATTTTCACTTAGGGTACAGTTCATAGCTTCTCTGTCATGGTTGTGACCTTTCTGAAAGGTTTTTGCAGTTGAGCCTCTTTTCTT